>CM028923.1:11496178-11946178 GCA_016801845.1 Polydactylus sextarius
TACACTATTTCAAGCTAATTTGTTTCCTCTGATGCACCTATTTCTGTGTCTTCTATATGCAATCACGTTGTGTCAAATTTTTTGGCTCAATTTCCCTTCACAACAACACATTGAGCAGCATTTTAGTACCTCTGTCCCTGCAGCCTAATAGCTCCAAGGCTTCATCTAACTGTCAGAGAGCCTGAATTCCCTCAGCGTGCCCGCACTCAGCTCATCTTTCTCCGTCCTCCCCCACTTCCTCCTCCACCGAGCACATTACCTGCTGTCCAGAGCTTCCCTTTGTGCTCATAAAGGAACAAGGTGTCTTTGCTATTCACCTTATCTGGTGAACTCTCTAAAGGCCATCTGCCTGCTCCAGTGTCCAGATCTCCCTCTGTGTTTCTATTCATCTGGCACTCTTCCGCTCTGCACACTCACACAGGTTGAACTAACATTAGGTTTTGCCATAAAGAATATATTTCTGGACTAAAGTTCCTGGTAGCTAATGTTCTGTGCCTCCTGTCAGTATAAATATCAGCAAACAAATTAATCAGTCTTCTCAAGGAAGCAGTGGACCCATAAAGGGAAATTATTGTGTCACAGGAAGGTGGGCTTCTTGAGCAGTGATGCGTTTTTTCTCCTGTTGAATTATTTTTAGTGCACACCTCCGACTCTGTGCAGCCTCCACATATTGTCCATTCTCCACTCATGCACCCTTACTATGGCTGTCCTCGACCGGCGTGAGTCATCGCTGGTTATTTCTCTCCCCGCATTTAATAGCCTTACTCTCTTGAGATTAGTAGTGCTTTTAAAATTTCATGATGGATCCATTAAGTATTTCCTTTTTTTGCTTCCAAAGCTACTTTATCAGCCAAGGCTCAGGTTAATGTTTAATATTCAGGGACACTTTCAGAGTTGTTTGATTTATTCAGCACTGTTCCATCCCACTTTAAATCTGTTTTTTTTTCCCTCTTGGATCAATTTAAGTAACACCTCCACCATTCACTTACTCTCCAGTTCATCCATTTCACCACAAGTCTGGTCATTCATTATGGGAAACTACAGTATACTTGTCATATTGTATTTATTTCTTTATTTAATGTTTTAGATATAATGTGTAAAGTTTTGTTAAATCCAGGCCAATCCTATCACATAAACAAGACCACGTGAGTTTGGTCAATTAAGTACAGATTACCAGATTTCCTATCTTACTGTACAGTATCTGAACACATCGTTAGACATAGTAACATATTGAGATTTTCCGCACATTTCTAACAGCAATATACAGCACTGTTCCCTGTAATGTAGACCTGATATAGACATAAATATAACTACTAGGTTGTTTTTTGCAACAGACAAATATTTGTCGTTAACAACCAATGGGAGTACTCCTCCCTGAAAGTTGGCCGCATTCAGAGGCACTGTACATAATTACTGTAAACAACTACTGTATTTGCATTGACTTTATATATAATTGCCCATGACTACCAATTATGCTGTTAAGTTTGGATCAGGTTTTACTGCATTACAGGTATTGATTTATCCCCCTTATGTGAAATAGTAAATAAGATTTTGTACCACTATCCATCCCTGAGTGGAACAACAATCTGTGGTTTGTCAAGCTTTTGCCATCTGAGTTCAGCACTTCTATTGAGGTATTGTAGAAAAGACAAAAACCAATTGAATGTTTTAATTTTCTGAGCCAGTATTTGAAATATTTTGCAACAAGATTGACAAATTGTCATTGGTGCTGATGTAATTCCTATTCAGCTCCACAATGGGAACAGTAGCTGCCGCTTGAACAAGGCCAGTGTATAAAGCTTATAAAACACGTTCTCAGTCTCGATAGAGAAAATAGGCATTTCACTTTTTCTCAGCTGTTCCGTGTAGACAGGTCTTTACCTTTATGCCTATAATCACAGTGAAGATCGCTCTCTAAGGTGTGGTTGCCACGGCATCTCAGCCCCCATCTGCATCACACAGTTCTCGATGAATAGGGCTGCGGTGCTATTGTCAAGAGACTAAATTAAAGGGATGATTGCCATGTCAGACTCCTCACGCCCTTCCCATTCTAACCCTGCAACTGTGAGTTTCTGTCCTTTTGCATCTTCAGAAACGTGAAATCAAAGCCTCTCTGGTGTCCCATTTTACAGAGCCGCAGGGCCCTGAGGAGAATAACAGCCTCTCTCTCTGCTATTGTCCACTCATGGAGCTTGTCCAAAGTGGAGCAGAGGGGTGTTTGCCTGGCCTTTACTGTCATTCAAAATGAACTTGATATATACTGTGACTTTTGTGTTTAAACAAAGGGACATCCATCTTCATAGTGCAACATAAGGCAAAGTGTATTCAAATAAAAACTGACGCTTCTTATTGGGTGGAGAAACAACTTTCAGCAGTGAGAAATATTTTTCCTGGCAAGGTGTCAACAGTAGTGTGCTTTCCCTTTGTTGTAAAATAGTCTTTTCCCAAAGATGAATTTTCTCTGGAGACAGAAATAAATTCATTAGTTTAATCAAATTTTAGCAGGTCTCAGTGTGATTATTGGATAAATGTCTATAGTATTGGACCCGTTTCAATCAAATGAAATTAGTTTTTCATCTTATTTCCCTTATTTATTTATTTTTTTGGACATTAGGGCCAAACAATTTTGATTGCAAAGCAAAAATGTTATCACCTTTTTGATTGGATTATGAATGTATTAACAAAAACCTGCCAGTTTACACACCCAGCAGACAAGCAGCAACAATTTATGTACATTTATGAACAAAGTAGAACAAACTATAATGTTGATCTGAGTGGTGGGATCAAAAAAACGTAACAAAACAAACAGCTGAAAGAGACTGAAACTCAGGTGATATTTTTTGTGACATTTTGTAACATTGTGACTCAAGTGACATTTTTCTGACAAGGCAACCTGATTTGCTACAAGAAGACTTTGATCGAATCTGTCAAAACAATGAAAAGATTATCTTTCTCTGTTTACAGCTTGTCTAATTACACGGCTCATGACTGCAGCAAATCCCTCTGCATTAGAGATTTGTAGAGGAAACATTTAACAGCTCAGGAGAGTCAAACACCTGATGGTTTAATTGCAGTCTGATGAGAACTTGGCTTGAGGCAGCAAAAGCAATCTTGCTGCCAAAATGCCATCTTGTGACGCAGGAAGAGCGTTTAGCGTAAGAGAAATTTAAATGGCAGGTTGTCTACCAGCATCGGATTGGAGGCTACACAGACTGTTTAGAGAAATTTATTAATTTTCAAAGCTGATATTCACCAGGGTTTTATTTGGTAATTTATGTGAAGTTTCAGGAAGCTATTTTCTTATCTAATATGTTGACATGATTTCAACATATTACAGCATTTCAAAGTAACTCATTTTGTATTTATGTTGGGTTGTCGGATGGGAATGTGTAAGTCGGGATTAAAAAAGGTTCAACCCCCTCAAAGCTCAAGGGTTTTTCATTTACAACATGTAATTCACCCACTGTTTACAGATAGGGCTAATTATTAACCATCCCATAGCTAATGACTAATTAAGCATGGCAGAAAATGACGACTGGTCTATTATTCCCAGGAGAGCAGTTGCTCTGATTATTACCCACATCTCATTAATTTAAATGGTGTATAATAATTATAAACCTGCAAACATGACTCACTAATGAGTTGACAGGCAATGGGGAAGAAAAGTGATGAGTCATATGCTGTTAATTGGCCAGCTGGAATCTAATTTGGAGAAAAAGAGTAATGAGAATAGATTAGCGTTATTGGTTTTATATTTTGGGGAATAGATGTTACTCCTCGAGGATATGTATCATTGTTATATTCTTATTATTGGAAACACGAAAAGAAATCAGCAACATGCATCAAGTTGTTCATCAACATTGTTTCCAATTTCTACCCGGATCACGTGGATATTTCGGAAGCGTAGCTTAGCAACAGTGAGTTCTAAGCTGATAACTCCGCTGATAACTATTGTCCATTAGTCTCTTCCTCTTCAATTGCTGTTGCCACACCCTCTTATTTCTAACAAGCAAATCTGAAATGACAGCCCAGCCATCAGGATCTTTATCAGCCATAGCAAGCTAACTAATAAAGCTAATGCTAAGTCCATGATTTGTTTCCAGCTAATTTCTTCTAGAGCTAAGTTTCATACAGCTACATATATGGTATAGTGCTACAAGCCTGAGGTTAAAGTTGCATGCCTTGGACAAGTAGCCACCCTGTAGAGGGCAATGTCCTCATGCTAAGTAGTGCTGGTATTTACAACTGTATGATCAGAAACAAGATTTAAATAAAGGCTTAAACCTCGTTAGTACTTGTCAAAATGCACTTTTTTAAATGGTACTTAAGTTGTGTCCCCATTCAAGAGCTGCATTCTTTGGAGGACCCAGGATGATGAATTGGCCAAATGAAATGAGACAGTGTGGCTCATGAAGCATTTTCCTGTTTACATTGTTTACATCCATAGCGTATTTCCGTTATACGCTACTCCTGTCACCTAGCAACAACAATGACAACAACTGTTTTTAACCATTAAGAGAAAAAAAACCACCAGACATTTTATGCATTACAGATGAAATATTAAAGAAATAAAATAAAAACACAGCTTCTGCCATTGTTCAGTTGCAGTGTTTTTGATTAGCATTAAAATTTTCGTTTAACATTTGCTTTTGTCAGTACTCTGATGTACTTTATGTTTTGTCTGCTGGATCTTCTTATAAACTACCAATCAGCTCTAACGCTGAATTCCCCTAAAACCCAGCTCACACAAAGCAAAATATTTGCTCCTGACTGGCCCTGACAGTGACGCCATCTCATGTGGGAGATGACATGTTTACTGTTGCCATGTGTGTTATTGTTACTTTGCCCACTTCTGACTTCCCACATCCCTTTTTAAAGGGTATGGGGTAGAATGCTAGAATAAATATGAATGGAGCCTGACTGGCGAGCTGTAATCTGATCTGGAAAGAAGCTGAGATGTTGAGATGTCTGACTTGATCTCATTTATATTTGGCAGTAGGCAGAGATTGAATATTTCCCCTGGCACTGTACAAAGTCCTAATAGTCCCCTGTTCCACAGACACACATACATCTTCTTATGAGAAATGTCATTTTTGTCCATTCAGGAGTTCCAGAGAAGTTTGGTGATAGTAGTCATGGATGTAAATGTGCCCCAGGGAATGTCTGGTGGTGAAAGGAACTCTGGGAAAGCTCTGAGACTGGAAACAGTGTCCTGACCCCCGTTCAGGAAGTGGTTTGGGCACTTTTTTAGCTTATTTGTTTGTCTATATCAGGGCTGTCACTTCTCATTGTGTGTGAGGAAACATTTTAGCAAAAGAAATGTATCTACATTGCTGGTATTTAACAGCAAAAGTATTACACACACACACACACACACACACACACACACACACACACACACACACACACACACACACACACACACACACATATATATATATATATATATATATATATATATATATATATTTCTGCATATATAAACAGTCTAGAAACAACAATCTAGAAACAGACTCTGTGTCAGTCGCTTTAATAAACAAATATCATGTCCGTCTTTCCCTGTAAGCTTCTGTTAGCATCTTGTGGAACTTTAATTGTTTCACAGTGGAAGTGATCAAGTCCTTGTTAAAGTGCTGAAACTCAACACATTCAGTGCTAGAGCTTTGTGGAAACCAGCCTTTCAAGGCTGCTGCGCTAAAATGACCCAATTGTCTTAGTTTCCCTTTAACTGCTGAGAGGAATCAATCAGAGATCAATAATCACTGCACAATGTGGTGCGATCAATAAGCCTATTCTCCACAAATGGTAATAAGTGTTAAAGTTATTGATTGGAAATGAGGGCATGGAATGAAAATAGTAATGCTATAGTCATTTATGTGAGTAATGAGTCGTACCACTTCAAACTACTTGACATAACTGGAACAAAACTGTCAATTGTTATTTATCTTTGTAAATGATGCGAAATAAGGCACATTAAGAGCATAGATTTTGTTGTGGAAGATTCTTGCAAAGATTCTGTTCCAACATTTTAGTATTTTATGAGCATTTGGGGTCATTTCATTTGTAAATTGTAGCCTCTTGGCTGCCAAAAGAGCAGTGGGACAACAATGGTCTGCATTTCTTCTGACAGAAATGTAATAAAACACCAGGATCTGCTCATCTGACTAATGATTCACCTCTCCTCTGTTCACGTAAAAAAACAGGGTAGAAGGAAAAACAAGTTTGCTGCCAGCAGAGGAGCAAATTTACAACAGGTCTGATGACATCAATAAGCATGACTGAGAACGATAATCAGTCTAAATCAGATACAAGATTGAAATCTATGTACAACTAATTGGATTTTTCTTGACGTCTTGCTTGAGAGCCTTTGTCACTGATGATTATTTAAAGTTGCTTTCGCTCTGAGATTTCATGTGTTTAATAGAGATGAGGTTATTTATCATTCAGTCAATTTGCAGTATAAATCTGGGTCAAACATCCAATATATTCTTCTATAAATGTACTCATCCTTTACTCATCTCACCCTGCAAAGACAACAGGCAGTAACTGTAAGCTACTGTTATTAATATTAGTCCTTAAATCAATACAGGATGTTGATTCTCTATTTAATATTTCATTTAAAGGTAGTGTAACCACCAGGGGGCATTAAAGTTTTTTAACATCACAGGTCAAAAAGGGATGCATTACAATCATAATAATAGATAATAATAGATCACAAAGGTTTTTTTTTTTTTTTTTTAACACTGAGTAAGAAAGTTCAGCACAACCTAGAGATTTAGCTAGCTAAATGTTCTAGCTTTAGCAGGAGCTAACTTGATGTATCTACTACCTCATTTAATTCTGTGGAATTATTATTGTGCCATTTTATCAAAATTTGTACTTTTCAGTTATAAATAACACATAAAGTAAAAAAAAAAAAAATCAGTACACAAATTTAGCAAAAGTTGCCCAAAGGCTGTTAGCTTTAGCATTCAACAAGTTTAATTTAAAATGCAGTTTAATACAACATTCATCTTTTTTTTTATATCGCAAAACAGATGGGAAAAGTTTGATTCTGTGATTTGCAATTTCTTTTTAATTAAATGCCAGTACTTTATAGCCTCTGCTCTCTGATGTTGGCTCCGGTCTAATCACTTCCACTCAAGTCCTATCAGCACAACTGGTTTGTATGACATAACCTGAGGTGACATGAGCACAATAAGTACAGAACTTGGCTGCAGCTGCACAGAACTGGGAGAGCCAGCCAGTAAAGAGGTGTTATTGTGACCCAAGTGACCAAAGAGCCGCGGGTGTCCGTCTGATGGCTGTGGGGAATCAATAGGGACTGTTCAATGAGTAACAGTGTGGCAGCTCAGAGCAGGGCCATCGGCGCCGCTAATTGCTCTTGCTTTGTTTGCAATTAGTCCAACATTCTGCCGCTAATGTGATTAGGTTACTTTGGACAAAAGCAGCTTTTACGCAAACACCTCACCATGGATGATGTGTTTGACGTAAATCTGAAAAACCTGACGCAACTCAATCCGTCCACTCAGAGTGTGAGTCCTCCCTGTGTAGTCTGGGCTGTGTGATGAATTTGATAAAAATCGGATCAGTTTTACTCAGACTTCAGCTTCAGTACTTGTCAGGAAATATCAAGTTGTGGAAAACCAGTTTGCAGCTTGAGAATGAGAGCAACACAATAGCTCCAGCTCCACTAGGCGTGTCAGTGTGCCAGATACAAGATGGTATATGGGAACAGCTGTGACACAACATGGTAGGGGATTTTTCAAACAGCTGTAATATGATGAGGAATTGCCTTGTTGGTGTGACTTCAGGGAAAAACACAAGCAGCATCACTCCTCAAAACTGATTTTTACATTATTGTACAAAAACTTAGTGTTTTGTTACAAAGACATGCACACAAGCATTATTGCATTTTGAAATACATTTTTTTCTTGTTTGGAGGAGATAAAATCTATTCCTTGTTTCCTTCTCCATGCCACAAGAAACCTGTCAGTACACTGTGCCTGTCAAAGTGTCTCCTCAGCTCCATTGGTGATGCTGCATTTGGCCCCTTGCTGCCTCAACAGTAAATGCAAAGAGCCTGTCAAACTGTGAGACCAGATGCCAAAGTGGAAGAAGAGTCAGGAACTTGAAGGCCTTGAAGTGACACTGTGTCACAAAGGAATAACAACTTCTGATTCTCGCCAATGAAGAGCTGATGCAATAAACACACTCTTACTCAAGACAGTACATTGTAGATTTACTGCTGCAGCTTATTAGTTAACATTAGCAAGCAGTTATTGTTATATACGACAAATACATGCAACTGTTTAAATATGGCACAAATGTTAATGGATGGACGATAACGTGATGACATTTCATGACCAGATAATCAAACGGTTGACTTCAGTGTGTAATTGTCATGTTCTGCAAAACAGTTTGCTGGTAGATCATATTTTTAGGTCGTCTGTCCCGTTCTTGTAAATGTATATCAATCATTTGTTGAGGCAGTTTCCACGAATTTGGTACAAGCCTTCACTTGGACTTCAAGATGATCATATTAAATTTTTGTAGCCAAAAGTCAAGGTTAATGTCACAGTGACTACACAAAAATATGCTTGGCTATGATTTAAATTCACATAATTAACCAAGCGAACATCTATCACCAATCATGGGTGAGCTTTGGTACTGTTGTAAATTCAGTGACTGTACACTTTGACTCCTTTATAAACCTTTATAACTATATAACTGTTTTTATGTACTACAATAAGTCAGGGGAGATTAAAAGTTTTAAATGTGTGGCTCCATTTTATTCTCTGTAATCACTATAAAAAGAAAACAACAACAACACTTGTTCTTATAGGAGATATTTTTTTTTACCAGCACTGTTATTAGCTTTCCTCTCACTGCACACAGGCAGTGAATCGCCAGCCTTTGTGATTTGGTCAGTGTAGTGATACAGTGCACATTATTCCTTCTGCAAACTTTTAGTGAATCTGGGCCACACTGATGTCCGTTAACAAAGGCTTCTTTCTACCATGTGTACATTTCTCTCTAGTGGCAGTGAAAAGCGGCAGATATGGTTACCTCTAATGAGTAAAAGACTTCACACCCCATTGGTTGTCCTGTCTACCTGGAATCCAGGCCACTGTAGCAGAAACAGCACATAATAGCCTCAGTGGGAAATTGCAGCGGTGAACAAGTGGAGTGGATGCGTTTGCCTTCTCAGCAGCATGACAGATTATCTAGTGCTGCTCTGCTTCCATTGCATTCAGCGAATAATTAAAAGTTGCACGACACTGTCCTCCTCTGCCTGAAAACACATTAAGCTTATTAAAATAACACTATCTCCTTGACATTATGTTTGTGTACAATTAAAGTGGACCTGCAAATGTGTTTGGCAGGAAAAGTAATTGTCCCTATTAATTTAATGAGGATTCATCCATCAGCCCTACCACTTATCCTTTCAGGGTCATGGGGTAGACTGGAGCAAAACCCAGCTGACACTTGGCAGTGTACAAGCTGAACAGATCACTAGTCACATGGTCCACTTTCACACAATCTGCATGTGTGTGGACTGTGGGAGGAAGCTGAACTGCTGCAAGGCCACAGTGCCAACTGTGAAGGTGGCAAACTGATGCTAAACATATCAGTAAAGATCAAACTGTCGGTCCATCCATCCATTTTCAACTCCTTCTCCGGAGTCTCCAGTGGCAGCAGGTCAAGCAAGGTAGTCCACTTTCCCCACTGAAAAAGTAGTCTGACATTACTGACATTTTCCAGCTCCTCCTGGGGGATCCCAAGGTGTTCCCAGAATAGATTAGATATATATCCACCTATCTCCACCATGTTCTGGGTCTATCCCAAGGTCTTCTACCAGTTGGACGTGCCTGAACAAACCTCCAATGCAAAGCACCATCCAAACTACCTCTACCTACTCCTTTCAATGCAGAAGATCTTTAGCTATACTGTGAACTGCTCACCTTATCTTGCAGGGGAAGCTCATGTAACTAGCCAAAAACTCAAGGCCTCAGACAAGTCAATATAACATTTGCCAATTGAGGGTAGACGGTGGACTGCATCATGGATTGGGTTGGTGTGATCCCTGGCGCCACTCGCTAGTTATTTACATGTAAGCAAAGAATCCTAATAAAAATGCTTTTGTTAACTAAACCTAACCATCATAAGGCTGTGGATTCAAAGCCCAATTTCGGCTGTGACAGTTGTGCACTTTGTTACGCCCACCATCCACCACAACCACATCCAGGCCAGTCTGCTGCTGCTGTTAATAAAGTATGGCTTCAATCATTGTTTTTTATGGACTATTGTGAATAAAAGAAATGTCTGGATAATAAAAAATCAACAAGGTTGAAGGTTTCCACCACTACTTCATATGTGTGAAAGACAAATTGAAAGAGTTTAAGGCCAGACTCTCCATCATCATCAAACACTGCCCTGACCTTTGAGGCCAGACTTGAGCTCTTTAAATGCATAATGAAACATGGCAGAGACACTCTGGCTGACATAATTGGTTTTCTTCCTTTTGTTTGTCGTGGCTAATTATGAGCAGAAAACATGCCTGGCCAAGATGGATGTGTTTTTTCTTCATCCCTGCTCAGTGGCAAAGCTCTTTCCCTCATTGTCTCCTTTCCTCAAGCAGAGTTTCAATAAAACGTATGGACACAGATACTCACCTGGACTCAAGTGGACCAATCAGGCCCTTTGGCACATGACAGCCCCTGTGGAGAAGTGGAGTGAAAGAGTGTTAATTCACTTTAGGTTCAAAAAGTGTGTGCAAAATGAAGATAATTTACTTTCTTTCTTGCTCTCATGCACTACATTAGTTAGTTCTTTATTTTTACACTAGTTCCTATTCTTGTTGGAGTATGTCAGTGACCTCAGAGAGTCTCAAAAGTCTCAGTGGTATCATGGTTATTAATGCTCATTACCTAGGGAGAAAAACTGCACTGTTCAGATAAATGTCGGCAGAACTGAGGCACACACCGCCTGCAGAGACCTCCTGGGGGGGTGAAAGGGTGTACAACATTCGGTGCTTTAATTGAATTACACTGTAGTGCTCAGTTTTGAAGTACCAGGGGATGATAACATGTAGTCAACAGAAGAGAGAAAGCATGGCGGGCTCTATTGATCAGAGAAATCATATAAAAGATTGGAGTCTTTTCCAAACTTCCCACAAACCCCTTGTACATCAGAGTCCCAGAAAACCATTTCAAATCCGTGCTACAGGTACTCTGACATCCAGTGCACACACTCCACATTATGCACAGGCAATGGCCTCCTAATTCTGTCTAAATGATAGAGATCAACATTTCCGTGCGGTAGATCACTTGTTGATGGTAAATCATTAAGAGAGTCACTGGCCTTTTGGGGAGGTTGTTTTTTATTATTTGTGATGAACGTTGGTGTTATAAAAGCCAAAATAAGTAGCCCAAATGGAGAAGCAGCTGATGATGAACTTGAAGAGCTGATGTTTCATCCTCAAGGCTGTTTGAACTCCTGTCTTAATGATGTGGAACGGCTCCAAGAGGTATTAGCATTTAGATGAAAAGAGTAATAAAGTGGTTTGGATCTTTCAGCCTCTTGGTGGGCTATCCACACATGATTAGCTATTGAAGTAGAAATGTCATTGGATGTGTGTATTATGACCTCTGCCTGATATAATCCGCACTGTCATTAGGAGATGGTCACATTTCATGTTTATTTTTCATCCACACTTGATGCAAAGAGACAGTCTGACAAAATCCTGTGCCACATAAATTATGTTTGATATTTTCTAGAAACCATGAATATATTTGTCTTTCATATTCTGATCATGTTTTTCCTTTATTGTTCTCTGCAGCTTTGGTGGTGAGATTTCTAACCAGACGTTTTATCTGGGAGTACGATCCAACACTTGGTAAGACAACCACATATCTGTCACTCTGACCATTGGTGCTGCCATTACTACTTCTGCAGTCTCCTTTTCTATGATTACTACAAACTACAGTACTACTGCTTTCACTATCAATTTAATATCACAACAACTACTACTACAACTACTACGACTACTATGAGATTGTCAGAATTAAGTGGACATTTAAGTGGACATCAACCCTGGTCAAAGGACTCTCTGCCATATCTCACAAATTCATTAACAGAATTTCTTTACATTCGGTGGAAAATGTCACTTGGGATAAACGATGGACTAATTAGAGTTTGGGACCCAAAGGTCAAAGATCAAGGTCACTATGACCTGTCACAAGACAGGCAAGTTAGTTCTATGATGTCACAGGGGGCTGAAGCAAGTACCAGCTGACGTTAAACGAAGTCAGCTCAAGGTGGTAACTCTAGTTGTCTGCCCATGAGAGTTGAAGTAGCATTTAGGGAAATATTCTGTTAATGGAGAAAGTTAGATTGATTTTGTAGCCATACCCTTCAGCAATTCGCTTCAGTTAACAGTTGTCCTGGCAGTCCACCTACTGGCACCTTTAATGCTCACTAATTGTATATCATTTCTGTACAGTGGGTTTCTACAGCAATGTCTTGGCCGATCACAGTGACTTGCTGTAATCTCCAGTGGCTGGTCAAGAAATTGTTTAAGAATGGAACTTGTCATAAAAGCAGGAATGGAGGCGTATTATCAATCTTCTCATCTAAGTTTTGGCAAGAAAGCCGCCAAGTGTATTTCCCACCCAAAAAATTAAGTATTCCTTTAGGAATTTATATGAAAAATGGATGTATCTTAAGACTAAAAATTGGTATATTATAAGGTAACACAAGTAGTACAATGAGGATAATAATGTAATTATACAGACAATATAGGAGGGAGTAAAAAGCAGTAAATCCATGTTGTATAGTATTTAACCAGTGGATTGAATAATGTAATTTTGGTTAAATTAAAAGCAGAACTCAAAGTCTTGCAAGGGATTTGTCTCGACCCATAAGTGCATAATAAAGAAATGTTTTTTTATATACACAGACACATGCAGATTGAGCCAATTCCCTACTATGTAATTATAGGGCAGAAAGACACTATACCTCCTGTGTAAGGTGCTTTTCATTTCCTGGCTGCACACAGATGGTCAGAGCCTCTGGACTTCACACATTGTGTTCTCTTCAATAGCACATCTGTTTCTGGTGATACATCAGGTGCAGCGTCTCTGCACAGTGCAATTACTGACATAAACAGACCTCACTCAGGAACATATTCTCTCTCTCTCTCTTTTTAAATAATTAAACTCTTCATGTAATGACATGATGATTGCAGCCCTGTAGCCATTATGCCCTCAGCGTCACTTCCCAACATATGGGTAGTTTGAAGGTACAAACACATTAAATTTAGAGTTTTTTTCCCCCATCATATTCAGCAGAAATTGCATTTTAGGGAAACTCCGGCATGATTAGAAATGGATGGGAAGTTGTACAAGTTTTTTTTTTTTTTTTTTAGAAAGAAAGTGACGTAACTGCTTCCTTGGTTACCACGAGAGTTGGCATCACAACCAAGAAAGCACAACTTGAAGTGCATAATGGGGATAACAGCACCATTGGAGGGTATCTGCGACCAATCAGACTGCCTTGCTGAAACTACCCATGAAGTGGTCAACCCGTTATTAAAAAATCCCATTATAGGCACATAATGCAAGTAGTGGGTGTACGTGTAGAGTGCTGCTCTTATAAATGCAGGATTACTGCTGCAACCTGGGCTGCACTTCATCCATCTCAGCATGTCTTCCAGTGTCTAAAACACAACCATTCATCTCCATTTGTCACCAACTTATTTATTTGGATCAGACGCAAACAAGCCCAGATGTTATTTTCAACAATGTAGACTCTTGGGTGTTCAACAGGCATTGAGTCTCTTTCAGTGCAGTACAAGAACACTATAAAAGATTCACATGATTAGCACACACATAAACAGAGTAGAGGAACGCCTCTGCAGAAGTGTCTCAAACTACTCTGAAGGTAAAGCAGTAGAACAAAACCAACCGACATGTTGCCGTTTATTACTGTCACAGCTTGTGTTAAGACTAAACGTCAACCATATTGGTAAATGTTATTATCAAAAGTTAAGAATTAAAGATTTATGAACCCGCAAAGAAACTGTTCTGGACTCTCCTTTCGTAGTAAGTGCAGGCAAAACATTTTAGTACCAAAGCTTAAACACAAAGAAATCCTTGGGAGCTGAAGAGACACAAAAACAGATGGCCAAAAAACAGGGGGAACACAGGGTTTAAATGATCTATGGATATAGTGAGGCCTAAAATAAGTGAATTTTTATTTGACAAGTTAGTTCTAATTCTTTTCGGGCTGGGAATTATATAAGACAATTCTTCAATACTAATTTTATTTTGAAAAGCTGCTAACACTTCAAGAAGGATATGTGTGGGTACATGTTTGCTTGATTGTCATGTACGATGACAAATGTGAGCATTGATACGGAGACCTATGAGTAATATCGCTGTTTTAACACACTTCACTGTAATAAAGAAAAATAGGTCAAAATGTGTTCATTTGTACCCTCATCTAAGATTCTCAACATTAAAAAATAGCAACAACCGACTCATTGGATTTTACTGAATTATTATTATGCAAAAAGTGTGAATATGTGGATTGCTGATAATTACAGGCTTGGGGTTTGTAATGGGGGCTTGTTTCCATCTTTGTATGTGTACATTGTGGACTGGTGTTAGCACATAACTGAAAGTGCACACAAACTCCCCAGATAATACAAAATGAGCCGCTGGGTCTCATTCCCTGTCGCACTATGTCGAAACAGTAGCTATTCAGCAGGCAGATGGCTGGCCACAATATTGCAGTAGTTATTTCTGTCCCTGCACAGCAGCCAGTTACAGATCCTCATCTCCTTTGGCTCAAAAAATTAAATCTGCTGCAGTTTGGCATCACAACAACAACCGTGTTTAATACTGCATCACGCACACTGAGTGTTAATGTTTGGAAAGTTTAGTTACTTTAAAGCAAGCATCCAGGAATTCTTTTTCTTAGACATTTGACCAGTTTACTGCAGCAAAAACTGAGGGACAAACTGGCTCTTATCTCCAGTTTTGACACCCAGAGACTCACATGACACTTTTCTTTTTTTCTCTGACAAAACAGGCTTTAGGCAGTGAAGGTTTTGAAATATGAAGGATGAATTGCTTTCTGCCAGAAAAATTACTGCTTTTGTTCAGTCCAAGACCTTTAGAAAGAATAGTGGGTCTGGTTAAATCATCCGGGCCCTGCCCTCTGTCAGTGTATTTAGCAACAGATACACAGAGGGGCGGATGGGACAGATTGGACAGTGTTTGCAGCTGACAGAGTGATGGCTCCTGAAATAGGCTGTCCCGCGGGTCGCAGCGTGAGACTCTGGTTCCCCTGAAGAGAGATGCTCCTCATGCCAATCCGAAAAGCTATAAATCGCAACGCTACTTCCGCCTCTGGCTTCTAGTGACATTTCAGTGACATCACAGTTTATCCCCTGGAGAAGTGAGGACACCTGGGACACAGTAGGGTGGACGTGCAGGGACTGGAGCAGCAAAGCTGCTATTTTAAACCCTTGTCACTGAGAATCTGAACATCTTTCTGACAAATATTATATAAGTTATATAAGAAAACTTACCACTGAAATAATGGAGTACAGCTGATAGTATAACATCAGTTTAGCGAAGGATTTAGAGTTTAGCAAGTTTTAGCACAGTTTCTTTTTGGAGTTACATGTGAACAATTAATTCTTATGTTAAAACAAGTTAAAACATTAGTTTAAAATTCAGATAAACGTCTGTGTTGTCTATTGTAGCCTTGGAAAAGTAAATTCAGCCCGAACTCCAGGTAGCTAGGTATCCAGTGAGCTCTCTTTCTAGCTTAGAGGTTAGGGTTAGCTCACTTTGGGTTAGTTCACCAAGAGAGAACCCTTTCAAAATGTGAATTTAAGAGATAATTACCTGCAACTGGACTGGTTGGCAGAGGTGCACAAGCAGAAGATTGTACTTGTTTAAATGTTGTGGTGTTTTGATATCAGTGTAAGTGAATCAGGAGTTGAACAGAAAGAACTCAATGATGGGAGGAACATGAAGAGTGCAAGTGGAATACTGATCTCTTGACTTACTATGATTTCAAAAAGAATTTAATACTCTCCCCTCAGAAAAGAACCATGCATCATGAAATGGCAGTGCAACAGATAGGGGCATGACTTACTAGTTGAAAGCAACTTTAATACCGAAGCTTTGAGAAAGTGCTGGCTTAAACCCTGTGGCAGAGATGACGGCAAAATCCTACACAATCTATGTCCTTACAAGTAGGATTTCTGTGGCTCTGGTGCTCTGTGAGGTGTTTACACAGATGGGATTTTTACTAGGGCGCAATTCAGGCAGATAACTCCTGTGATGTCCGAGGTGGAATGAAAGGTCACGGTCACAGTTCACACCTGTGTTCCTGTGCCAAGCGTAAGAAGCTCTTATCACACTTTTCAAAAGTCAGGGAGAGGTGAAGCTCAGGTTGTTTCAGGTCATCGGAGAAGTCGGCTCATCTCTCAGCAACTAGGATAGTCAGACAATCTGCTGAAAAAAAGAGAGAAAGAAACGAAGGACTTGGCTGCAAAATGCAAAGTAATGATTTAATAGAAGAGGAACCAAGGATAAAGACCAAGAATAAAAATGTGAATGTCCTTTTCAAACAGTGAGGGTTTTGTCTGAGCCAGACAGAAAGCAGAGAGCGTCTTTGTATTGACCCATAATGGAAACTACTGACCTTGGGCATAAAAATGTGTGTAATGTGTAACCAGTGACCCGGACAAACATTATAGATGTAAGTGGTGTCCACATTGAACATAGGTTTCTGTGTTTGGTCAGAAATTGTTAAACCTGGTAGAAAAGCTCAGGCAGACATTTTTACAAGGTCTATGATGTATTATTGTAAAAATAAACACTTAAACAGCACTTTTCGAGTCTTTGTGACCACTTAAAGAGCTTAACACTATTAGTCACTTTAACCTCACACCTTATATATTGCACTCATTTGCACCAGGACAGCCATCGGGGACAATCACTGGTCCAGCATCTTGCCCAAGGACACTTTCACATAAAGACCAGAACTGTTAGGAATCACTGGAAATGCCACCAACCTTTCAATAGAATCAGTAGATGACCTGAGCCACAGCCACCCATGTAAAAACCAGGATCACAACAAACCACTCTCTTTTTGTGTTGCACATTTGTATTAGCTCATCTGGTACAGGTCAGGTCATCTGAAACAGAGAAGTTAATTTATAATAACCTACAGTAAACTCTTTCTTTGTAGATCTACCTATTGTCTTTACAGTCCACGATATGTCTGACAAACTGTAGTTGAAATTCCAATAAAGCTTGATGTGATTCAATTTAAGCTCTGATTTTAGTACCAACTGACGAGACACATTCAATCATATTCATTAAACCAGGCAACTTTTATTATCCCACGACATGATCTGATGGATCAAACATGAAATTTGGTGTAGAGATTCATGTTCAAAAACATAAAAAGTAATAACTACAGTTTCAAATCTAGTAAAATAGTTGTGAGCATTTTTCTATCAGTGTGGTTCTGTACTTGCAGCACAAAATCTGGAAGTTTTGGATGTAAATGCTAGCATTAAAGAATAATTTAGGGCTCAAACACCTAAAAAAAACCCTACTAATTATGAAAAATGGCCCTACTCAGTGGTAAATTATGTGTAAAACAGACCATTCTCAGTCAAAACAAAAGTTTGGCTCATCAAGCCTCAGTAATATTCATTTACAGTCCAGTCTCTGTTAGAAAATGTTCTTCTACACTTGCTTCTTATAGGTTATATAATAAATATGGTTATATAATAAATGACGACTGTCTGATCTAATTTACTAAATCAAAAATCCATCATAATTAGTTTTACTGCTGTGTCAGGTGTCGCTAATATTGTATGATGACTCACCCTGGATTAAATTTCTATAAACTGGTTTAACTCTTTGTTGTCTTTCGTGTGTCACAGAATCCACGTACAGACATCAAGCCAACATTGACGATGAGGTTGTTACCATGGAGATCCTGGACACTGCAGGGCAGGTGAGAGGAATGATGTAAAACCTGCGTGCTCCTTTTATTTTGAAATATCTAACACTTTATGAAGTGACAAGCATCTCTTGCACACTGACTACCATACATAACCAAATATAAAATATGTATATCCTCTGCTAAAACATATACAAATCCAAACCAAAACAGTTATACATTATATTTACACTGATTTCTATGGTATTTTGTTTTTTCTGGTTTACCTGTTTTTATCCTCTCCTAACAAGAGCAGACTAAAACTACAAAAACAACCTAGACTTTAAATCATTCAATTCATTGTTGGCTGCACTTGTTTCTAAGAAGTGTAGGAGTACATGTGAGATAAAATGCCACTTAAACATGGTCATTTCCTATAAAAACATGACCATGAGGGATGATCTTGTGCAAGTCTCCAAGCCATGGATAAATATGCTGCGTAGGTGTTCAGCTGAAGGGTTGATTTCCCCTGCGACACTTTGGCCAAGTCATCTCTCTCTCATTACATTCTAGTCTATTTTCAGCAGGCATTAGGACGAGGACTGAGTGTTTCCAGAAGTGTCTGTGGCGGGTGTCAGACCTCTCCTGACACCGATTGTTTCAAACCATGACGCTAACTCTGCTGTGATTTGCAGGAGGTGGAGTCCCTCTAGGTAGCTCATAAATTCCGAGGTTCAAAAGTTGGTCAGGTACACGGAGGTCGAACCCTCTCGTCTGTCCTCTAGAGGAATGCGGTTATTTTTTAAGCTTCACTTTATACCAATAGCCACGAGATCAGAATCTGTGCACCTCCTCTCTCCCACAGCCGGGGTTGTGATTTAAAGCCCGCTGTACGCACAGTTAATTCCTGTTGAAATTGGATGTTCTGTTTGTGTCTTGATATGATCAAATTAGGAGCACATGTCTGCATGTTCACGTTCTTGAGATGGCTGTAGAATTAAATTTCTAGCTTAAGCAGGTGTTAGAGAGAAGAAAGAAAGAGTCAGTGACTGAAAAACAAATGATTCTCAATAAACAAGCTAGTGCTACTACAAACAGGCATACAAATAGGAAGTGCACAGCAACTGAAAATATTTCAATTTGATGATTTGAGACAATTTTTGTTTGATTCAAAAAGGTCTGAGAAACAGAATTTAAAGAAGAGTTTGATATTTTAGAAGTTCTCTTTCTTGCTGAGAGTTGGATGGGATGGATGTTGGTTATTTTCAAGTTGAAAACCAACATATTGCCTTGATTTCAGGAGGACATCCAGCAGAAGGAAGGTCACATGCGTTGGGGTGATGGATTCGTCCTTGTGTATGACATCACAGATCGGGGAAGCTTCGAGGAGGTGGCGCCGCTCCGGAGTCTCTTAGAGGAAGTGAAGAAGCCAAAAAATGTCCCACTGGTCCTGGTGGGCAACAAGTCTGACCTGGACCACGTCAGGCAAGTCGGCACAGATGAAGGTGAGCGTTTGGCGGCCGAAATGGCGTGCGCCTTCTACGAATGCTCAGCGTGCGCCGACGAGGGCGGCACGGTGGCCGAGGCTTTCCACGAGCTCTGCCGTGAGGTGAGGCGCCGCAAAAACGTGCAGGGCAAGGCCAGACGCCGCAGCTCTACCACGCACGTCAAACAGGCCATCAACAAGATGCTGACCAAGATCAGCAGCTAGGGAAGAGCCACCATATCCTCTGATGAAAGTTATGTAAATGTTTCAACCCTTTATTGGCTCTAAAATGGACGAAATGTGACTGATTTGATGTGGAATGTGTTCTTTACTTATTCTCTGATCACTTTCCAAGTGCAATGTCTGTTCACTCTGGAAAAAGTAAATGATGTTGTCACTGGCAGCCGACTGGGATTATTTCTCATCCAAACATTTGAACTCAATTTTGGATAGAGTTGAAGAGACCAGATATTTCATGCTGAATCATTAACATGGTGAGGGTCTCAACTTCTTTTCTTTCATTCTCTTCATCTGACTCTTTAAACCAATAAATAAGTGAGAAAATTATGCATGCAAGCCATCTCATTTAGCATGCAAAGACTCTGAACATTTCCTTATGAGAAGATTTGTAGCTTCCTCTCTGTATCTTGTCTGTAGAGGGATATCGTGATGTGTGTGTAACTGTTCTGTCATTGAAGAAAATAAGATCAGAGAACTATTATCAGATAAAAGAATATCCACAGTCCTTCACCCAGGTCAACCTTTGAAAAACCTCCAGAGTTGTCAATGCCTGTCCTTCAAAAATCAACCTTACAACAGTCCACTGTGCTCTGTTGATGTTAACGGCTCTACAATTGACACATGGTCTTGTTTTGTCCTCAATCAACCAAAACACAGGTTCTGAAAGTGTCAAGGCTCACGAGTGAACATTTTTTCACTTTTTTCTCTAAACCTGTTATGCGAAGCGGCAGCTGTCCATCCAAACATGTCACATTACAGGGAAGCTCATCATGGCTGTGATGTTAATACTGTAAACTACAGTGTGTGCGATATACAGTATGTTGCCTTAAACACTGCTGTGTTTTAGGTGTGTACAGAACCCCAAAGAAGTCTACAGTAGGTGATACTGTAATTGTTAAAATGTAATATCTGTTCCTTTCTCATGTGTGTGACCTGTGATCTCTGATCAGAACAACCAGCTGTGCACTTGTAATTAAAGACAACTGAGATAGATCCATGACTTCTTGTAATTAATCCACATTTGTTTAATATTAATGACCCATCTTATCGTCTATTTAAACATAAATTGGAACATAATTCACAAAGCAAACATCATGTTCTATTGAAGAAGACTTAAAACTAACCCTAACCCTAATGAGACCAGAAACTCAGAAAACAATATACTTTTGGGAAGGTCATTTTTTTGTTGCTGTTTTGCTGAGTTTTCTTTTCATTAAACATTTTAGCCTGTTCTGACAGGTACACATCATTCACTAATATGAGCTGCAGTGTCAAATATGTGAGAATCACTGATGACAGCCATCACATGTAATACTTTTCACATAACGGAGCAACTGCAACAAGACTCAAGGGCCCCAGGAGGTAGACGGCTCCAACAAGCGTTCGTTGTTGAGTATTTTCTGAACCCTTTTGTCTCATCATATGTCCAAAATCGAAATGCATTTAATTTATGTCACTGTAACATGTTCTCACCCAGTCAATCATTCTCGATGCACTGAATTTGACAGCTGACTCAGACAGAAGACGCAGAAACAAAAATAGCTTAATATAGTTTGGGTGAAGCAGGGAGGAGTGGCACAACTATATGACAGATAATTACAAGAGGCAAAAAAATCCCATAATAACCATGGAAAGGAGCCACAGTGTTACGGCTCATCCTAACAAGTAGGAAACTGTAAAAGAACAATACCAGGTTTTCCCATCACTACAGGAAGTAAAAGCTCCCAGATAAACTAGAGTAGAAAGTTTATCACTGTGTAATAAATGGAGACAATGTTGTCATGTCACACTGGAGATAAAGATGAGTGGACACTCAGGAGGCTGGTGGGCTGGTCAATCAGGTCTATTCTCCGTCAGACCACCTGAGGTTCTGCTTTTCTGGCCAAAGAGTTATTCTCTAGATTTGATGCCCCATGTGGCCAATAGTCTCTTTATCCTTCAGTGTGAACGGTGAGACCAGACTAGTTTAAAGCTGCAATATCTGAGGAACAGTGGAGTTAACATATCACATACAGTATTTTCATGTAATATTTTAGCTTCTGAGCAGAACATAAAAGTTGTTTTGTGAGAGTTAACACTTGATTTACACACGCAGAAGCTGTTAATGCATGTAGTATTTTAAAAATCAAACAAATATATCTGAATACCCTGTTTTATTATTCACCGCTGAACATGTATTCACACGTTTTACTTGTGTGCTGCAGCTTTTGTATTTAACACACATAGAGCTGTAGAACTAGAAAACAAGGTTTGGAAGATTTACTGAATGTCCACCAGCTATTTTTAGCATCTGAGACGGCACCCAGCTCTCCGAAAGTCCTGACCTCAAGAGAAAGTGTTAATGGGATTAGTGGGATTAGATGTTATGTAATTATTGAATCACATACTACTCGCTATACTGAGTAAAAAAAGTAACCATGTAACATGACATGCTATTGCTCAATGCTGCTCATAAATGACTATGGTAAAGAGAAAGATGATTAGATTGTTTGATTGCTATATTGTTACAGCAGAAATCAACCTCCAAAAGTCAATTGGTGAGGTAAAGAACGGTGAAAATGACTTGTGAAGGACAGTCAGAAAGTCAGTTTTCCAGTTATACCAAAACCACATGTATGCACTATTTTTCAGTCTTTTCTTTGTCCTCAGCAGAGATGGATGGTGTTGAACCACAACACATGTCTTTTGGTGTATTTGAAGACTTTAATTTCTATGCATCAGTGCTGGTGACAGCTGTGGTCGGAGGCATCATGTTTTTGGGTCGTCCACCCGTCCATCCCATTCTTGTGAATGTGATATCTCAAGAACGCCTTCAGGGAATCTTTTCAAATTTGATGCAAACATTCACTTGGACTCATCACATTTTAAAGGCTAAACACCAAAGGTCAAAGGTCAGTGTGACCTCACAAACTATGTTTTTGACCTTGTGAATGTGATATCTCAAAACCACCTTGACGTAATCACAACAAAGTTGGAAACATGGTTTAATTAGATAATAATTTAATAATTTCCTGTATGTTTGTAGTAATACACAGGAAGTTAGAGGATATGTTACCTTATTACAGTACAGTCACTGAGGATACTGGGTGGATTCAGTGGCATCAGTCACTTATCTTTAAGCCAAGAAAATCATATTGAAGGGTTACCCACTTCTGACAGAGAACTCTCTTAAAAATGACCTCCCACAACGTACAGCCTGTTATTTCAAATCTACTGCTGACTCAGACAGAGAACACAGAAACAAAAACGGCTTACTATAGTTTGGGTGAAGCAGGGAGGAGTGGCACAGCTATCTGGCAGATAATTACAAGAAGCTAAAATCCCATAATAACCAGGGAAACGAACCACAGAGTTCCTGCTCATCCTGAACAGTTTATAAAAGCAGATTGTAAAAGAACAGTCCCAGGTTTTTCCATCACTGCAGTAAGACTTCTGACTGAACACAGGAAATAAAAGCTCCCAGATAAACTAGTCTATGTTGTTTATCACTGTGAAATAAATGGAGACAATGTTATCGTGTCACACTGGAGATAAAGATGAGTGGACACTCAGGAGGCTGGTGGGCTGGTCAATCAGGTCTATTCTCCCTCAAACCACCTGAGGTTCTGCTTTTCTGGCCAAAGAGTCATTCTCTGGATTTGATGTGACCAATAGTCTTTTTATCCTTCAGTGTCAACTGTGAGATTACATGGCAGACAGCACAAACAGGCAAAAACAAGGGTTGAGCGTGCAATATCTCTGAACACCAAGTAAGTTATTCTGTTAGTGGTCAAAGGTCAAGATCAGACCTTAAACTTCTTAAAACATGTTTTTTTTTTTTTGGTTATTTTGGATCTTTTCATGTGTGGGATAACTCTTGATTGAGTAACATCTTGAGGAAATTTCTTCCAAATTTCCTACAAATCCTTATGTGTAGGAAATCCTTATATTCAAAGATTAAACTGATTGCATTTTTGGTTATCAAAGGTCAAATGTCACGGTCACTGTGACCTCACAGAACACAACACGTTTGCTTGGACTTAAAGATAAACTAATTAGATTTTGGGGGTGAAAAGGTCAAAGGTCACAGGACATGTTTTCATTTCAAGATTTTGAAGATTTCAAGCTAATTATCTGCATCTGAACTGGTTTGCATTTAACCACTGTGATAGTTCTAGTTTTGTTTTTGTTTTTTGTTTTTAGTTTTTTCCAACTGACAGTTTGATTTGTCGATGCACCGAGCTGCCTAATGCAGCTTTAAATAGCCGGCTGCCCTTGAACTGAACACGAGGCAGCGTGTGTTTATCATTATCTGAGTTCTAGTGTTTTGTGGCATAGTATGAAGCTGGAAGAAAACACTCTGAGACCATGTAACTATCTCCGCTGATACTACCAGTATCTCTAGAGGGAAATAAACATCTGCAGAGCGGAAATAATTCCCATATCCTTGCAGAGGCAGATATCCCCATACATCCTGTTTAGATATGTGGTCATGGGGAAAATTAGCTGTGCGATGATTTCGGCACACTTGCAAAAAATATCCATGTGAGCAAGACTGAGATAAAAATACAGCTGAAGATAAGTGAATCAATCTAAAACATTCAATAGGAGATTTTGGATGTTCTCGTGTACTATGTGTTCATTTTTTAAATTTTTTTTATCAACTTTACTAGTAGCAGATATGTTCTCATGACTGTTTTTATGAAATTTATCATTATAAGGTGGGGTGGGGGTGGGGGCACAAAGGAGAGAGTTAAGGCTTCATAGCAGAGGAAATGAAAGGGCTGCAGAGAGGGGTAACTTTCCCTCTGTAAACAGGCCGACTCCACATCTCTTCTCTCCTCTTCAGCCCCAATCTCTTACAAACAACACATACGTCTTCCCTGAGTGCGCTGGCGATATACTGACAATCTGTTTAAGTTAAACTTGAAGAGTTTATTTCCAAAGCAGCGTACAGTATTTGGAGGAGAAAAACATCATCGCCTTAAGTTCATCACTCAGGATTGTTTAAATGTTATGTTATGCATCAGGCTGATGCTTAACTAATTCACCCATTTAAAGAGCTGGAATTATTATTATTATTATTTACAATAGCTTGAAAATTAGATATCTAAAGTTATAGTAAAAATAAATATTTCTACAATTTTACAATGGTAAACAATTGGGAAAAAAGCTCAAATTAAACTAAATAAATGATAATTTGTTATTTACTTGTCATTGTAAACTCCTCACTCTTCATATAAATTTACTTCATGCTGGTCTGACGGCTACTTTTCATGCTATTACATGTTCAGCTGACACAGCTGTGTCCCTGCTAATTATGCGGAATGAATCAGATGGCAGTGTGCAGATATTGCAAACCACATCTCTATTGTCTCCAAAATTAGCTCCTAACTCATTTGGAAATAAATCGAAAATTACAGACATGTGAAATTAAGTGTCACTGACGAATGTCCTGACTGTAGCTCCATCTTTAAAGGACACTGGTTACTAGTGCTACGGCATCATAATAGAGCGGTGAGTATTAATGTTATCTAAACCACCTATGGCAAGAAGGAAGCAACAGGATAAATCCTGCACATAACACTGAGGTATTTCACATGGTTAAAACAAACACGAGCTGTGGAGAATCTTCACTTCAATCTACCTGCAGAGTGTATAGATGAGTAAACAAAACAAACAAAAAACCAACAACAAACAAACAAATTGAATTTTCTTGACCAGCAGTGGCATCCTGCCAGGTAGACAGTTTGGGATTTTTGCTGTTGTGTTCACTGGAACTATTTTCAATGCAATAAAAAGTAAAACTGCCCTTTTAAAATGGAACATCTTCTCTTTTTTTTACAGCCTCTACTTCTTTTTGTAGCCCTTTGCTTTACAACTTTGAGAACCTAAATCTCGACCCGACAATCTGCTGAAACGGGAAATACGTCACACACTGAAGGAGTTATAGGAAGTCGTGTGCGTGTCCATGGTTGAGACACCGAACCCTAAACTGCCCCCTGATGTCACAGTCTTCATGAGAACGTGACAAATTATAACGTTCACATTAAAAAATATGACAAACTGGGAAGCAAAATAAAGAATTTCCATCTCTCCGTTCTTCTCTCTCTGCTGCATGAGGCATTGCAGTTGTCATGACGACCAAGGCCCTCCCTTGTTTTACCGATACTCACTATGGTGACCAAGATGTTATTGTACAGCCACACACACACACACACACATGTGTAAACATATCCTGGTTAAATGATGTGATGAAACCTCTGATGCGTGCTGAGAGAGACTTATACACTGAGCTGAATAAAATAGAGTAAAGGTTAATTATAGAGGCGCCGCTCCAGCCTTTAAAAAAATAATCAATCACCCCCCCTTCCCCGAGGGCTTATACCTGCAATATATAAATGAAATCTCTTTTTATGAGAAAGTATGATTCACATAGTCTCCACAGAAACTTTTTTTATGAAGCTCTCACACAATCCAAAAGTGTTGCTACGCCAAATTGCCAAAGCGCTGCGCCACCTACAGTCTGCACACAGTCGTTTAACTGCTTTTAACGACAACCTCCAACCACTGGACAGCAGCTTTGCACCAACAGCAGCATCAGTACTGTGCCAGCACGTAACACACACGGAGCTACAACCTTGGGTTTGCTACTGGGTTTCACTCAATACAATTAGTCATGTCTCTTTTATTTATTTATCTATTATAAAAAAAATATTCCAGTATCACTTAATAACAAAAGAAAAAAAAAGAAGAGAAAAAAAGTTCATCGTTGCTAAGCGACATCCTCTTGCATCCTTGGATGGACAAGTTCATCCAAGTGCAACTCAAATACCATTTAAAACTGCGCGGATACATTATTTGTTCAGTAGGGGGCGCTAGTGTCGCCTTGTAAAGTTGATTTTGCTAATCCTTTCACTAAAATGACATCAGCTGAGTGTGAGACCACAAGGGTTCAAAATGAAACACAAACATGAGTGCGACATCACCTATGGCAGCATATTCCAGAGCATGTAACTTATTTTAGCAGTGAGAATGGATGGTTAATTTTTTCCTGTTATAGTAATTGCTTACCCTTCTAATATCACAACACTGTGAACTTTGAGTAATTCTCTGGTAAAAGTGGTGCCTAAAGAGCTAAGAGACCTCTTGGACTTGATGACATGACAGACGGTTCATAATCCCCTCAGAGACTTAGTGGGAAAATGTCTCAAAGTCTGTGAGTTTGTTTTATGTTGGTCAGGTTGTGGACAGCGGGTTTATTGTAGCTGTCTTTGTTGAGCATAGCTCGATTGATGGGAGCCGTGAGACTAAACCGAAAAACAAGGGTATTAGGCAAAATGCTACACAGAACTGTGAACTATATTTAATTCTTTGCGTTTTTGAAAAATAATCAAGTCTTTTCTCAATTAAAGTCTCCATTTCTTTACGTAAAAAAAAAAAAAAAAAAATTAGTGTTGCAGCTTTAACGTTTCACATCGTTTAGTGATAATCATGTAGTGTCTTGTCTTATGTAAATTAATATTATTTTCTCTCATACAAAAATAAATATTTCTGTTAAGAGTGACATATTTATTTAATTGATATTGGTTAATGTTGTAAATCAAGGTAAATCCAGTTATTTTAAGACACTGAAACCATATTTGTTGAACACACTGACCTTATCTGAGTTACCACAAATAATTACAGATTGGTCTATTTAATGTAAGTGTGTTTAGTTACTGTTTAAATAAGAGATAAAATCTTATGTCCACAGTTAAAGGGTAGAATAGGGATGGATAAGAAGAATGACAATGCCCCCTACTGGTGTCAGCAATTTACTATATTAGTGTAACAAACATGTTTTCTAGCCATAGCTGCACATGTAAAGAATAAGGACATAAATCATCATTATTTCCTTTTCTTAGCCCAGATTTGTGTAAATAGTGTTATGGGCATGGGCTACCACAGGGCTGTTTGTTTTTGACTGGCATGGGGGCTACAGACAGGCAGGGACCTGCGGCAGATGAGAGATTTGACATTCCACCTTAAGAATGCAAGAAATCACCCTGGCAGCAGATTACCATCAGGCTGCCAGTAGTCTGGTATGCAACACATGGCCAAGACTGAAGAAACAAATGTGAAGGAGGTTTCAGGGTTTAAGGTGCCGAGAAGGGTCAGAGGTCAAATGGCGCAGGATTTTAAAGACAAAAACAATGAACCTGAAGAACGTCCAATCACTTGTTGAGGATAAATCAAAACAACATACAGAGGACAAGGTGAACTCTCAGTGGTCACGGTAGAGAAATGCATTAAAGTGATGTAAGGCGGAGATAGGATTATAACGGGATGTTATGTAACATTGTATTTTATCTCTCACATGTTAAATCAGCTGCTGGAAGAGTTCAGGGTGGTCTGCGTCCACAAGCTGTACACACAGTACTTAACAAGCTGCTGTGGTTTTAGTTTCAACAAAACAATATTTTATTAAAATGGTCAACAATTTATTTTCTTAGTAAAATCTCAAGAGTTAGACCATTGACAGATGTAAACATCACAACCCGGCTGGATGCGGATATCTTCTGTCTACACAAACATCAGATTATTAATGTCAAACTGTAACTATAGTAACTGATTAGACTTTGTTTTACATTGTAGGTGCCTGGGTTTGTCTAAAAACAGTAACATTGTGGACACACAGTGGAGTATTTGCAAACAGGTTGATTGGGTTTTTCTTCATTTTCTTATTACTGCAGGAATATAGATGCAACACTAGGTACAGATAGAGTTATTCCTTAAGGCTTGTATGTATTCATACTAACACTTACATACCAATCAGGTTTAATCCAGTCACCTCAGGTCTTTGCACAGATACTGAAAGACTCAACCATGTTAATGTGGATTCAATACGCTGTTCAGTAAACATAGTGGATTCCACAATCCTCAGTTTTCCTGGTCAATGACAGTGGAAATATCACTTTATTGTATTTCCTGGTCTAATGAAATTGTAAACTTGAAGCTTAAAACTAGTATTTTCAATTCAACAATCAATCAAATGACCACATGTGTGTTTCGGCTGTTGCTCACAAAGTAATTACCACGTTGTCGTTCTACGTCCCCATCAACTAGTCCAGTTGTAGGTAATTAATGTGTAAACTCATCACTTACGGCTAAATCCATATTTTGTCAGGTTACAGTGTCCTTTGACCGTTGAAGGTTGTCTGAAGTGGACGTTTTTTTTTTGTTTATTTGTTTTTGCCAAATTTGTACTGATTCTTTCAAAGCGGTATTGAGATATCACACTCAAAGTGTCAAAAAGTTGTCATGTTTTGTGAGATCATGCTAACATCCAGATAAAGAGCAAATTTTTCAACTGTCGAACGTGTAAATTTGCAACCATTTGCCGACACTTTCACCAAATCGGGTTTAAAATGTGACAACATCTGTGTTCCAGCTTCTCCTCTCTGGCTGCATAGAACAAAAAAATATTCTCAGACATTTCTGAGTGATGATGCAATTGTCTAAAAAGTAATAAACCGTGAGAGTGGGTGCGGTGACATATTCACGACTGAATGTGTTTCATATTACCTCCATAACATTAGTGCTTAACACAATTAATTTGAAAGCGCGACGTGAAGTGGGCAGCAGATGAAAGGCTGAGCTTGGATTCCAGCAGGTTTCCCTCCCTGTGGCCCCGTCTCACCGGTTGGCTTTTAACACACCGAGCTTCATGCCAAGAGGAATAAAATATGGTAGTAATCCAAGATGAAGGGATTTTGGGATTATCACTACATTTTCTGAAAGTAGCATGTTTCAACCAGGATTTTTTGGAAGTAGAGCAAGAAGTCAGTGTTTCTCTTGAAGTGACCATAAATGGAGAGAAAAACATGTGGAGCTCTGCAGATGACTGAGACACAGTGGAACGCACAGCCGCAGGTGTAATAAAAGTTGTTACTTTTAATAACAGAAATCTTGATTTTTTTCATTTTTTTTCTCTCTGGACCAGAAGAACAAAAGTACAGAAAACCAAAATAAATAGATGAATAAATAAATAAATAATCTTAATACTAATAAATTACAGAAACACATGAGATGCATCACACTTCTCACAAATAAGCAGCCAGACATCAAGAGATCACATTAACAACCAAATTTACACACCTGAGGCACACGAGAGGGGGGACGGGGGACCAGGGATCGGTTTTCATGCCACATTTACACCAATATACAGAACGTCAATACACTTAAAGGAGCACACGATACCACCCACCATTCAGCAGAGAGGGAGGGACACAGTGGACTGAGAGATCGGCAAATAAATCCCGTGCAATGACATAATTCTCACATTTACAAATACCACGCTGAGAGTGGACTTGATCTCCTTGCAGTATCAGCTGTATTAATGGCAAGTCTCTGTGGCTGCATATTCAATTCAGCGTCAGGCTTTGACTCAACCATGTAATGACCGAAAAGGAAGAAAAATAAAGGTTCAATGCAGAATGAGTATTGCATTTTTAAAATAAAACTGAAACTCATATGTAAAAAGAAACGACGGGCTGTAACGACGCAACTCTTCTCGTCTCACGAAATTTTGTGAAATGAGCACCAACTGTGGAAACACTGTAAAAAAAAAAAAAAATTAAATCATCTGATATCTGGCTATTCAGTCTGTTTTTATTATTACACAAATTAATTAAGACCAATATTAATCACAATACAGACTGAAATTATGACAAAACTAGAATTACAGTCCAGTTGCAGATAACAAATCATATAATTCATGACATATGCAATGTGCGATCACAGTGACTTTTGACCTTTGACCACCAAAATCTAATCAATTCATCCTTGAGTGAAGGTTGGAGTGAAGGACGGAGCCACCATTAACTTTTCTTATTTTATAATTTCAGTCCATATTGTGCTCCACTGAGGCATATTACCAAAAAAATAAAGACTTTTCAAATGACATAATATAGATAAAGAAAATCAATTACTGATAATACAATCAATACTGAGGTAAATAACAACAAATTTGCTAGCAGAGAAATTGCTATTCTTGATAGTACAATGTAAGAAGCACTGACATCTCTTTTGAAATGCAGTAAAAAATGTCTTATTTATGTAGTGATAAGGATTTGAACCAAATCTAGAGTCCAATCGTCTTCAGGTCGATGTTGCACACATGCTATGTAGCTGTCACCGTTGTTGTTTTTACAGCTCATGTATTAAAGTTAAAGAATCAACATGGTCTCGTTTCACTGATGTACTGTAGGTATGATCTAAAATGATGCTCATTTCACAAAATCTGATCCAGTACTACCACTCTACAGTCAGTATCTGCAGAGCACTGCTGAACTTGAGGTAGTTACTAGTAAACTTTGCAGCTTAGCTCAAACCGAGTTTAATAAATAAATAAAACATGTACCAGGTGAGTTAAGCTACTGTACGGAAGCCGAGTGAGAGACTTTGTATATTCCTACGTTAAAAAAAACACACAAAAATAAAACAGCAAATATACACTTGTGAGAAGCTTTAATCATGTGACATGATCTTTCTCATTTGAGCTAAGTGATGAGCGTATGTGAGCTATGGCAACTAGATCCTTAACTGCATTTTAAACCCAAAGTGCTGTAAAACTGTGAAAAGTGACATCAAAGTTTATCTTTCATCCCAGCACAAGTTGTAGTAATTCAACTGTGTAGTATGATTTCTACTGATTTCATTTCAAAATAAAAAACTGCTGTGTGCCACTAGGGGGCAGCACAGTACAACTAATGTCTTTAAAGTTGACAGACACAGTGATCAAAGTGTAAATGTCAGTTTATCAGTGACGTCACAGCCGTTATTGCATGGCACATAAGGGATAGTAAATCCTCATGGTTTATGGCTTATCACACTGCAGTAGAACATACTAAGTGGTAGGCATCTTACCAACAATAGACAAAACAATACAATTTAAACCACCAGGGGGCGTCTGCCGCAAACAATATGCTAATTTGGTCCATTTCGACACAGTGCCAAAGGTGATGAAACGCTTGTAAAAGTGCTGACTGCAGGTCAGAGTTTTACTTTTCCAAACAATCCTGGTTGGAGGGAACAAAACAATCTGAAATGGGAATGAAGAAAAATATCACAGCAGCTAGCACAGACTTCCTAAAATTAGGCAAACTTACCATTTAGCTAACTGTAACCATTTGTTACATTTCATGTGAATTTACGTGTAAGAAATGGTTCAAACAGCCTGTGCAGCTAACTAGCTTACTGCTAACAGTCTTACCTCTAAGGGCAAAGAATGTTTCACATTTTACATTGCTTTACAATTTTGCATTATTTGACATGTTGAATTCATGAAAAGTCTCATAACAATAAAACTGAACTGTATCGTTTGAAAGTGCAAACCAAAAAAGTAATAATCTAACATCTGTCTTGCTTGGACAACTAGCTAGGTAGCTACCTAGCTTTGTTCCCGGGGATATGCAACTTTAGCTTCTGTCTTTTAGTACAATACCATGAATGTAGCTGTCAGGTGCACATTTAAAGAACATTTTGCTGCATTCTTGCCTTAATCTGGAGTCAACTGGAGACATTTACAATGTCAGTTATTGATGCTGTTTTTAGGAAAACTCCTGGGGTTAATGTTAGCTTAATTAGCTAGCTAGCTAAAGTAGATAAAATCTGCTAGGGACAGTAGTAATTTCACTTGGGGCAGGATACCCCTGTTTCAAAATTGTCAAAACATTTTAAATGGTTTATGTACCACTGTTACTTGTTAACAGTACTGTCCCACAATAGAAAACTTAACAGGTGTAGCAACTAACAACTAGTAACTAGCAACCAGGTTATTTTGGCTCCAGAGTGACTGTTCGTAGAAGTAAAACTATGATACTGCTCATTGCTTAATACAGCTGTTGGTTGAGCACTGTAGTGTGCGTTCTGACACAAGCTGAGCTTTTTTTTAGTGCAACGAACAAACAATGTTGGAGGGCTTTCATGTGAGGGACCCAGGTCCAGATCCTAGAAAGCAACTCTTCTTCTTTATTTTAACTTCCAAATCACAAAACAGCTAGGTGCACGCTGACACCTGCTGGTTCAGAGTGCACGCACAGAGTACACTCAGGTAGGCAACAAAATAATAGCTGAGCAGTGAGTTGAGTAGAGAGAGGGGGGAAATGTACTCAGGCATCTTATTCAGCAATCATACCTAATATGAAAATGCCCTTAAATTTCTTATGTCACGACCAGTGACACTGGAAGGCAACAATCCAAACGAAGGTTCGGTAAATATAAGCTTCTCTTAAAGTGTCTTAAAAGCAAAAGTTAGAATTAAAATAATTATTGCAAAAATGGGCAGTTTTTTTTTTTTTTTTGTTTTGTTTTGTTTTTTTGTGGTGGTCTGATCTTAAAACTAATTATAATGGCAAATTTACAACTTAACACCCACACACACTCACCCACACACACACGACTACAAATTTTGTACAGCTTCATGCATTTGAATAGATTTTACTTTAAAATTGGGGTTATTATATTCTTTATTATTATTACTAGTATAATTATTATTATTATTACTTAAAGAACATTAAAACCTTTGGGATCGTGACAGGTCCATTTAAACTACTGTTCATTTCTCCCTCTAAATCAAACATATCTTGGCTTACTCATTAAAAAAACACATAGATAATCATGGTGTTAACTAACAGACAGATTTTTTTTTGTTTCTTGCATGAGGACAAATTTGTAGATTATTATTAGATTGTGATTGTGCTCTGCATGAAAAGCAACATATACAGTCCATCTCGTTCTGTAAACAACTGTCAAGACCAAAAACTGCAGGAAATGCTTTGAAGGGGGAAAATGCTGATAATTAAGTTTACGGCTCCTTGTAATTTCACATTATACTTTTTTCGTGTAAAAGATGTAATAACAATGAAAAATGAGACAAAGATAGCTTTAAAAACTGGCTGCTCGATGTTCTTTTACCAAAATTACAGAATAAAATAAGGTAATATAAAAGAATAATTATTTGGTTCTTTGTCCACATTTCTTTTTCACTGTAGACTACAATATAGCATTTGCACAATGTATTGTTAAAGCAGTGCAAGTAACACTTTTTAGTTTGGGGCATTTTCTTAGAACAAAATCTATATTTTTTTAGTAGTTGGCTTTAAATTTGATCATCATTTACAGGAAATTATAAATAATCTGTAGAACAAAGTTTTATCAACTTTTCTGTCCGTAGAATAAATTAGATCATCATTAGAACATACTGGTTTGACTCGACATACATTCATTAATGCGCAGTAAATGTTTAAGAGTATCACTGCAGACACAACATGCACACTGTGACCAAAAGCTAAAAAAAAAAAAAATTGAAGATTAATTACCTGTAAACCCAGATGGAGATACGCTGGTAAATGATGAGGAAGAATTAAAATGTAACGTTATGCAACCAAATGTTTTCCTGTCTCATTGGAAACTGAAGCACACTAAAATATCACATCCTCGCCGTTCGCCCTAGTGCTATTCACAAAGCGCAAAATAAGCAGTTGCAGGGGAAGATCTGAGCCGTGATGGAAGACGATGGCTGTAAGCCAGTACAGCATTTGCACCTTGTGAAATCACAAGCTCAAAGGTTGATTTGCTGTGTGATTTTTTTCTTCTTTTTTTTTCCCGTAACCCAGCGCAGATGGCAATTTTTTTTTAATGATAATTATTATTAAAAAGCACTTTGGTAAATTTAGGCCAAGGTAGACGAGTAACTACATAAGCCAATATATGTCTACAGCACACAGATGTGTGAGATATGCGGCTGCTGGCGAGATGCTGGAAAGATCGCTGGTGAACCGTGCGGATCCAGTACATTTCTCATGACTCAACTGGAACAGTTTCAGAGAGGAATATTGCTGTAGACATCTGCGAACAGTTTAGAAGCTGCGTGTCAATTAAAATCAAGAAAATAATATAAACAAATAGAGAAATCAATTGGATATGGAGAGACAACAAACACTGGTTTCACTGTTTGGACAAACAAATGCAGAGTAACAACTATATACCAAGCAGTACCAGCTAGATTATGATTAGTTATTGTTAATATTCACCACTGGAAAGGCCACACTGTCATTAGGTAACTGACTGTAGTACTTTTCAATAAAAACACAAGGAATTATGGGTATAAGGAGACACAGATGGACAAAGAGTACAAGTTCAGCAAAGAGGAAACAGACAAGAGCATCAAGCAAAAAGTAAAAGTTACAGAAACGTGAAGTTTGAAAAGGTAAGAGAAATACAGATATGTCAGCTTTTAAAATCACCGCAGTGATAAGACTGTGAGAACCTTTTGGCCTTTCTAGTGATAAATGAATCGTTGATTTTGACGACAGCAGGTTGCACCGGGCTGTTAAACTTCACAAACATGGAGAAGGAGAGTGAAGGGAAAGGAAGTTGAGGAGGCTCAGAGGAAGGAAAGAGACTCTATAACAGAAGAATCAGTCAGGGAATTTTTTTTCTTTCTTTTTCACACCTGACGAACTGATGGGAAGTGGAAGCTTCTGAGGGCCGTTTCTTTCTTTAATCCGAGAAGAGGCTGGCGAAGGACTGTCGGAGGCTGCGGATGGTCTCGGCTTTGGCCTCATCGTCGGTCAGGCTTCCTCGTAACGTCTCGGTGAAGGTGTTGGTCAGTGACTGGGATTTGCTGCGGAGGTTTAGGTTACATGAAAAAGGTTAAATACAAAGAATCACATGTGTGGTTTTGCTTCCATTGAATGGATATAAATACCCTCAGTGATATCAGCAGATCATTAATGTGGACTCACTTCAGCTGCGGTGACTGTTTCTGAGCTCCAGGTCCGGGTGCTGGGATGGGCCCGGGTTGAAAGGCCTGGCTGGGTGAGGTGGTGGCTGATCGGGCTCGCTGAGGTGACCCTTGGGCCGACTGGGATGGAGAAGCGGAAGCAGAACGGTGTCCGGCTGCAGCAAACACACACAAATGAACAACTGTATTAACCATTTTACTATTCTTCATCACCAAAGAGGTGAACTGTTGTAGTAATGAAGCTTTTTCTTACCTCGTCTGGGTGGTGCGATCTGTTGATGTGGAGGAAAACAGACAAACAAAGTGAAACAATCTCAAATGTTTATCATGCTATTTCTGTGCCCTGTTGTTACTTTAGAAAGAGTGGTGGTAAATTAAAAAGATAGCAGCAGAAGTAGAAATACTGAGGTCATTACACCCACAGATATCAAAAGCCAAGTCTCATATTTTGTGTGAGAGTGTGTGAACGTGGCTAATTGGGGAAAACACTGTGAGTGGTCACGAAGACTAGAAAAGTGCTGAATATATTGACGCTTTTATTTTCCAGCACTTTCAAGCTCATCCACCTTTTATGTAATGTTTTTCATTGTTGAGATTCAAATATTTAAATTCAAATATTCAGAGAATAAAATGACAGATGATCTAAGTGAACATTTAAGTAACATTTGTAGTGATTCCCTTGCAGTGATCTTGAAATGTCACATTCATGATGCCAAGGTCACAGTGACCTTTCACCTTGTGCTGACAAGAATAGGATTTATGAACATGCAGATATACTGATGAAATAATTGTTGTAATTGCAATGACATCAGCAGTAGTAGAATTATGATGATGATGATGTTAATCCAGTTAAAAGTATCTGTTTCACATTAACGTTAGTATTAATATTATCAGAGTTATTATCTATTATCACTCACACTGTGACTGCACTGGTCCCAGGACAGAGCCCATTCCCATTATTTACTACAACCAGCTTTCTGAAACTTTCCTATGCCGCCTACTGGCGGTGCAGTGATTGTAAACATAAAACATGGAAACAAATCATTAGGGTTTATATTATTAGCAGTGTTAGTGTTTATGCACAGGGATTTGGGCCACAAGAAAAATACTTGTAAGATGTGGATGGACTTTTTTTAAACCATGTAGATGATTTTCTCAGAATATCACCTCCTGGTTCAGGAATGTCTTTGTCCAGAACATTAAAGATCTGCAGAAAGTAATCCAGAAGATCAGTTCTGCCATCTTTAAAAGACATTTACATCAAGAGATGAAGGAGCAGAACAATCAGGATCATCAGAGTCTCATTCTTCTACAGTCTCAGTCTGTTTTACCTCCTCGGGCCACAAAACTCCTCAAATTTAAATCACAAACAAACTGAATTCATAGTAACACTAACTTCAGTGACCCCCACCTCTTTCATAACATCATGTCTAGATGTAAATAAGAACATAATACTGTTGTGTAATTAGTGTGGATATGTGATTATATATGTGTATATTTTTTGATTCAGACAATCTTATCTCTTAGATTTTATTCGTATTAACAACATAATTTGTAAGTCTGTTTATGGCTCTATTGGCTGCTTGCTTAATGTGATAGTAGTGGTTGTAGTAAATACACCTACAGCAGTAGGTGACTATGTTAGGAGGACTTTTGTCTGATATTGTTGTCGTGTTGTACCTTGACAGAGGATGGCTGAGGTGTAGAAACTCCCAGCAGCACTTGGGCCATCTTGTTGATGACCAGCTCTGTGATCAGCTGTTTATCTTCCTCCACGTGTTCACCAATCAGGGGCATAGAGCTGTCCATCACCTGCGGAGATGCACACAGCTTTAAGTTCAGAATTCATGCACTAGATGGCAGTGTTGTATGTCTTAACACGAAGATGAGTCGTTTTCTCCCCAGTGATAATGGACTTAGTGGTACTTTGCCAGCAGTGATGAGTCATTTCACAGAGATCACATATACAACAATGCAACAATGTTCCCCACAGTAAGTTATAAGCCACACGACACTCGCTCGCCATAAACACAATTTATTGCCAGATGCACTGAGTATGAGTCTGAGTTTTTTTTTTTTTTTGGTTGTTCTCATGCACTCCCATATTCCTCAGAAAGTCCCTTATCTTGGCTCTGTCATGCTACACCCTCCAAAGTAGGTTTTTATCAGGGGTTTGAGACCCTCTAGATGGGTAGCAGGAGAATTCTTTTTCTTTTAAAATTCTCAAACCTCCCCTGTCTGATAATAAATCACACGGATCAAGTAAAAAGAGAAACTTAATTTGTTTACTCTGCTTGAGCAGCTTGGGATGAGGTATTGCTACATAAGGCAAAGCCACTGACCTGTTCTCTATTTAAACCTGAAGATAAAGTGAAATCTTATCTCATAAACTGCTACTTCTCTGTGCAGCTCTCTGTTAGGATAAAAAAAGGAACCAAAATTAGAATTTCCTTCAAGCAGAAGATAAAATGTGACTCCATCTGTAAATATTATGTTGCCCCGGGCATGACTTAGAAGGGCACAGACCACATCCATTGGCACACAAATAATTAACCTCAAAAAAAAAAAAAAAAAAAAAACTTTCCCACCACTTGTGCTCACATGAACGTACACGTGTGGTGCGGAACCACAGAGCACAAGGGGTTCAGAGGCCTGTCGCCATTTTTCCCCAAAGACCAAAACAAACAGGAGCAGAAGGAGTGTGTCTGCTGGTACTGCTGGTACTGCTGGTTTGGATGCAGATGTCTGCAGTGGTGGATGAGGCTGCCACACCGCGCCCCTGCCACAGGCTGTAAACAAAACGCGGGGCATGCATGTGCTGATCCTCCCGTACACAGAGTACACCGAGGCAGAGCCAAATCATGTGCTGCAGAGAACGTGCACTCCAAACAACTTCCTCACCAGCTCACTAAATGGGTTCCCCTCTCTTGGATGAAGCTGTTTTTATTGGTGGCATCAGTTTAATTAAATTCTAAACACATCTTTCAACAGGCAATTTAGACCTGGTTTACAATCATAAACACACAAATCAAGGTGGCGTGGTTTTGTTAAAATTAAATTCTGTGACCTCTGATGGCACAAGGCAATAGTGATGTACATAAAAACACTGTTGCTCTTCTAATGTTACACTTTTATTCATTTTAAAAATGTCCGTACGTCACTTGCTGTTGTCAGGCATCTGCTTGTTTAACATCATTTGGAACATCATGCAGAACCTCCTGGGGCTGCAGCTAATGATGATATCCATCATCATGAGTTATTTTGCCACTTTTTGAGTTTTATCATTTTACTGACTGGTTATGTAGTCCATGAAATTACAAAATAATTGGAAACGCACATCAGAAGATCTGAGAGCCCAAGGTGGGGACACCATCTGATTTCTTGTTTCGTCTGACCAAAAGTCTAAGACTCAAACATATTTACATATGAGAAACTTGAACAATATGGGCCATCAAAATTTTATCTGTTCTGTTGAGCATTTGGGACTTTGGAAATGTATAAATCTACCTTCACACATCCCACATTTAGATCTATAAAGTGCATATCTAATAGCTGTGTTACATGGGTTCTTGTTACAGGTAGTAAGCTGGAAGCATTCAAAAATCAGCCAAATAGAGTCAATGAGACAATGCTAAATTAGTTACATTAGCTAGGCATGTCCAAACTATTCCACAAAGGGCTGTGTGGCTGATCACACAGTTTGACCAATCAGCTGTCTGAAGGCTGAGATCAGTTAATTTTATGAGTCGAGTGTGGTGTGCTGCTGCTTGGTTGGAACAAAAACCTGCAGCCACACGGCCCTTTGTGGAATAGTTTGGACACCTCTGAGCTAGCTACATCAGAGAAAATCTACCACTGCTAATATTTATCTTAGTAAGAAAAAAATGTTGATTATTGACTCAAAATTTGGTCTGATTTTTAAAGTTCCAATGAAATTCTGGATTATATTTTTCTAACATCACAAATCACTAACACATACTGTTCAAACAGCAAACATGACAGGAGATTTGTGTTAGACCTCATAAAGCCATGCTCTGTCCAAGTCCTGTCAACATCATGCCTCATGTGAAAATACAACAAACCACAGAGAAAAATTAAAACATCTAATGGGACCAGATACATTTGTTTAATGTAATCAACAAGCCTATGAACTCTAGATTTGAAATCCACACTGTGTTTTTAAGTGCTAAAGTTTCTCAGAGTAGTTTGACATCCGTCACCCATTGGGTTCATACTGTTCTACACAGAACCGCATACCCATACCAGAACTCTTTAAAGCCCTTCCTTTTCTGTGTGTAGCCAGCTAGTTGGCTACCATTTGGTGGCGAGGTGGGGCGTGGCACGGTGTTTTGGCCAGTTGAGTCATTACCACAGGGGACTGAGCACAGGCCTGGCAAACGACCGCCTGGCTCCACTTCAAACGGCGTGCGGTGGCAAGCAGAGCCGGGATCCACCCTGCTGATTTATTAGGATACAGAGTCATCTAGCAGAAGACTGGGGCTGCCACTGGCCTTTTCAACAGTGGAACATTAGAGGTGTTATTCTGCACTTTTATTGAGCTGCACAGTGTTCTGTTTGAACAATGTATGGGAAAGTTCAGACGGCACATGTGAAACGTACTCATTGAAAATTATGATGCAGTCGCAGTAAACGGGGTGGGTGGGGGGTGCCTTTTTCCAGAGAAAACAACTTTAGCTTTAAGATAGCAGTACTACTCCCATTTAATAGCTTAATGAATTTCATGATTTACAACGTTGACTCAATTTTTAAAAGTATCTGCATCATTTCACCTCTTTGCCTCTGTAACATTCAAATAGCTAATTTTGTCCAGTAAGTAACTAGGCCTGATGTTTTTATTTGTGTTGTTTCTTGTCAAGAGATCCAGGTCATGGGTTTTAAAGACAAATACCTCTGCCTTCTTTTTGCTCATATCTTTCAAACACAAAAAAAATGTTCATCATTTAATTGTAAGGCCACTCATTTCCTTCCTGTTAAGTGCCAGAATAGAATTACCAGTAGCAATCCTGTTTTATTTCCAAAAAGCAGTTACAGAATGGCTGCAAATGTACAACTACATGTAGTTACACCCACATAAAATCCAATATTCATATGTATGCAATGTACATTCAATTCAATGTATGCAAACTATTCAACCCACTCCATATGAAATGTACATTTTATCTGGTTTCAACAAGAGTGGTTAATACAAGCTAAAGTAAACAACCTAGGAGAATTCAATTCAAACAATGCTATTGTCAGCATGCTAACATGCTCACCAAGGCAATGTTAACATGTTGACTGTTAGCAGGTAATGTTGCCATGTTTAATGTGTTAGATTAGCATTCAAGGTTGCAAAAGTTCTACTTACAAAGTAAAACTGAGGCTTATATGGGATGAATTTTGTTTTGCACCCAAGCGACATAGGGTAAATAAATAGATGACCTGAAGATATGAATTGATTGAGTGGACATGAATGAACTAAATTTGACAGCTAATTTGATCAGCTAGGTGGAATACTATTTGAACTATATCACCCAGCTGTCCTTATTATCATGCATGATGTCATATCAGTGTTATATGATATGAAATTATATCATCCAGTAGAAATGCATGTGTCATTCCAAGTCATGTTCTATTGCTTTCCTCTTGTCATGTCAAATGTCAAACTGTCATATCATCTGATATCATACTGTGCCTGCACTGTCACAATGCGGCAGGATATCATGTCACATCATCCTCCGCTGTGTGTTCGACTGCAAAGCTGGAGTTTGCTTCACTCAGTAAACTGTTAATGAAGTGCCTGTTAGCGGCTCATTACTTTTCATTAACGAGCAGCGTCAAGGCTGATGTCTTTGTCTAGAACAAAAAACAGATTCCCACCGTGATGGACTGACAACTCTTCCCTGTTGCACTTAATTAAATTCCATCATGCTGAAAGGTTAGAGAAGCAGCTTGATAAAGAGCAGGAGGATGAAGTGTAGTTTGTCAGGGACATTGTTACTCGACTGTGTCACTGGTTTCCAGTTATAAGACGACATATCTCCAGGGAGGTAGTAAATATTTCACAAGGTAATTTTAGTTCAAAAAGGGGCTTATTTTCTTACTACTGACCTCACCCATCGCAGAGATACAGAGGAACGTGATGTCATGCAGATGCAGCCTAAAAATGGTCATGTTAAGCTTCCTAAAGCGGCCTGTTTCCTAAGATTCAAAGACACAGGAGGCTGTTCAAAAAACAAAACTGATTGCAGATGATACAACATTTTATCTGCTGCTTCCCCCCTGGGTATAATCCTTAAAAGAAAAAAGAAAATACGCAATGCATCTTCCTCTCACACAGTTAATCATCTGTCACTCTTGTGTGTGGACTTTCTCTCGATGCGCTACACCTACACCCTCCTTAGTTTTTAATTTCCTGTTCTGCACAGACCCTCATGCAGCATGACCAAACCTGCCTGAGCATTTTAATTGTTTTATGTGTCAGTGGAAAAAATGACAACAATAGTGATAATAGAGAATCTGCATGCTGTATTGTACTCTGTAGGTGTAGAAATTGGCATTTGTGTTTTCTATTAGATTTTTCTTCTTTAAGAACTGGTGCAGGATTGCACCTCTAAAAATAAGGTTCTGCGACAGAGCTAATGGTTTTCTATGAAACCCATATTAACCATGTTCTAGCCATTTGATGGCTGCAAAAATCACCTGTAAACACAAATGTGACATTAGTGTCTCCACTAGCTTACCTGTTAGCTAGCAGTTGCTCATAGACACATCCAGTAGAAACGCAGTGACAACATCTTTCATTTAGAGCCAAATTGTAGCCACCTGGTGTATTTCAGTTCAATATAATCTGTTTTACTCAGTGGGAAATATACAATATGCATCTGCAGCTGCTAACTATTCAGTTCAATTTGCTTGATCCAGGCAACTAAGGCACAAACAGTTAAAGACTTTTTGGTTAAGAAAAAGCTCATGTTAATGAGAACAGTAAGACTGAACTAAATAGTAATTGCTGAAAATTCAAAACAATGAGCTGAAAGATGCTAAAGGCTTCATAGAACTGAACTGAGGGAAACTGCAAAGTTGTACATTGAAAGACACCTTTCACATCATGCATGGTCATTTGACTAATTGTTAATTTATATCATATTGAGTGGTATGTGGCTTTAAAATATCATCATCCATTGTATTGGAGACACACAAGCCAATTTGTCTTTATATGCAGCCTACACTACACATAAGGTACAACAGAATAGATTGTAATGCAGTGCAACAAACTTAATTTTCAGCTATTTGGGTGAAATCAGCTGCCTGCCACTGGAAACAATACTGATAAGAACTGTGAAACAAAACAGTTAAGTTATGGGCCATGAAAACAAAACAATCATCTTAAAGACACTAAAATGTTCCCTAGAGGAGCAGCTTTAACATAATGTATCACAATGTGATTTTACAGATGCTTAGGAGCATATAATCTGTGTGTGTGGCTGTGAATTGTATTACTGCCAGGACTAAAATCCCATTCTTTGAAAGAAAAGCTCTCCTAAATTGGTTGTGTCAGGTCACGCCTGAAATTTAATTTGTCTACAACCCGGAAGCTACATGTCCACTGCCAAACTTTACCAGTGGACTGAAATAAACAGGCTGTGTTAGCAGACGGCGTGAGTGAGTTGTTGACTCCTGATGTTGTTTTTATTCTCCTGCCTGTGTTTGGTCTACACACTAATCATTCTTTCAAGGCTGTGACGATCATGTGCAATTAACTTGGGCTACACCCTTCCCTGTTGACTTTTCCTGTGATATGAAAAATTTTATCAGCATGGAAAAGAGACTGTATCCATGGTAACGCTTACAAATATACACTGACACTGCAAAATATTAAGGACATCTTCCTGGACATCTTCATGAAATTGTTATTTGGGTTGAGGGGTGGGGGGTTGTGCTGAAAACAAACTGACCTCAATGATATAGTCATTGCCATCTTTTCCATGAACGGCCTTCACTGCACAGATGTCTAGACCACCAAACATCTCAGCACAGGAGTCCACCCACAGCCGATAACTGGAACACAGTCACACACACAAAAAAAAATGATAAGACAATAATTAAAGACTTAAAAGGCACCAGAGGTATCATAAAAAAGGACTTAAATACAGACATAACATATCACAAAGCAAGCTCACCGGTCAGTCATTGCAATCTGTTCCAACATGGCTGAACCTGTGTTAGCCTTCCAGTTGCCAGAAATAGATGTTCTCCTGAAAGTTCAAAGAAAACAGTACAAAACCAGGACATGTGTCAACTTCTTGTTAGGCAGAAAGCTGCAATGAGTTAGTCACCAACAGCTTTTGCTCGTGGAGTTGAGTAAATAAGCTTTTGGGAGATACTATTGTCAGTTCATCAGTGGTGATTACGTATCCACACCGACATTATGTTTTGTGACTGAGTCATTCAAACACATGCTTTCATGGTGAGACCAAACAGGAAAATGAGATGTGATAAGGTTCGGCCTCTGGTTTTTTGTCAAATAATTGTTTAGATACAGAAACTTGAAAGTGAAGAGGGTTTTGTCTCTTATTCTTTGTTGCTATATGCTCGGCTGCATTTACAGAAACAGGCTTCTTGCTTCCAAATGGGTGTGAAGGGTTTGAAGAAATAATGGGACAGTGTCTTTGTGAGAGTGTTGATAAAAAGTGCCTGGAAAGGAGCAACTGTACCCTGATGCTAACTGATGAGTGTTGGCTTTTTTAGAGTGTAGTGTAGTTATGTCTTTAGCTTCTTACCACCACTTTTCCAGCAGCCCACGAACGTCCTCTATTTCAACTCCAGGAATGAGGGACTAAATGCACTTCTTTTGCCATAGAGCTGACATAGAGTGCCAAAAAAGCCCCATGCTCTGGGAAAAGTACTTTCTGATGGGCCAGAAATGGTTGAGGCATGAAACACTGACTACCTTTCGTAAATCCATTATTATATAGAAAGTGAATACTATTACACCCATCACACCTAGTGAGCAGCCTGGATGTCACCTGGTGGGGACATGTGTGGGGACGGTACTTTGTTCAAGGGCACCTCAGTGGGACCCTGTAGCTGGTGGATTCGAACTGGGGACCTTTTCAGACCCAAGTCCGCTTCCTTAGCCACCAGGCCACCACTGCCCGTTAACATTTTAGTTTGCCCCGTTTTAGCCTCCAAGTTTATTCTGGTGGCCTCATACTTCCTGAAAATATTTGGTTGAAAAGGTCTATTAGTGTTGGGTGTTCTGTCTAATGAAGGTTTAGATGCTGTTTCACCTGATTTTCTACCAGAAATTTTGAAAATGGGCAAAAACCATCAGACAGCAGCTTTTCAGGCAGCTCTACTACATTTTTAATGGTGTCTGTCATCAGATGAAGTGGTTGAACTCTAGGCCTTTGAGGGAACCACTGTCAAGCATATGAAACATCTTACATGTAAGCCTTATAGTTGCTGCCGATCTTCTGGATGCGGATATCGTACTTGGACTGGACATAGGGCTCGGTGGTGGCGTAGGTTCCGGCCAGAGCCACCACGCTGGTGATGTCCTGGAAGTCCTGTTGGTTTTCCACTTTGATCTGGGGGAGGAACAACACTTGTTACGAAGTGGCTAATTACAAAGGGAGCTGTCAAAGCTGGCAGTAGCTGCTAAGAATCCCACAGGAATTTCACACTTGTATACAGGCAGGATAATAAATGGTCCCTGGATGGAAACATGGCTTCGGGGCGGCTTTGAACTACATCACTACACCCTATCAAGTGATTAGACTGCAGACTGTGAATGCAGACTGAGGGGAAATGATGTAATGGCAACCCATGAAGACATAACATGGCTGTTCCGCAGAACTTGAGGGTATTTTTCTCTTTGACTTTGAGATAATTATGTAACAGGGAGGTGTGACATTGCAACACAGGAAAAAAGACGGACTGCAAAAAAAGTGGACTGCAAGACCTTCATTATTTCTATCTACATTCCATCTTAGATACAAAAACTTTAATTATCTTCTTTGCAACGGTTCAACAGAGATCACATGTCATTCAAACAGCCTTACTTTGCTGTGATGATGTGTTTGTAGGTGGTGCTCCTTTCTGTGTCTTATTTAACTAATTTAAAACATAGATTTATGGGGTGTATTCCACTGGGTCATGGGAAGTGGGGCATCTTCTCAGACAAACTCATTAATCAGCAACTGTAGTGTTTGGTAGGATGTCAGAGCTCAGTGTCTAAGATGTAAAATGATTCAGTCCAGAGTTTCCACTTACTCGTCACCACCCTTCTCAGTGGTATCATCATAGTTCTGCACAGAGGGTGATGCAGAAACTGTGATGTACTATCACAAAAAAGGCAACAACTCTTGTTTTGCTCTGACAGTGAGTTTAAATATAGGTTGTAAGCTGCATGACACAAGGCCTCGCCCGAATGTGACAATTTGTAAGATCTAAGGATCTGCTTTTACAATGCTGTAGGTTTTGCATCTTTTCATATATGAACAAATTCTAAAAACCGCTGGAAAAGAAACACAAATTATTTGGGTGGAACAAAGAAATCCCAAGGAGCTTTTAAAATGATGCAGACCTCACTAACAATGAACAAGACAACTGACAGTAGGAAAACAAATAAAGCAAAACTGAGCAAGCGGGAGAATGGCAACCAAGCCACAAAAGTAGGTTTATGTGTTCAAAAGAAAGGCAGGCAACTTTGATGGTTAATGTGGTCTAATAAACAGTGTTGTCACTTTGATGGGTAATTACATGAATGTGCTTGTTGAAACCCACATATGAAGCTACTTTACTACAACTAAAGCCATTAGCCTGTCAAATCCAAGAAATTAAATTCAATTCTTTCTCAGTTAGAGCACACAATCCATATTGGAAAATTTTATTTAGGGAATAGTGGCTAAAACAAATGATATTGTCTGTGGACTCACACTCAATCTGTGTGCGAGTCAGTAAAAAATTTTTAGACTACGGCTATGGTACATTTCAGGTGACGAAACTATCACAAAAGTAAAACACAAAATAAATAAGCAATGTTAAATATGCTATCATTTGTGTCATGCTAACATGGAGCGTAACGCTAGCACAAACAAAGAAGGGGAGGATGCAGCAGCCTAGCTTGTTTCATTACAGATAAATGATGTTATTCTAAGGCTTGAATTCAACTGTAAGAGGAAGAATGTGCTGTTTTTTCCTTTCAATAGTCACACAGTCACGTAGCTTTAATTTACGTTTACTTGTGCTTTGCAAGATCACTGAGACTGACCGGTCTAAAAAGACTGCATAACGAAACTAGAGGGACAACTTTCTGCTACTGTTATGGTAGCAATGTTTGACAAAGGCTCAACAGCTCATCCACATTTAATCCATATAACATGGATGGGGTGATTAAGATGGGAATGTCCTGAGATTATTTATGTCCTGTTAATAATAAAATCTCACATGTGGTATAATTGTATGTATTCACCTTTTTTGTGACCTCTATTATGTATGTTACACTGTGCCTGTCATAGCATGTAGGCTTGGGCAGTAGATGTGACGCTATGATTAACATAAAGATTTTAATGTGACTGAATCACAGGTAATGCATGAAAAATCTGGAGGCAACAGATGCTGCTGTTGCTTTCTCCAAAGTGAGTCTATACATATTTTGCTGAGTTGTGGCAACTGTGGCCAAAAGTGAAAAATCACAGAATAATGCTACATTTAATTTCCCTGAATTTTCAACGGTTCTCTTGATCAATTTGCCCATAAAATACCATGATTAGAATTCAATTTGTGTATATGACATGCTAACACATAGTTATTATGACATATACACACCCACAGGTCTGTCTGAACAACAAGTTTGAAAGGATTCATTTTCACACTAGGAACATCTATCAATTGTACCTTTTAGCAATGATTTATGGATCATTATATGTAATATATTATTGGGTTTGGTTAAATAAACATGTTATTGTCCAGGTAGAAATTCCAAATCATCGTCTATGCTTCATTAACATGTTCGTGTCAAAAGCAAATAAAACAGTAATGACCTAAATCCCACATATTCCAGTGTGCTCTCAGAGCTCTGAGAGATTTGAGGGGTTAAATGAGGTCCTGCTCTACAAGAGCCTGCCAAGTTCCCCTTAAGCCCTATGGGAAATTCTATAGCATGTCTGGCTCCTGAACAGGAAACCAAACCCATACGGTCAGACGAGAGCCAAAGACATATAGGAAGTGGCAACCCCGGTGAATCTGAATGGGTGGCGGAACAGAAAAGACAGGGAAAGATGGAGTACATATTTGTCATTTTTATCCATTACTGTCGATTGTGTAACCATGTGTTCATATTAACAAAACACAAAATCCACATCTATTTTAGAAGAAAATGTTCTGCACTGTTCATTGTTGTTCCATAGATATGATAGACATCAGTCTATAGTTATTTCCATGCAGCCATCACGTCAGATTGTTTGTTAGAGGGCCAGACTGTTGCGAAAACAACGGAAGTCAAACTAACAAACTACATGTGGATTGAGGACACGTGGACTGTTCTCGGGCCATGTGTAGTTTGTACTCAGACCTTATTTTACCTTTTATAACAATCAGATACCTGCACAGAGTAAATAAGTTGGCTGTCATGACTGATTTTAAAGATCAGTACTAGTCTGTACAAACTGTGACAGACAGGATTGAGGGTGAGTTACAGTCTCAGATCTCTTTCTTGCTGTTTGAGCCTCAGCAAGTCAAGTCAAAGCTGCCGCGATAACATCACATTTGATATACATGACTGGAATCCAGACAAAACTGAGCATGATCCTGTAATCTGAGCAAGTAAAGGTGGAAATCTAAACACATGAACTCGTTTTCATACATGTCTACAATCTCTGTTTTTGTTTTTAAATTTATTATTCTTTTATTCATACTCACCTTTCCCATACCGGCGTGGGCGTGCCCCATCTTGACCACCACAGGGTAGGAAGGAGTTGTAACCTGCAGACATCGACAACAGCAGAATTTTAGCTGATGTGGTAACCTCAGTATTTCTTGGCATTTGAATGACATTCAAATACAAAGTGAGTCATGAGTACAAAAGTATAAAAAGCTGCAATTACAGTGCCAGCCAACCAATCAATAACAAGGAGTTCAGGGGTTAAATTTACACCATAATTACATTTTCTGCTGAAACTCGTATGAGATGATTTTTTTTTAAGGGGGGGAATGTAAAATCACAAAATGAAAGGAATGTAAAATCACAAAATGATTTTACATTCCTGTTTTTTATCCATTTTAAGAATGTAAACATTGTTAATGGCAGCTTTAAATAAAATGTTAGAGGAAGTATGAGACACAAAGTTTGGCTTAAGGTAAGAATAGACCATTTGCTGTAACTTAACAAATCTCTGTAGAATAATGGTGTAAATGTTTGTTCCAGTATGCCCTCCTTTAACTAGACAATTGTCTCTGATGCCGGATATATATGAAAAAAAAAAAAAAACCTGGAAAGGAAGTGTGTCTGCCATGGTGCGACCAAAATGCGAGACACTGAGGAGACTACCTGTCAAAAGAAAAATAGCCCCATAGATGAATATATGAAGTGACAGGAATTGGGGTAAAACAAGAGCAAACCTCAGACAGGAACTCACTCGATGGATGGACTGAAATTCAGCCCAAGACTTTTCCACTGGGACCATCCCTGTTCCAGATCATGCACACAGCATGCACTCATGCACACCCAAATGACAGGCTCATAGAGAGTATTGGTCAGCCCAGACTTGGTTCCAGAGAGCTCTCATTCAAAACCAACATTCGGTTGGTATTATTCTGTAAGAACAGTGAGTCATGCTGCCTAATAATGATTAATGCCTTTATCATAACACTCTGATCTCGGTTTCCCTTTGGACGAACTGATACATAAATCATAAACAAAAGTCAAGTGTAGCGGAAACTCTAGAGGGAGCAAGTTTCCTTGGTCTTAAAGTGTTTCCACTTTAAGGTTGAGGAAGCTCAAGGATTGTTGGTGTCAACACTTTGGAAAAGGATGTCACACTAAGTAAGGACATTCAGAACTGTACTTGGTGTTCTAAATATACAGTGAGACAGACATGTGGTAAACACCACATTGAGATGCAACCAAAATTGGAAAACTATTTCTTTCTCAAATGATCTGGATGTGTACATGAAGTGTCCAGAACCGTATCCTTGTAAAGAAATTGCACCGGCTTCCCGTGCCATACCACTGAATTTAAAGCTGCCCAGTTTAGGAGGCATGATCTGGAGTCGGAAGAATGTTTGGTTTATTACACAAAAGAGAGAAGTTCTGGGAAGCTGGGTGGAAGACCACAGCTCACTGGGATGGGTTTGGACAAACCTAACTGGCCGCAAACATGCCATTTCTTATAGTTTGTACAACCGAAGTGGATGAAACATCAACAAATTACATCAAACCTCCCTGTGATTTAAACGCCCCTTGATAAATCCACTGATATGATTGTAAATGGGATGCAATCTAAAGAGGGACTTTTCCAGTTCATAAAGCAATTTCACCATTCTTGTGTGAAACAGCTTTAGTTGCTTAAGAAGCTATTAAATACGGTTTACACTTATTATGTTGAAGAATAAAAAGTACTTTATTGATAATTTATTGAAGTTTAAAGGCAGATCCTAAACATAATCAGTTAAACTTTATTATGGAGTTTCAGAGGTTTTCACGAATGGTTTAGGAACTGGTGAAGCTCACAAAAAAAAAGACACAGAAGATGTTCAGGCCAGAGACACGGTGCCAGATTGTTCGTGGAGAAGTTCAGACCTGCAAGAAGGAAGGGAACGCCTTAACAGCTGCTTCACCCAAACTCTCCCTGACACTGACATGGCTACACGTCCTAATGTTGCTGTCAGCTTGTTTTGTGCAGGGGTATTAAACAGACACAGAGCTGCTTGAGGGTGTGAACACTGATTCTGTTGACAGCTGCTAACAGTGCAGCCCTCAGGTCGACACGCTGCCAAGATAAAGTGTGCTCTAATTGTCTCCATTATCACTTCTGCAGTGCCAGAATACAGAAGGGGGCTGAGGATGTATCAAGACTGCGATTTATTTTCAAGTGCTGTGCTGTTTGTATGAATTTTTGACTCTAGTGGGAAAAACAGGGTTTTTTTTGGAAAGGGTTTGACTGGTCATCTGGGTTGCGTTTGAGCTGATAAAGTAAAGTGTGGCATGATGTTGTAACTGTGGTTCAAATAACTCAACTACAAACCAGCTATTTTTAAGATATTAATAGTCAGCCAAGCATATGATTTTTAATCTCTACTTTGAAATCTTGTATTGAAGTAGAAGCAATTCCCACTCTTGGTATGGTTTATCATCACCAGTTTAATGCACAGGTGCATGAAAAATATACCTGAAAACGATATTAAAATATGTATTGAAAATAAAAGCAAAAGTTTGTGTTTTAAATATCGGATATTTTTTTCTACTATCATCATCTTCTTTTGCCACTGAAGCTTTGTTATTGGTTCAATCTGGTCCAACCTTGTATGTCGTTTCCACTTTCCCTCGCAGTCAAAATTCTGCTCATTCCTTAAATTCTTATTCAGTCACATCTTATCCGTCATCTTCCTGTTAATTTTACAAAGGCACGCTTGCGCAATTTCACTTCATAATTGGTAGCAATTAATCCGACGACTAAATAAGATCATAATCTATGTCTTGAGGCGTTTGTACAAAAAGCAGGATATAAAGTTGTTCACAAGTTCAAACCTCTTACAACAGTAACGTGTGTGCGTCACATGGTATTTGATAAGATGTCTGAGGTTTAGTGAGTGTCTGAAGAGCACAGCCGTAACACAGTGTGCATGTGTGTGTTTGTCTACTGCAGAGGAGTGTTTTGGGTGGAATGGGTTGTAGCCACCCACTCTGTCTGGACATGTTCCTTCCAGCCGTTCCCATCTGCATGGCAATGACGGCAGACGCTAAACATGTCGGGGAGAGCTAACCACATCCCCTACCCCTGATGAAACCAGAGCGTCAGACGCAGACGTATGCTCACTGTTTTGTTTTCTGATTGAATTCATGGACCACAATTTTGCACTGTCACCCTGAGTAACGTTACATTATCAAGTGAGGGGAAAAGAAACCTTAGATCGCCTCAGTTCAAAAGCAATTACAACACTTGTGATGTATGTATGACATCTGAATATTGACAGTTTTGAAGCTTGGTTACACCAGACAGTGGCGCAGCTGTGTGACATTAGAGCTACTCACAGGGGCTAGTTAGTAAACTACACTCCTCACTAACATTTCATGAAGTTAAGAGTTATCAATTGGGGAGAAATGCTCTTAATCAAAATTAAATCCTTTTGAAAGACCCAATTTTGTCACAAATTGAAAAAAAAGGTAACCATCACCCAAACCATCTTCACAAAGAGCTTAAACAAATATTAGTTAAAACTATTTGTGCAATTATCATAAATCTTTCCACATAATTTCAAACTGATAAGGAATATGTCAAAACATATTGAAACCAACCCATTGGTGACACTACAAACCTGGGGGACAAGTTTAATCACAAATAGTGCAAGATTTAGGTGCAAGGAATTCAAATGTGAAGTTGTATATTAGTTGGTGCAAGTCACATAGTGATGTATCACATATTTACCCATAATTCAAGATGCCTTTAAGCAAAATCCTGACTAATCTCACTGAAGAATCTGATCAAGACAGGACAAAAGGTAGAAAAATGCTGCACTACTTTACTACATTTAATCTTGCCTCTGCTCACAGCTTTCATATTTCCTGCTTGGAAAGAATTGCTGTTGAACACACATTTTGCAAATATAATCTTTAATATCTCTATATTCTTTGTGGAAAATTTTGCACCTTTGATTTTTAGTCGTTCAAACACTTTGTTAAAAATATTTTGGCACTGGGATGAACTTGTGAACTGTCACTAGTGTGTGAGATTTATATACAGTATATATATATATATATATATATATATATATATATAGTTCAACAAAAGAACAAAATGTTGTTCTTAAAAAAGCCTTGGTGGCCTTTAGCCTTTAGCTCCCGTAAGATCTCAGATGAGGAACTTTTGGTTTAAACCTCAAGTTTCCATTTTGTGGCAGCTGCAGAAGCACCCCTCTGCCTTTTGTTCCCAGCAGAAATCTGCAAAAGGCATCCAGTGTGGTAAAGACGTTAAGAAGTCACATGCTAAAAAAGGTAATTATATGGTGGCCAATTTCACCAGTCTAGGTTTTATTTCGTAACACGGGCTTGGTTCATTTACAGCAAATGTACCAGACGACCAGACCTGGCACACGATGTAAATACTTCAGGGAAGCCCATACGCCCCCACACGTCCCCTCCCTCTGGGCTGTATATGCAAAAATGTGTTCTAAGTGAGTCACATTGGACTGTCACGTAGGTCAGTGTCTGTGATGAATCACTGTTATCCAAGTTTTAAACACCTACATGCGACATTCCATTCCCAAAAACCTCCATCGGAAGTCAAGTGGAAGTTTCCAAATCCCACTGTAGCACATTTAAAATGTGAGGGCACCATCAGAGAGAAAGTCCAAAGAGAAGTACTTACAAATAAAAGTATCCTTACTTCAAACTGCTTCAAAACTGACCATCACTTATTCAAATCATTATCACACCAGCGCTAGTAGGGAACATTATATATTGGTATAGATTTGAAACCTAATGATTCCAACTAAAATCAACACAGAGGAGCCATTTTTGTGGACTAATACATATGAATAAATGTGTCTTAGAGTAACATTAATTAATGATCATTTAGCCACTAGGGGACAATGCAACAACTGTAAAAGATATAAGGTTATTGATTAACGTTGTTAGCAAGCGTGCTATGACCATTAGCCTTGATTTGTTGTGTTTGTAGCTGACAAGTGGATGTAAGTCTTGTTTCAGTTCCATTTAGGTCTTCACCAACTCTTACAACAGATATCTGTCTCTTTCAATAAATGTTTCGCAATGTTCTCAAGCTTGCTACCAAATTTCGTTCTGGGAAGATGGAGATCAACAGTTTTATTTATTTTTTTTATTTGCTTTTTGGGAATATAACAATATTGTGGAGCTGTAAATGACCAAACAAATGTCTTTTGTACTGTTCACATCAGTGCTTAAAAATTATAATCATGAATTGCATTCAGTGCCCACTTTGAATTGATACGGTACATGAACATAATGTGAAACTGCACTTAAGCATTAAACACAAAAACAAGAAGCACACACAAGCACACACTATATCTTATGAAAAGCTTGGTGTGTGAGTGGCACAGTGGGAGTTAAACCTCTCTTTGGGGGCACATGCATTATCCAACAAAACACATGGTGCATCCATCCTGCATTTATGATCTTTTAATTTTTATTATGGCAGCTTAAGTCTGCCACATCAAGAGGAAGATATGAGGCACGATGGTTTGGGCAGATGACGAGAGCAGGGGACCCCAACCCAGAAGCCTTTTCAAGAGTCCAACCACAGTGGGACCAAAGACAGCCTACCCACATCAAACCCTGCCTGTGGATTAAGTGAGCCTCAAGAGCCCAATAATGTTTATCATTCAAGTCCCTGTTAAGTTACTGACTTAATTCATACACCTGACAGGAGAAGACTGTGCTGTCTGAAAGTGTTGCATGGAACTGTTTGACTGGATAGGTAGAAGTAGATTTACTGAAACAAACGATCCTTAAAAAATACTGTATATATATATATATATATATATATATATATATATATATATATATATATATATATATATATATATAAAAACTGTATATAGTGGTGATGGGTACGACAGTCAGGAATGAGGTGCAGATGAGCAACATGTGAAGGAGCAGTGCTTGGACTGTGAATATATGCAGTGCAATAAATGCTGGAGGGTAAATGTACCATTGTTACGCATAAAACAACATGAACACAACATCAAGATGTACCTGTATTCTAGCAAATTTTCCCTACATCTACAATATGCTTATTTATTTTCCTGACAAGTGTTCAATGACTACATAGATGCCAGTCTTGAGGCTAAAGCTAGACACTAGTTAGCTTAGCACTAGTTAGTCTGAAGGTAAAACAAGTATCTCTGCCTGCCTTAGTACCTCTAAAGCCTAAAGTGTGAGAATGACAAGTTGAGGTTTTATGAAGACTTTTATGAAGGAGCCTTACTGATACCTTGAATAAGATTTACTGTATTTGTTAGTAAGGTGTAGAGTTAGCTACAAGGCTGATTTGTTACCTTTGCACAGATCCAGGCTAGCTGTTTCCCCCATTTCCATTTTCAAAGTTTAGCCAAGCCAAACTAACCACCATCACCAGCTCTTAATTTATTTTTAGTCCACAGACACAAGTCATATCCATCTTTTCATTTAACAGAAAGGAAGCAAAAAAATCCATCCATTCAAAAGTGTTACAGCATTTTTAAAGTTTTAAGTTTTAAGTTCATCTCTGTGATATATTGAGTTTTAGATTTGAGCAACATCATAGTCTTAGTCCTATGCCCATGTGAATCATCAACAATATTTTTGTAGTATTATTCAGTTAAAAAAAATACATATAAATCTAAAGGTATTGATGCTCAGTTGTGGACAAATTAGTTGGTCTTATATATTATTGTTATGTTATATTGTTCAGACAGACTGGAAAGAGTGAGGATGCCACCAGACTTAAGTCCCAAGCTTGTAAACCCTCAAAAGAAACATTCTCAAACTGTAAGTGACATCAGCATGACACACACAGTAGTTCCTGGAGATGCCCCTGGAAGAGTTATTTGTGACTTTACATGGAAACCTCCTGGGATAACATCCACCCCATGCTGTTACCAACAGTAGATACCCAATAGTGTACAGTAAAAGATGTCTAATTGGCCATGGTAATTACTGTTGTGGAATTTAAGCTCATCTGGCTCCCATTAGTGTCCGACCTGGTATATTTCCATGAGGGAGACAGCTGTCTGGAAAACACAACTTATGCCTGAGGATGGAAGTTTCCAGGGCGGACACTTCCTTTCACCACTGAGGTGCTGATGGAGAAGTGACAGAGGTGGTTGGTGGCATCTACTGGTGGTCACACCACCTGCTTTGTCATCATAACTTGGTAAAAGAGGGAGAAAATGTACAGTATTTTGTTTTGTCTATAGATAAAAGACTTCAGCTTAACTCAACCCACACAAAAGTGTGAATGACGATTTCAGCTGGTGGAATACATTTAATTTAATAATGTTCAACATTTTCAAATAAGTAGAAGTAATTGCTCCCGGCAATTTGATCTATAGCTAGTCACAAAAACTCCCATGCCTTTCATTCTTTTCCAAACACCAATAATAACAGGGTGTCTGCTTTCTGACAAAATGAAACAGCAGCAGCAATAAGCCTGGAAGTTACTGTGATGTAGATGAAATTCAAACGCTTCTGTCAGGAGTACGCTTTCGATTACAGTAAGTTGAGTCACAGCTAAATCACCAAAGTAGCAGCTGCAAATCACAAAGGGTTACTGTTCATCTCATTTTGAAGGTTTCTGACTACAGCTGGAAATATCTACTTATTAAATCAAAATGAAATCAACAAATAGTAGCACACAGAGCCAATATCCTCAATTTACTGCATAAATCTTGGATATTAGGTCAGTGTTTGGCACTGTGGCCAAAAATGGTTCCTCAGCGCTTGACTTTCATGTGCTTTTGATTTAATTAGCCATGACAGCGCTGTGGCTCCAGGTATGGTAATGTCAGTATATCTGTCTGTTTGTTGGTCAGTTGGCTGGCCCAGACTTAAATATCTATTACAATATGGATTGATGCAAAATGTTGTGAAGACATTCATGGTGCCCAGGGGCAAACATCAATGGTTGGCACATAAAGATTTTCACAAACATAAAATAGATGGATTGTCATAAAATGTTTGCCACGCAGCACATGCTAAACAACTTTATCAGTCTCCTTTACTTGCCTTCTAGCGCCATCATCAGATAAAAACTGAACTAGCAAGCTACAATGCTAATTAGCACTCAGCGCAGTGCACTGCTTTGCTAGGTACACAGAACTGTGCTGATCAAGCAACATGTTTTTTTTAATTTTTATTAATGTATATTGGCCACAGTAACTGTGCTTATATCATTTCCTTTACTTGATGCACAGTGACGATGAGCTGACAATCTATGTTTTGTCTCATCACTGAATTAGCAGTGATTACTGTCTTTGGAGGGATCAGTAAAACTACTAATGGTTTTACAGAAGACGTTCTTTCTTTAGATGTTTACTATTGAGAAAGACCCTGTATACACCTGATATTAATATGGTCCCACCATTGTCAGATCATATGTTGACAGTGCTAAATAAATCATAACCAAACATCACCTTCATCTAAGTTGACCACATATAACCTATGTTGTGTGTTGTGCTGCCTCCTGATGCGTCACCAACAAGGAAGCAACGGGAAATTCACTGAAGGATGCAGTGATTGTTTTAGTAAAAAAAATTAAAAAGTGCCATTGATTGGCACACAAATGTGTAAAGGGTGGAGTAAAACGCAATGCTTAAAATCCATTTGGGCAGAACATTCAATCCAAAGAAAACCAGACAACTCCTCCATTTTGCAGACATATAACAGATACAGGTGTAAATGGCAATGTCTTGAAAATCCACTTGTGTTTGGATCACCCGAGATTTTGTTAACACTGGGTGTAAACAGGGTATAAGGGTCTCCAACTTGGCTTAACACTTGTCTTTATTATCAATCATTACCAGCATTGGAAACTTGACAGGTAGCAAAAACAGACCAGTCACATTTGTTGTGGTGTTTGCACATAACCCCATAGCTGTCGTAACCAAGTTTTCCCAGCACGTCAGCTACGTAGCCAACACGTAACACCTTACAGGACAACTACAAATCCCCCTTTATTCTGTCTTCAAGAATATTCAGACAGAAAGTGCTCTCATGGGAAAGTTGCTTGTAATTTCTTAGTGATCTCACAGGTGGTTAATATTACAGATGGTTAACCAATACGATTTAATAACAGAACACAGCCACTACTTGAGTTCAGTCCATTCATTTTAAATAAACACAGATTTGTTTGAAAGACGGTGCTAAGTACATGTCCAGACTGCACTAAAGAGGAGCTATTTCAGTCCAGCTTTTCTGCGGTCGTACTGTAATAGGGACCTGGACAGGCCTTATTAGTGCTAATCAATTCACTAACCTAGATTCTTGCTTCAAAAGAAAAAGGACAGACGAGCCTTGGGTGAACCAGTCCTCTGCAAAAACCATCAACACTGTGCGACATTCCTCTCAGTCTAAAAGGAAAAGTGATGTTTCTTTCCCATTTTCCAAAGTCTCCTGCAGTATTAATTCTCGGAAAAAACAGACTGAGCAGCAATGAGGTGGCTGTGCTCAGTTTTGGATTCCCTGTCTCATGGAATCATTCCGTCAGTCGTTTCGGTTTAGTGATGTTGGCGAAAACAATCACATATCCGAACCTGCATCTGTGAACATCGTGGAGGAACAGGTACGTAAACAGGCAAGTGGTTGACTCATGAGGTCCAAATGATTCAATGAGTTCATTCTGGAGAATTCTGGAAGGTCAGAGGTCAGGTTCACACACAACAACAAGTCAGTTGCTTTTCTGTATTCACATATTCCAAGAAGATGTCTCATTGCTTAAATAATGTCTTCCTACATTATGTCCCGCCCCAATATCCTGTTTCCATAGAAAATGAATTAAATGAAGGAAGCTGGATGCTCTAAATGTGCAGCACATTTGGAACATTCAGGATACAAAGCAGATGTTAGTCTGGGTTTGATACAGCAGATGGACTGTTCCTTTAGGATGGACTACCATTATTACACTGGGCTTTACTCAGCGGTTCACCACATTTTCATGCAACATTGTCATGAAAATTACAGCTCGGCAAGGCATAAATTAAAATGCATATCAAGTTCTTCTCAAAAGCAACGTGAGGCAAAGTGAGAAGTTAAACTTGTTTTGACAGAAAACTCAGTAAGTTTACTCCATCTGAGGTACTTAGCACCCTCAACTCAAACTCAAACAACTCAACAATTCACATATGTTTTGCTTCAGTGTCACTTAGATGATATTATTATCTGTCATCTATCATGAATAAATCTCCATAAATTTGTTTGTAAATTATACAAAAAAAGGTCTCCATACAGTCCCTGAACTTGCCAAAGAATCATCAGGTTTTTATGTCTGAAATGAATCCGTTTACATCAACAGGTAGATTACATAAAGAAAGTTAAACCTCATTTGGCCTGCTTTTAGAAGTTCAAAGTAGTTTCAAATCCCATTATAATCAAGCCCAGATCAAAGTGAGAGAGAGTGAGGTCCATTAATATCTTCTTTTTTCATTTCATTATTATTATATTCTTGACATTTTACATACGAGTAGTCAGGGGTTTAATTTGAGGAGAGCCTGTACTGTTCAACTATCTAAAGGTTTAGAGTTTAGGGAGAAATGTGGCAAATTCAAGCTGGAGTTCAGCTCAAGTGCAAGCACATGAGCTGTCAGATTTCTAGACTCACAAGGACGTGGCTGTAACTGATAATACTGACACGCTCACCTACAAGTCACCTACATGACAGTAACATTAGAGCATATTAAGAAAAACTTCCTTTTCTGTATTCCTGATAAGCCTCAGTGAATGAAGAGATACATGAGGCAAGAGGAGTCAGCAACTTTTCTGACAGCAGAGGAAGGAAAGGTGGACTTCTGCAAAACACATACCAAGGTTCTGCCCTAATGTCAGCGCTGCCACTGTTTTTAATTAAGGCACGGCATGTAGGGAGGAGAGAGGAAGAACATCGTGGAGGAAGATGTTTGGGAACAGATGGATGTGGCAAACCAAGTCTGTATTTATACCTGCTGTGCAAGCAGCAGGAATGGGTGATAGTCTGTAATACACAGCAAAAATGACTACATTACACTTTGTTATAACAAATGACGTTGGACATGATCATGCTGTGCAATCCTTTAAAAGGATTTTAATAACAAGAGCGTTTGGTAATGGTGCTCCCCATCTGGATTCACACAATACTCATGGTTTTTGGACGACATTAATACACATGGAAGAATGGAAGGAAGGATGGAAGTAGACAGTATTAGTAAATGCTTATAATGTCCACCCCAGTAGACATTAGCATTTTTAAAATGACTAGGACTTTCTTCAGTACTACATTTCAATTACTAAAGACAATCTTTATGTTTTCTGAACATCACAGCCCATTTTGAACTTATTGACAAACTAGCTACACTACAACTACGACTACAAATTATGAAAATTTAAAGATTGTTTTTTTTAACTTATATGTTTCATTATCATGCCCAGATCAGTTCGAGGACTGTGATGTAGGCTGTGTATGATACTATACAGAAAAAGGATGTACCTCAAAAGAAAACAACTTTTATATTATTTTTTTAGGCCACTTACATTAGTTCAACTGTTATTTATCTCTAAATGAAATCCAGATTCACCTCCAGGGAAAGCAAAGGAACAAACACAACAGAGAGTCTTGTGTTTGTGATGTGACTCAGATAACGGTGAGAGATTCCCTCAACAAAGATGCTGTTATTGCAGGCTATCTAAACACCATTATGAATTTCTTAACAGCTAGAAAAAGAACTGCGTAATGTGACTATGTTTCCATGCTGTGAATAAATGTTTGTGTAGAGTCTCATGTCTGGTAAATGGGGGATTCCAGGCATAAAAAGGTGGGATGACTTACCTCCTGCTGTGGTTTGTATAGCAAAGCATGATTTGCTATGGTCAACAAAACCAACACCCTCTGGTCTCAGCCAGGGAAGGGTTCATCACTGCCCACAGAAAGACTGAGCCATCCAAAAAACTAACTTCTACAAGGGAGTGCTCCCAACAACAGTTTATCATAGCTCAAAACAAATATTGGTGCAGCGTGTGGGATCTCTCCATTGACATTGGCGTGTTTTCTTTTCGTTTTGGAGACAACCTAGCAAATGCAGACACATGATGTCAACAAAAATGATATAAAAGTCAAAGCCCACCTTAGAGGTCACAGATAATTAAAAGGATGAGGAAGACAAACATACAGTGTATTTTTACCCCATTAAAATCATTTTTTTCATGTAAAAATCGGTCTTGGATCAACTGTTCAGAACCCACATGTACACTAAGGTCATAGCCTGCCATGTTGGATTGCAAATGGACTGTTCTTTATTTAAAAGGGTCATGAGCTCAAGTTTTTGCCAAACACTGATCATAAACCTGAAACCTGATTTATTTTTTTGCTTCTTGGGGGCAGCATAACCACCAGCAGGCTTTTTATCTACCTGATGATTGTAGCTTGTTGCTAACTGCAACAAAAGCTTGAAATTCCTGTTGCAACTTTAAATTAATAAACTCTTAGAGTTAGAGTTAAACTCTTTTAGTTACAGTCTGTAAAACCAAAACAATGTGCTAAAAGGTGCTAAAGAATGGAAATGGCAACAGTTTACAGGGAAATCAGACATTTGCTTGAAAAGATGCAGCTAGTTGATAGCGGTATGTCTGCAATCATGAGCTACATCAACACAATAGGTGTTATAAATGTTTTATAAATGTTTTGCTTGTATTATGTCACCATCCAAAGGGCGGGACTCTTGTTTTTGGTTTCTTGGTTCTTTCTAAAAGCCATCATTTCTGAGGCATTGTTCACTTCCCACAGGAACAATTCTTAAAATAAAAGCTCTTTTTTTAAACAAACGTCAGATGACTCATTTTTAAAATATGAACTCATTAATTGCTTGATGTTTCCTGCCAAACATCATGGGTATAGGACAAAACTCTAAAATGGTTTTGGAAAGACACCACAAGTACTTTTGAACAATGGGAAAAAACTGACAGGGGTATCCTGACGCAGTGATGTCATTTCTATATTTAAACCAGCCTAAGTCCCTCCACCCTCTCAGTGTGTGATGTCAGCATCCTGAGGACCCTGTGTTAAAACCTTTGACTGACCTGCTGATGACTCATTTGACCATTTTCCCTAAATTAACTTTTGTTGTACCCCTCTCCCACACACACCTTCACCATGCAGCTTTGGTTTCTGGGAAACGCATGTTTTGACATTAAACAAATAAAAAGAAATTAAAGCATTTACAACGTGTTTTAGATAAACTCTGTTTGAGGCTTAATGTGGCACACTACAACACTTAAAAAGTAATGACATATTGGTTTATAAGGAAACAAAATGGGTAAACACACTTCTCAGATTGCGCTCCTTTCTCAAAATAGTTGAATTACTTCTGTGATAAAAAGGTTCTGCTAATAGTTTATAACTTTATAAGAGCCTGTCTCTAACTAGTCATTACATTCCTACAGATCAACTAAACCGTGTGAACAAAACTGTAAATGTCAGCTTGATTGGTTGCTAGCTATAGCTAGCTAATATTTAAGAGTTAGCTGTTGGATCTTGGCTGTTACTTTATGTGTTTAAAAACTATTTATTTCAAACAGCATTTACCATGCTTACATAACATGGTGAAACTTTAGCATGTTACCTACATTACATTTACCTAATGTCCAATATTTAGCTTTTTTCACCCGCCAAATATCAGTGCTGCTGCTAAAAGCTACTAATGCCCACTCTTATTAGCTAGTTGACAATTTTAGCCTATTAGCAATCTGGTGCTTTGCAGTAAGTGTATTGTTTGTTTAGTCACTTGAAACATCTGGAGAAAAGTTTGACAAGAACACGAGAATGAAGCAAAAATAATAAAGTTACGGGCTGTAAAACCAAAACAATTAGCTAAAACAAGCTAAACTGGCCATAGAGTTTGGGGGGTGGGGTGGATAATCAGAATGGACGCCACACTTTACAGTCCACCGTCTATAAAACCACTCATAAGATTCATTACTGCAACTTGTATATTTGTTTATTTTCATGTCAATATTGGAGATTGTTGCCATGATGACATAGTTTAGTGAGGAGATGCATTATATTACTGGACTGAACAGTATTTTTTTTTTTACACTGAACTCAGCATTGGACCCTGTTTAGGCATTCTCTCAACCTTAAGGAATTCCTCAAAGCTATTTCCATGCTGTCATATGCCGATGTTTATGGTTAAGCCTGGTGTCTCATTGTCTCATGCAGTAATACAACATAGTCATTTTGTGGGGTTTCCTGACCGCATGCACACCAAATATGTATAGTAGAGTACAGCAGGGGACCCTGTGTCTGAGCAGTGAGCACTGTGGTTGCATTTGGCCTGCCTGAGTAGGAAGTTACTGACCATTCATCATATTTTATTGCAGGGGGAGTCCCATTGTGTCATGGGTCAGGGCCATGTTTGTGTTTCCTAGTCTGATGTCTTAATTTCACATCACATGAAAGCTAGAGTTGGACACCGGAGATCATCTGCTAAAATGTTCAGTGAAGTGGACAGATGTGAGCTGCTGAGGAAAAGCTTAGCCAGGCCTTCACCGTATCACTTACTGTTCAAAGTAGGAGGGTGGGGACAAGAACGCCACCCAAACAAAGAATATCTCACTGTGGTGACAGTTCTCAGATACTGAGCTTTGAGTTCATTTCCAACAGTTCAGCCCCTAATGTTCAGATAAAAGCAACACAGATACAGTTCCTAATGTGAAGGGGCTCCAAACCAAATGACTTCTGACAACACTTAAGTCTGTTTTGTCTTAAGTGGGTTTTCCTTAGTTTAAGCTACTTTGCTGGACATTCAGAGAGAAGAATTTGATAAGACCATGTTATATAACATCACCATCCTACTTACAGTCAAACTAAAAAGGATCTGTGCCAGATATTTATACTGGTCACTGTTCTATTCAGTCGACTACAGGTGTTTCCTCTCTGTCAAATCAGCCACCCAAGAGTTTGGACAGAGATCCAACACCAAACCGCGAAATCCCAAATCCTCCTCAGGACCTGAGAACTGAGGTCAGTGCTCTCTGCAATGAGGAAACGTCCAATTACAGCTTTTCTCCTGTGACACAACCTCCACTGCTCGTCCTGCTCACAAGCACAGAGCTGCAGAGCAGGGGTTATCCTGTCTTTTTCGCTTTACTTGAAATACATGCGTGCTGTGCAACAGGGTTGGGTGAGTCAGGACTGGACACTCTCCCTCAGTGACCGTCGCTTCCGGCGGTGTTATCTTTTCAAGTTTGGCCTCTTCCTGTGTCTCTTTAGCGGTATGTCAAAAGGACGAAAGGTATTTCCTCTGAGTCACCACTCTGTTCTCTTTTGTCAAAGCAAAAATCATGCAGGCCTTGCAAACCTCTGCCATTATCTGCTCACCCAGATAGAAGCATTTGATCTTGGTCTGCCTCCAAAAAGACTTTTTTCTATAAGTGGGCTTAAATAAAGTGCACTTTGCTCTGCATCATGCTTAGAGTATGTTGGCCTACTTTGGTGACACCATTTCCTGAGGGTCCTGACTTTATTCAGTTGTGTGGATCAAGTCATAGCAACTAGCTAAGACACACGAACCACACTTTTCTGTGTTTTATCTTGTCCTGTTTCTGATAAAGCTTGAGGAGAGCTTCCAGTTTTGTAAATGGCCATCCAACAGTTTTATTGTTTGAGCTACAATATAGAAAAATAGCAATCTTGTTGGACTAAAACATAGAGACAGGAAGATGACATTATCTTATTATGTCTGAGCAATCTTATGAGGTCACACTGATCCTACAAACATGTGGTGAATAGCATTCCTAATTCAACTCTCAGTATTAAGCTTCATCTGTTCTTTAACACAATAAATCAGTGTTTGATACCTGCTACATTCCAGTAAATGTTTCGTGATCAAGTGTTGCACTTTGGTTTGTAATCTTTATATTTGAAAGCCACCTGGCCGGTGAAGCTCTACTTGACTTTGTGACTTCCTGTGTTTTCACAAAGGCCTGTTGACAGAAACTGGAGGGCAAGGTTGAGCTGTTGGTCTCTGTTAAGGTTACAGATTATAAACAGAGAGGATACCAGAGAGGAAAACCGTGCGTGTTCAAGTCAACAAAGAATTTAAAAGAACAAATATCATGCAAACTGTAAACAAAAAGTCCACAGACACACTAGCAGCTCTATCAGGGTGCACTTACCATCTTAGAGTGTTAGCATGCTAAAATCTGATAATTATGAGGTAAAACTGTAGTTTTATAGGTATTTGGATATAAACCAAAGTATTAGACAAGTTCTAACGGTTAAGGTTTATCCTAACGGAGTCGTGCATCAAAGTCCATCAAAATCTATCACCTAGCTGCCAAGAAATTATCCTCAAACCACAAATGTGAACCTCAGGATGACATTAGAGGACAAATATGCTGGATAACTGGATATGATGAATGTCTGTAGGAAAATGTTATGCCAATCAGGTTTGTAGTTGATGCTTTTATTCACCATCATCAACGTTCAGTATCTTGCGCAAGGACACTTTGCACATGGTATCAAACTTTCAGACCGGTGAATGATCTGTCAGTAGTACCAGGTTAAAAAGTTAAAACATTAAAAGTCAGATGATCATTGAGTCAATACAATCTGTCCTTAAGGACAGATACAAGTGTATGAACATTTGCAGATGACTTGGTAGTTTATCCAAGAGTTGCTAAAAATGTCAACTCCAGTGTGGCACTAGAGAAAAAGTCCTGGGAGTCTCAAAATTAGTTGGATTCCTTGTCTGAAGGGACCATGAATGCTTGTGAAAACAAACAGAGAATATTAAATTATATGTAGTTTCATTGCCCTCTGGTGTATTTTGGATGGCTTTCTGTTTGTATAATAGTTGAGCATTGATACAAATTACAGCAGTAGAGAGAGGTAATTGCTTATGGATTCTGAGGAATTAACATTGACATGAATAGACTAAGATCTATTGACGCACATGTATGTCTACCACACTGTAGCTACTGGCCATGGGATTCATGGGATTTGTTGCCAATAAGAAAAATATAGGAAATCGCCGACCTTGTCCTAAAGCAGAAAATTGCATTAATACCTTCCCTTATTAGGTTAATTTCCTCCTCTCGGTCTGAGTCAACTGTTATCTCTAGGATGTATGTTAGGAATGCAGGGTTCTTTTAACTCTTTATGTGTGAATGAAGTCATATGTAATTTTGTACAAGTGAATCCCTCCTTTCATCAGCCCTGCGTGACTTCCTGTGACTAAATCCAGTTTTCATCGCCTAATTTGGGCAGTAAAAATATAAACCCACCTGTCGTGCATGCCAATCCACTGTCTAACCAAGGAATGTCACATATCTGTTGGTTCAGACTCCAGGTTGGACACTGAAATAATAACTGACTGGCCATTATCAATGGTTAACTGCTGCTTTGCAGCTGATGTGTTTCCTTTTATGTATGTTGGAGCAGTGACAGCTGTCTTAACTTGTTTTGGACTTTCAGATTAGACATTAATGCTGATAAAACACTGATGATGTGATGATGACGGTGACGATGAATTTCCACTGTCATATCTGACAAACAATCCAAAATGTGTGGAAAAAAACATTATTTTAGTCTAAACAATACATCCTGTTTGCTGTAGTACTACATTAAATCAAGTTAATATTTCCAGCAGTCACCTTTTCCAACTTTTATTCTGAAATTCATCTGACTTTTAAAGCAGAAATCTGAAGCGCATGCTTATCAATGCCAAGTATAAAATAAAGTCTATATCCGTCTATGGAGTTTCTTTGAACTGAGATAACTGTTAATGAAGGCGCATTAAGGGTCAGAGTTCTTCGACCTGATTATTTCTGGCTTGGTTATATAACTGTACGTAGCAGCAGCCACTCTTAACATAGCTCTGTCAGCCTGCACAGATAAGCCTCTGCAGCGATAACACAGCGCCGCTCGAGTCCACGAACACAGTCAGCAAGGAGAGAAAATAGATTTTAATTGGCTAATTTGACTGAAAGTGCCCTGCAAGTGGCTTGAATGAAGACACTTCAGAATAAAATCTGATTAGATGAAGCAGTGAGTGTGGTCTGTGAGGCCACATACTGTGATCAGCCACAGGTAGAATATAAGCTCAGTAAAATCATAATATCCTGCTTCTATGCAGATTATTTTTCTTTTATAAAAAACTTGAGCCTTCATCTGCCTCCACATCTATTGTTTTTCACTGTCACAGTCATCTGGTTGCCTCTGATTGTTGCTGCAGACTGAAGGAATCAGGCTGTGTCTTGTATTCACTATATAGTTAAGTATTACGAATTAAGGGGGCGTCAGGGGGTGGGAAGGATGACTAAGCAAGACTCCTGGGTGGGAAGTAAGCAAAAGGAAAAAAATGTTTTGTTTTTTTTTGTTTTTTTTTTCACAAAAAAAAACAACAAAACAAAACAAACAAACAAATAAATAAATAAAAACAAGACGTATTTTTTTCCTGGATTCACAATGCAATCAGATTATTTATAGAGATAATATTGATCAATTAATTAAGAAACCAATTAAATAAAACCAAAATGAAAATACTTGTTGCTTGAGCTTCAAAATATTATTATTTTTCTATACATTTTTCTTTTTTTACATTTACTTATTATTTATTTAAAGGAAAATAAGACCAGGCACATTTTGTTTTATTTTACCTTATTTTTTTTATTATTATTATTATTTTATAAATATTATTTTTTACATTTGTGTTTTTCTGGTTCACCTGCTTCTTCTCTGTCTTTCTTTCTTATGTCTTTTTTTTTTTTTTTTTTTCTTAACCTCCCTGTCAATGCTGGAAAATAAAGACGAAGCAGGGTAAAGTTCCAGTAAGTCATCTTTGTCTGTGATTATTACTGAGGGCATCGCCGGTCGCTGATTGGTTGCCCCCTCTCTCCGCACGCGAGCTGCAAACACGGACTAAGAGGAGGGGGGCGTGAACGGCGCGCGCTATATGTACGGCCGTGCGTCCGCTCGAGACCACGGAGTCGCTGAAGAGCGAAGCGAGAAGCAGCAACGAACGACGACGAACACTTGGACATTACATTCACTATTAACTACGACACCTACTCCTCCTAATACTACTACTACTACTACTACTACTACTACTACCACTGAACGGAGCCAGCTCAGTTTATTCCAGCAGCGGGGAAAAAAAGTTGGTAGAAATGCAGCCAGTGTACCAGCACCTGATCAGCCTGCTGTTCGTCTTCAGCAGCCTGCACGTTCACCAGCTGACGGAGGGCTGCTCGTGCGCACCGTGGCACCCGCAAGCCGCTTTCTGCAACGCCGAGATAGGTGAGTGATCAGCGTGTTACTAACTTTTGTATTGAGACATGTATCTCTCTTTTAAGTTTGATAACCCGTGTCCGTTTGAATCATAAACAATCCTGCTTCATAACAGTATTATTATTAGTAGTAGTATTATTATGGAGTCACGTGTTATTGACACAATTTCATGTATATAACTTTCAGTTGTTGAGAATTTCCCTCTATATTTCTTTACATTTTATCCTCACAGAGGCTCAAAACTGATCAAATATCAGTTCCTCCACCACTTTAACTCTGGTGATCCTCTCAGTTTCAGTTTAGCTGTCGGGCAAACGAAGCATGCCACTTTCTGTCACTCTCATCCTGACGTTTTTTTTTCACCTCCTACTTCTGGATTCATGTCAGTGAAATGTTATACTTTCATCTACCTAAAAAAATGTGAATTGACACTAGTGTGTGTGTCATGAAGTGTGCAGTCCACAAATACTGCTTATTTATCCACACAGTCTGGTATTTCTCTGTCAGACAGCCACTCAGTTGTAACTGAGATATGCCCAGCGTCTGCTCCAGGGAAGTTTACATAGCTTGTTTTACTGCCCGTTTATGCTTCCACTGACTCACCCAGAATAATATGAACTTGAGATCTGGCTTAGGTTGTAACAAACACATCCAACCTGACCTGTGTTTTTAGATAACACAAGGAAAGACTTGAGGATTATCTGATCTGCCCCGTAAGGACATGGGGTGTTATTGGGTGAGTCGGTTTCAAAAGGTTTAAGGCTGAAATGTGGGAAATGAGGGCAGCTGATATCTTACTGAGAGGGGTAACACACACAAACACACACACATGGGCATTCTCGTTTGCAAAGGCAGCCAGCAAGTAGTATTTTTGAGTGCAGCTGATATTTTTCTTCTATATCATTTGACCCAAAATCTCACTGACAAATAATCAAACAATAATCCCTCAGTCTCAACTGAACACACACGCACACACACACACTGCAGACCTGTGTAGACCATGTGTTCACTCAGCTGTCTAGCGTCGACATGACTGACGTTGTTACAAGGGAAGTCCTAGTTTCTGCAGCAACACACGCACACATTCAATCTCAGATGTCACTTGGAATGATGTTGCACCCATGGCCAGTAGAGGCCGCTAATGATGATAAATTCTTTTCCATGCTGAATACACCCATGAGATCACAAGAAACATTTTTAGTACTTGTTCTGTCTAATTCTGTACTTTAATGACACTGTACGCTAAATATGGTGCCACAGCTAAGCAGCTATAATGCTGCTTTTGTGTAAAAATGATTTGTTTTACTTAGATTTGTTTGTTAAGAGTTAAGAGGGGACATTAAGCTAGCATACAGGTTAGCAAACATTTAGCTTCTCTTAATTGCTAATCAACAAGCTGTGTTTTTGATAGATTTATTGCTTTTGTCTTGGCCCATCACCTTTCCATGACATAAAACTGCCTTTCTCTCTCTTTGAAACAAGAAGAAAAACGCTCCATTTACAGACACATTAGAAAAAATTAACAATGTCCATTTTCAAGGCTCTGTCCTCATAATTGCTCCACCAGGCTTTTTTGAAGGCATATAAATAGGACATCACCATTGACATGATCACTTCATTCATTGGGAACTCACAGCAATGCTAAGGAGAAGTGGACCCAACATGGCCACTCTCGTGTTTCTTTATACACCCGGTCTCCAGGTGTACAAGTAAGTGCATCTTTGGCCAAGTGACCTGGTTGGAAGTGAAAGTGCCGCTTGCACAGACACTTTTGTGATGCCTTTCACAGTCCTTCAGATCATCAGATAACTCATGATGTTGGCACCCTCTGAGACTTCCCAGTGTAGAATCTGGGACTGACTTCAATGGACGCAGTGATCAGTTGTGAGGCCCATAAATCCTATTTCCAAGGTCCCGGCTTAGCTCGGGGTGTGCTTCGAATGCCTGCAGTCGCCTCTTACACCTCAAGAACTTTTCTCCAACAGCAGCTGGATACACAAAGGCCACAGCCAAAAGCGTTCAGATTTATTTACATGAATATTTGTAAAATGTAGGCTTTTGTGCATAGGAAACCTGAATTCGTTTATGATTTATAGTTAAAAATGCCTCCTCATGTCCTCAGGCCAAGCATATCCATGAATGTCACTTGTTACCAATTAGTTAAAACAAAGACACCACACGCATGCAAATACTAATAGATCTGAAATGTGGTTCTACCGGTTCGTTCTTTCATTTAATGACGTTTTCTATTGCCTGAAACCAAAATGAGAACTTTTGCTCATGTCACCAAGACTAGATAAAAGTCTTTGAAAACAAAAAAAAAAGTATGTGGTTGAAAAGCTAATGCCGCGAGGGAGAAACCCTGTAATTCTCACCGTCAACATCAAAGGTGACAGGCTTGAATCTTCCCAATTTAAAAACCCGTTGTCGAGTTCAAAGTGTTTTTTACTCTTGTTTTCTTGGCTCTGACCCATAATCAGCCGCAGGCGCACCGCTGGATGAATGACAATTAGGTTAAAGGCTTGGAAATTGGGTTATTGGAGTTTGTCTTTATTTAACAAACTCAAACTGAAATGTTTAAGAGCATGGAAGTGTTCTAAGAACAGACATCTGGAGTTTCCGCTGATTGGTCTCCCTTCATTTTGATGGCAATATGTTTCATTTGAGTACTTGATGATGGTGAGTTGGACAGCTATAGGTGGGAAATCCTCCACTGTAAACTGATCAGGTTAGACACATCCTGTCAGATTTCCCTGCCACATACCTGAGCACCAGGCACTGACCTGGCTGCTTTCTTGTGCAAAGACCTAGTTGGCTGCTATTAGGCATCTGGGTTAAATGCAGCCCATTCACAAGGGGAAATGAGCAGCGCTTGTTTTTTCAAAGCTCTTTCGAGGGCGAGATTAGAGGCCCAGTGGTAAACTTTGACCCCGAGATTTAATATTGTTCTGTAACGACGCTCGTTCCCAAGAGCTTGGGGTAACAGGAGCAAACTTTTACATGCTTGTACCGTGCACCAGGTCAGTTGCTGAGGATTAGCATGATATGTGTGCATGCTCAGTTTGGGATTGAAGATCAGTCCATTGAGAGAAACGAATCCTTCGCTCTGCTGAGGGTAATTTGCTGTAAATAGAGGAGCTTTGTGAAACGAGTGCAGGTTTTAGAACGATGCATGGCTTGGAGCTTTGCGACGGCAATCTCCTGGTACCAATACATCCACCTCCCCTATTAATGAGTTATGTAGCTGAATCAATACTCCCTCTGTCAGCCACTCTCCACTTAGTCATGTGCAGGTCCACAGGTGACAGATAAAAACCTGAGCAATACCAGAACTCCTGTTAGGATTTGCATTATGTAAGCTTGGATCAGATATCCGTAGTTTTCCCAAAAGTGAGTTAAAATACGTTGGGATGTCAAAGGTTCTGGATTCCGTACAAGCTTGGGATGTTTGTCCCCTGAGTTGGGGCGTATCAAATCTCCAGCCAGTACCTCCCTTCTCTGATGACAACACAGCCTCTCCAGAGTCCAGTGTTTTAAACAGGAGGCCAAAACAGGGGCAGCGAACAACTGCTCAGCCCACACTCATGAAATACAACCACTAATAAACTCCAAACTGATGGTGATGATGATGTAGTTATTGTGTAATATGTAACTTTTACTGACCATACAACGTCAATAAAACTTTATCTACAGTGGCCTATAACTGCCAAAACTGTAGATATGACAAAAGGCATGTTGCCAGGTCAAGTGAAAGTGGTTCAGGTGCTGACTGCATCTCAGCCCCGGCGCTTTCATGGATACTCACTAATTTGGAGAAGGGGTTTGTTGTGAAGCAAAATACTTTGGTAAAAACTTACTAAAGGCACCAATTTTAGCTTTGACAAGTAGCGTTTTTGAGGTCACGCTAGCATGACACTTGAATCTAAATGACTGGTTGGTTAAAGCTTTTCATGGTTCATTCCAACAGAAACATCTAGACAAAAAAAGTGAAAAGTGGAAAAATAAGTTTTATCATAAGATCATGTTAGCAAACTTTAGCCACACATTTGTGTAGCTAATATTACAAAAACAGCTTTCTCACTTCATTGCTGCAATATATTCATTGGATGGTTTAAACTGGACCATTTTTTTTTTAAGTTTAGGTGTATCCTATTGCAGGTGACTCACATGTGACAGGCCAACTTAAGAGATAGTGATGAAAACTCACTTCACGCTTCGTTAGCTGCCTTTGCCTTTTCACCAACCAGAAAGCGGACGTTACAGACACTGATGCTCCAGCGTTTTCCATCTGACACACAGCTCTACAGCAGGGATTCAGTTTCAGTGTTTATTTTTGAGCGTGGTAGTGCGTCGTCCTGAGAATTCCTCTTCCTCCCACTCGCCTCCTTAAACTTGGACCACTTTCTGCATACTAAAAATCACCGTCACCCGCCCTGCGCCTCGCTTTCTCGCACTCTCTCTCTCTCTTCCTCGCATACAAAGCTACACATACACACACACACACACACACATGAGTCACTTTATTCTTTTCAAGCCTGCAGTTTGACACATTGCACGTAGGCTGAAATAAATGTTTAACTAAATTACATGCTCACCTTAAGATTTAGCATTTGGATTCACGGTTGTGTAATCTACTGCTTTAGGCAAGCAATGCTGAGTGAGAAATGGATTCACTTCATCTTCTTCTTCGTCTTCTTTTTTTTTTTGTTAGACTCTGGTTACCTTTCTTATTATGAAAAACCTCCTACTCTTGAAAATGTATGTCAGCTTCTCTACAGAGGATGAATCCTTGTGTGTCACAGTCTGCTGGTCTGTATTTCTTATAAATAAGTCTTAGTCTTATATTACAGTGACCGCATGACCCAAATGCTACCTTTAATCTTAACCTATAGCCATATGGTAAAAAGTAAAAGTACAGTTGTGGTTAGCTAGGCTACCTAGCTTAATTAGTCAAATTTGCTAGCTCGCGCTTTGCTTCCTAAGTTAAACATTAGCTTAACTGTATTTCCAAATGCTGAATTCTGTGAAGGACCAAATGCCCAATACACATGTTATTATTTAATATAGTAACCGTTGCAATATGAGCGCAATTGAATATCAAAATGAACATCAGTATTAGGCAGCTAGATGCTACAAAAGTTGATCACATTTATCACAACTGGTGTTATTATTCTGTGGTACAAGTGAATTTGGAATAAATTAGAATAAGAATAAAATAGAATAAACTGAAGAAACAAGACTGTCTATACAGTTGATCCAGAGTGATCTGAGATCACTTGATTAAAAGTGGGTTAAGCAAACACTTATGATGTATACCTTTTGACGTGAGCAGGCAGCCATGCGGTCGTATGTAAATATAACTGCTGAATGGAGAGGAGGTCAAAGGGTCAGAGCAGGGGAATGACACAAATCCTCTGTCTCCGGAGCAGCTGAGGCCCTTCACACATTCCTCTGGGTGATGGCACCATCACTGGCCAATTAGTGGCTGCCGTCCAACAAGAGGGGTCTTATCTGGACGTGCTTCAGTTGAATCAGCTGACCCTCAGGCCCTCAAACATGAACATTTGTTTCTCCAGGGGACCGGTTTTGAGGTCAGGGCCGTTTAGGAAACTAGGTTTTGGGGTGACACTTTAAAATAACAGCAGAAGTGTGTTTAAGAGAAGCAAAAGTATCCTTCTATGTGTTATAGCTGCGCATTCCTTTTAATTGTGCCCTGGTTCCTCTGTAATTGCAGCAGCAAACATCTGTCAAACAGCGTTTAGATGCATTTAGTGAAGGTCGATAATGTAAGAGCGCTCTTGGGCTTATATTAAACGAGATGACAGATAAATGGATCAAATGTTCTGCTGCACGTTATTGTGAAAGGTCAGAAAGGGGAGTGCGGGTGGGAAGTCTGTACAGAACATTAACAGTGAAACGTCTGAAATGACCTGCATTTGCCTCAGTTGTGTCAATAAAAATCAATGAGTGATAACACAACGCTTGGCAGGTGAAAAAGGAGAGGAGGACTGACAAAGTCAAGTAAAATGAATACAAAGTAAATGGGAGTCAGTTTGAATATATTCAAATCAAACCTGCGTTGCCCTGTTGTAAATGACAGGGTAGATTTGATGTTCCTCTTCTTTGCAAAGTCTTCACTTCCACACTTGGGTGACAAGTAAAGGAAGCTATGCTGTGTATAACAGTGTAGCTCTGCAACCGCTTTGGTCCAAACTGAATTATCTTAACTACAATTGGATTGTTCCATCATATTTACCACAGATATGCATGGTCAGCAGAGGATGAGCCATGATTGCATTGGTGATTTCTCAACCTCTCATCGGTTGCTTAAAATCTGATTGTCCTCTACAGCTGTATGTTGCGTTCAGTGCTAATTAGCTAGCATCTGTTTACTAGCAGTCTCAACTAAACATTGCTAAACCTTGAAATGTTAGCTTTGTTACAGTAGCCACATTAGCTTCCTTGAATTCAGATTCAGGGGCGCAAATAGGGAGCGCTATATTTTCCCTTTGAATCTCTCCACACTGGCTCATAATAAGAATTTGGTGGTTATATTTAGAATTTCAGGGTCTTCATTTCCAAAATAAGTTTGCGGTTACCACATTTGGGTGGCCATGCTGTAACTGCTTCCTGTTTGACTTTTATTTTTATGCCTATTCCCATTTGCCGGGAAGTGCAGCAGCTAGACAAATACAGACCAAAGAGAAGGTGCCACATGTCTCATTTCTTTCTCCCGTCATAAGGAATGAAAGGCTTCTCATCTCACCCCCTTTCTAGGGAATGTGAACCCCTAAAGAATGTGGGAAAGAAATTCCACCGGGAGAAGATAACAAACACTGTCAGTGTTAGTTGTGTCTGTGGCTGGTCGGCTGTGGGCAGCAGGTGAACTTCACAGTAGATTGAGCACCAATGCAGGACCCGCAGGTCTGGTTAGACTCTATTCACTGACTCAAATTATCACTCATTTCTACACACACCCCGATCCCAGCCTTCCACAATAAGCCCCCTTACTCTGACACGAGTGAAAGCAAACAAATCAAAGTCACCACCCGGCATTTTCACCTCACCAGCGTTTACATGAGGGTCCTGCACGCAGATAAGATCTTTTTTTTCTGATCCCAATATAGAAGGAACCCTGTTTAAACAGAGGAGACACTGCACCTCTTTTACACCAAACTAGTTTCCTCCTGGTGTTTTTCAATCAAGAAGCAGGCTGGAGCCAATTTTTTCACTTTTTTATTCTTGCCCTCAAATTTCTGTGTCAAACTCATTGGGTACTTTAGCGTTTTCTACCAGTTAGCACTCCCTTGGCAAACAGCAGAGAACTGGATAAACTGATTAACTGTGGCGCCAAACCTGGTGCTGAAGTGGTATTTTACCTAACGCCTCCTACTGGCCGAAACAGTGATGAGAGAGAGAGAAAAGCTCCACGAGTGAAACATTAAAAAGTTTGTGATTGTATCAAAGTGGTTGACCAGTTTGTCTCCTTTGTGTCTTCACAGTAATTCGTGCTAAAGTGGTGGGAAAGAAGATCCTGAGAGATGGGCCCTTTGGAACGATACGCTACACGGTCAAGCAAATGAAGGTGAGAGCGTCAGTCCTTGAACATTATTGAGTTTTAAAGGAATTAGACAAAACACTGGAAGTTAGAAGAGAAGATCACTATCCTGTTAGCTTCTTAAGAGGCTAGTAAGATTATACAAACTGAATATGATTCATTAGTTAGAGGCCCTACAGATTGTTTTTTTATTTATTTATTTCATTTTGGACAGAGCTATGTTAGCTATATTCACTGGGTTTAACTGGGAAAGTCGCTGGATTTTTGTTTCTGATCAATCACACTAAGTCAAGTGATAAATACATTACAGGAAACAATTAAGAAACAAATTAATTAATGGAGGGGAAGGAGAGGAAGAAACGTGTTTGTCTGTTGGGTGTTAGCTTGAGTAGCCAAATTCCTAACTTGGACATTTTGTGCTTCGATTTTGGGTTTATTACTTTTCTGAATAGTTGAGGTAGAGTCACAGGTGCCATAACCCATAATTCTGTCTATAAACACAAAACTACTGAACTGAAATGAACTTGAAATGAGAAACATTGACACCGGCCAAGTTTTTTCCATTTCAGAATAGTCTTTGTTCTTGTTCAGGCACATAAAATCTCACTCACAATTCACTGGATGTTATAAAACTCCCGTCTCTCCACCCCCTCAGCCACTGTGCGATAGCTGAAAAGCAGTTTTGTGACACTCGGGGCCCGAGAGCTCATTCTTCTCCTTCTTCTATATTCTTACATAACGCTGCATATTTACATACAGATGCATGACATCGGCCCGCTGCTCAGACAGGAGCCAGGCCAGAGGATTAGGAGGCTTAGAGGCATTACAGCTCAAACAAACTCCGTGCTCAGAGTGTAAACATTTCAGCAGGCTCATGCACTGCATCAGTACAATCCCAGTTTGTAATAAAAGCATTAAGTGGCCTCTTGTTAGTGAAGCACACCAATCATCACTGTAAGGATTATCCTCAGGAATTAGATGCGACCTTTGCACCTTGTGAGTTATTTATTTGTGTTGCAGTCTGCTGGTTTATAGCGCAAACAGTGGTTTTCCTTGTGGACTGACAAAAAAAACACATTTTCCTCCAAATTTCAACAAATCCTATGAGACAAATGCCTTCAGCTTTCCCAAACGTCCACAGTTTTGAGCGTAAGTAGCAGTTCGTTCTGCTTTTCTGGGAGAAACGCGTCTAAACAGGGATTTCCTGTTGTTCCCGAACAAATAAATTACACCGAAAAAAAAAACAAAAAACAATTGAACAATTCTCAGGGCAAACACTGATTCTTGTGGTTCTGCATACCTCATCTGACTTAGATGGAGTTGAGGTCCACAGTTTTTAGCAAATGACTGCGCCCCCCAAACAGCATCAAAGTCAAAGCACATTTCGCAACATAATGGCGTTATCTGTGATCCAGTTCGAGGGCAGAGTCTTGATACTCCTTCTCCCACAAGGCGTTCCTCAAGGAATGTCATCTGATAAAAGTCGGCAAATGTTTTCTTTCTTCATTATTTATATGAGAGGCCGAGTAAAGGGCGGCACGACACGGGCACGTTTTTACGCTTTCACTTCTTTTCACTTTGTTTTAATCCCATCTTTTGGTTTTCCTCTCGTCTCTTACAGATGTACAAAGGCTTCGAGAAAGTCAAGCATGTGCAGCACGTTTTCACAAGCGCCTCCGAGAGTTCGTGCGGCGTCAAATTCGAGATCAACAAGTACCAGTACCTGATCACAGGTAAGCTCTTTGTTCCTCATCACTGTTCATTTACACATGTTGGAATTATGGATCTAATGTATCTTATTTTGAAAAGTCCAGCACTACTTTCTCCTCAGCAACATTACATGTTGTTGTTGCCCCCCAAACCCTCCCAAAGGATTTCTTCACTTGTCCTGTGACACAAATTTTCCCACTATTTATAACCCAGTAAAGATGGTAAAGCAGGGGACTTTTCTTTTTTGCTCTCATTTAAATCAGCTCCTCAAGCCAGAAACAGCAGAAACCTCTTTTTTTTCTCTCCCCTCACAACTTGTAATTAACAGCCAACAGGAAGCGACTGGCGTTTTCCAGGAGAAGCACTTTATGAGTTGCTATTTCCAACAGAGGTGCAGTTTACTTTGGACCCTGCGGTGCTTGGTGTGTATAACTGTCGCTAAGTCCCGACCTGTAAATACTGCGACTGCACCCCCATGGCGCGAGTGGACGAGCTGGTCGGTCGCTGAGCAACAGCGGATATGTTTGTGTGACATCACTGACGTCTTGTCCTGCTCTCAGGACGTCTATAATAAGTCCTGCATAAGATTGGGACGGTGTTTACGAACAGTCCAGACCTACCAAGGGGTGGAGGTCCTGTGAAGTGAATTTCGGCTGTGTTTAATATTTTAGGAGCATATCACACACTCAACACCATGTAACGAGCACTGCCGGCCACACCAGTCATCCCAGTATGGGGGATGTGGCGTGAGATCGAAGACGCACATATTTTCAAGCTGTCAAATTCCTACATGGTGACAACACGGCGAAGGAGACGCACGGTGACAAATCATGACGTTCCCGAGTGCTCACCGGCCATCGCCGTGCACCTGTCTCAGAAGTCGGTAAGCCGCAAACGGTCCGGCACTAAAAATAGACGTCTGATGACCTTTGGATATTCAGAAATAGGGGTGTTGCTATAATATGGGCTTACTGTTTGAGATTGTCTTACCATACATAAACAAGCCGGATTGCTTGAGCTGTGTGTTTATATTATCCTACATTACATCCAGAGGATTATTAAATTAGACAAATAATCAAGCAGCGCAAGCGTGATTGTGGTCATCATGTTGGAATATGCCATTTTGGTTTGCTGGATAGACTTAAATGGTACTTTGATGATCCCCGGAGGATGAACCCGGTTCATTCTGACTGTAGGAACAGTCTTGCCAGTTGGGTGGTAGCTTAAGTAGCCGACAGCACTTAGCCCATAATTCTGTGCTTAACCATGTCCGTGTGCTTCCTCAGGTCGAGTGTTCGACGATAAGGTCTACACCGGGCTGTGCAACTTCAACGAGCAGTGGGAACGCCTCTCATTGGCCCAGAAGAAAGGCATCAACTATCGCTACCAGCTGGGCTGCTCCTGCAAGGTGAGTGGAAACCAGAAACGTACCTGATATCCCTTGGTACGTGAAGGGTTAAAACCAATAGACGCTACTGTTCAACTTAAACAAGCCAATAAACAAACCAACCGTGAGCAACAGTCATTAGTTATATGAAAAAAAAAAGACCTTTGTGGCTTCACGGCTGTTGCGTAATATTATTGAGTTTGAATTATGGACTCATTTTAGAGCCTAATTTCCACTATGATCCATCATGCGCGTCCAGCGGAGACAGAAATAGAGAGAAAACAAGTTTTACCACCAGTATCGGGAGTTATTAAGTAACAACTCTGGAATTGGCTCAAGTCTTGATTTCCCTGTTTTTATGCGAGTCGAACACATAGCCTGGCCGCTGCGCAGCTGCTGACCCCAGCCTCGTAAAATGTCCTACTGTACAGCAGCGTCCCAGACATCTGGTAACACCATCGGCACCCCCACCCCCCCTCCTATCAGTATAAGTGAATTAGCAGAGAGGCCTGTTTGTTCCCGGTCCGGGCCAGAGCCTGTAAACTTATGTGTTCAGCACGAACATGGCAGCAGCCCAGAGGCATCCGGGGAAGGCCATCAGTCAAGTGAAACGTCAGTGTGAGAGTCCATAAGCACAGGCAGAAATAAACATCATCACACTTATTGAACGCACTCGCCCGTTCTCCGCATTCCTCTGCAAGTGATAGTTTACTGCGCTGGAAAGCAGGAAGTGTGGCGTACCGGTTCGAAAATGACTCTCCACACATCATTAAAACCAGTCAACCTGGGAAGTTATGTCGAACATCTCTGAACCATGGAGGGCAAGACTCTCCAGGTTTAAATAAAAGAAACACCCGAAATGGGAAATGTGCCCTCTAACTCTTTCATTGAAAGTGCTGTTGCATTCAAATCCAGATAAGAGCAGCTCTTTTCAGCTGGCGACTCCGCTCCGCTGTCGCTGAATGCTGCGTTTCCGTTCACGTCCTGTCTGAGCACTTATTTGGATCTTCCTGTCAGTTTGTGCTGCTCATTCACCCGTGATGCTGCCTTTTTTGTGCAAACACCTGGAGCAGTGACACAGGAAAAGAGTCTCGGTAGAATCGAATTGAATCATTAAGAAACTACAAAAAAAAAGTAACTATGTCAGGAAGACGCCTGATGTTCATTTACCTCACTGGTTGTTTAAAATGCTGCCTTTTCACACTTCATCTGTGAATCTGCTGAAAGCAAAAACAAAAAAGCAAAGATGGGATTTCATGTTTTAACTGCATGCTCCCAGTTTATTTAATCCAAAAAAAAAAAAAAAAGACTTTCTCTCATTCACTTATGTGATTTTAACAAAGTAATTCTACATTTCTGAGTAAAACCACTTTAGCTTCAACAAGAAGCTCAATATGTCCAATAAAGTTACAATAATCACAGCAATAACACTATGTTTGTATTATGTTTGTATGCTAAATTTGAAGCTAAAGCTATTAGACTGGTAGCTTTAGCCTGAAGACTGACCCCCTGGAGGTAACACCTAATTATCATTAGCAAGTTAAAATTAGTTAATTTATTGAAGAAAGAACACACATACACATTGTTTAACTGAGGTTTGAAGGTACTATCCCTGTTTTTTTTTTTCAAAGCTTATTTGAGTCTTTGCCTCTCTGAATTTTATGCTAACTGCTGGCTCTAATGTCATAACTAGCAAATACAGATATCTTCAACAACAACATGAGCTCAATGTACCATTCAGTGAAATTCAAGGAAGGTCCTTAGCTCCTTGTTTTTGCCAAGATTAGGATGAACCCATCAACACTACTCTTACACCTGAATGCTAAAGCCATTAAGCTGTTAGCTTACTTTAGCATTTAGCACTTTTAGCAAGACTGTTCACTGTTATAATTAGCTTCTGTCCAGGTCACTGATTAATTTATTGAGCCATATATTTGGAGGTCTATTGGTGATTAAAAACTAAATATAGCCAAGGTAGCTAACTTAATGGCTGCTGGCTCTGGTGTCACAGCTAGCTAACAGCCATGAAAGTTGTATTAATCTGCTGAGGAAAAAATGAGGCAACTCTACTAAAATGTCAGCCCATTATCTCAAAGATAACACAACTTAAATCATTTTAGAGACATGTCAAGAAAAGAAAAATAGTATGAGACCCAGTTTTAGAATATATTAGGGCGTATGAGATTAAGAAGGGAAAAAGAGATGCTTCACCAGTTGATTCCTGCTTTGTAGTTAAATCCTTATCTGATTTGTCTCTGTCTGCAGATTAAGGCCTGCCACTACCTGCCCTGCTTCGTGACCTCAAAGAACGAGTGCCTATGGACTGACATGCTGACCTACCGCAATGCCGGCTACCAGTCCCGGCACTACGCCTGCGTCCAGCAGAAGGAAGGCTACTGCAGCTGGTATCGGGGCATGACTGTCCGCGACAAAACCACCATCAACGCCACCGACCCATGAAGCGCCCCTCCCCTTTCCCCCGCACGCCTTGCCTGAAACCCACTGCCGCCTCCTTGACTCCGTCCCATCCCTGATCACCTCTAGAGTATTTCAGGACTCTTGAAGCTCACTGACCTGGGTGACTGCCCCCATCAATGGGGTGAAAAAAGAGAAAAGAACAAATCCATTACAGTGCCTGTCTCGTAGCACTCCTGATTGAAAACAATACCTTTTTTTGTTGTTGTTGTTGTTGTTGCTGTTGTACAGATCACCCATCTCAACTTTTTAATGTTTTTCCATCATGACAATGAAACAGTCCTTGCAGCGTGCTGTCTCTTTAGGGTTCAGACAACAGTTATAGGGTCAGTAACAAGTGCAAGTTCTTGATCAACTTCCATTGGGAACTAATCTCCGACACTGTGTAACTGGTGACCCGCGGGTTCACCTATTGCAACTATGTATTTTTTTTCTTATTGTCCCTTTAAAAAAGTAAGGACTCTCAAAGCTATTGTCATTACACATTTGATTAATTTCCGCCAATGAAAAAAATACAACCAGCAACAATCACTGTCACATTGTTGCAACATAAGACTCTTGCAGTTCTGCAAAAGACTCCAGAGCCAAGAATCTTGCAGAGAAAACAGATTTAAGGCTGACGTGTGAGGTATGATCTCTAAAGATATTCATACCTTGTATTTAGGCTTCAAAACAATTTTTGAAAATGGTATTATTTCACAGTGAAGTATATATCGATTGTGTTCGGTTTTTACTGTAACGTGTCTTTACGGTCGGTGTAGTGTCCGCTTCCCTGAGTGTTTGTGGCGTAACTCATTTTGCAGTTGCATCACAAACATCACTCTCTGTTGAACACTGACAAATATCAGAAAAAGAAAAAAAAAAAAAAAAGAAAAAAATGTCTATCGGTTACAGTGGCAACACAGGGAAGAGCTCGTTTCTTGCAGAGATGGTGATATTTTATTTTTTGCTGTATATATCATAAGCTACAGAAATGACCTATCAACTCAGCTGAAACCTCTGTTATACAATTATTTATATGTTTAATGGATTACGCATTAACCATGTGGTATCAAAAAAAGTGTATAAAAAAGTGTATATAATGACAGGCCAAAACTACATTGTGACAACCATTGTGGCCTGTGCAATAGTCCAGAATGAAGGACCAGCATCTGCAAATTATATTTTATGGTACTATTTTTTTTTTTTTTTTTTTTTTGCTGGATTATAGTACCGCTGACTGGTACTCTTCACCAATCCAATGAAAGTACAGTACAAAGTACAAACAGAGGTTTCAGAAAATGATTTATTTTGTAAGTGTATATTCAGTCTTTTTGTATTTAACTATTTGAAATGGACATCATATTCATATATTCATATATATATATATATATATATATATATATATATATTTATATATGAGTATATATATGAAAGTAAAAACCATTGTCACTAAATTCATTCTTCTTCACCTGTACCCATCTGGGAGGGGGAGGGGGGGGTTTCCTTTTTTTCCCCTGTGTCGTACCTTCAGTCCATTCCATTAACGGACACAGATTTGCCACAAAGGGAGAAACAGCCCCTTCTTCGCTCACAATACAAGAATATAGCTAACGTTGATAACGCAGGAAGCTCTGAGGATATAAGCTGTTCTTTGACAATCTGGGAAATTTATTTGTTTTGTTAAAAATGAAGCTACAGCTAGCCGACAGTTAGCTTAGCATAGATTTGGCTACCGACAATTGATAATGTTGGTTGTTTTAGTTCGACATGTTGGGACATTTGCTTCCATACTAAAAAAAAAAAAAAAAAATACAACCAACAGCCAATTAGCTTAGCCAGGTAGCTTAGGTTTCTGTTTCTGAATGAAGCAAAAACTTTAACTAGCGGTGAATTTTCCCCGTATTCTCATCAGAATGTGTAAATTCAATGTGTCAAAAGATTTGTTTTTCACACTTTGAACAGAACAAAGATAGATAGTTAGCTAGCTCTTGCCCCTTGTTTTTAGTCTATGCCAAATCAAGCTAGCCAAATTAGTTTAATTGAGCTCCATATGTCTTAGAACTTGAACATGAGGGTTTCCCAAATTGTCAAAGTATTTGTTTGAGAGTTAAATTAGATAACGTCCATTCCTAATTAAAAAGTACCATCCATCACTCTTTTGAAAGACACAAGAAAACTAGAACTCATAAAACTGGCCTAATCGGTAAATACAGCCATTTTGCAACTCACACACTCTTAATATTTAACTTTATTTACATTTATTTAAGAGGAAAGCTGACCTTTTGAGGAGGAAATGCTTTACAGCATCACTTAACACAGTGGTTAAGTTGTTTCTCCCACTGTGGCATGTCTGCGTCACTATTTATGTAGTTCATGTTTGTGTAAATATACTGTCTGCTTAACACAGAAACACTTGGTCGAGATTGATCCTTAAAAAAAAAAAAAAAAAAAAAAAAAAAACTCCAATCACGGAAGCTGTGTACAGTTTGTGTGTAAACACTGATTCCTGAAGTGTGGGTGGGGGGAGTTTCCTTATAGGGGTTAGAGAAATGTTTGACTTCATTTCTGTGTTTTATATTTTTATAATAAAGATTTAATGAAAAATGGGCCCCTGGACATCTCTGGTGATTTTTTGTGTGATCTGTGTGTGTCTGTTAAATAAGGCAAAAAACAAAGAAATAATAATATCTGAGACTCACCATCTGCATGTGGTTGGGGTAGAAGGTTTGTTCATTCAGAGGGAATTTCTCAGGGCCAAGGGAGTGGTAGAGCTTAATCATCTGAGAAAACTGCAAGCACAAATAAACATGACAGTCAGATGTTATTTAAGCAGCAGGGGACAGAGGACAGAAAGGTTAGACGGAAGCTTTTAGGAGATACACCTGTGTTCATGGCTCATTTCTAACCACAAACATAATGGAAGTCAACATCTGGGCCTGGGGTGTTTTGACTGAGTGAACATTATTTTTCTGGCTCACACTGAATACACTTCAACTAACTCCTAACAAAGGAAAAAACAATTTTCAGCTTCTCAGGCGCAGTATACCACACAAGGTATTTAACATTAAAGTAGTTTTCCAGTGTGGCAGATCAACTTCCTGTTACTGGCCTCAGCTACTTTAGTTAACAGTTCTGAACTTCTTGCATCCAGCTGTGCGTTGACATAACAGGAGTGAGGTTAGTTTGAAACTGTAGCTGCAATGTATTCTGGACAATTTTCTGCTACACTTAGTGCTGAAACCTGTGTAACTCTTTTATAACGGTCATATAGTTTAATGTGCAATGTCTGTGCAAAACGGCAGCACTAAAATGAAGCACTGGGCAACAAATCCTGACAATTACTGCTGACGTTTTAGGTTAGCAATCGCAAACTGAAACAAGAACATCATTAGTCAACATCAACAGTTCATTAGTCAAATGCAAAACACGAAGAAGCCGACTGGTTGGGAGTTTAACTGGGGGAATTCCTGGGATGTATCTATGAAAAGAAATATGTAGCTCATCTTCCTGAATATGTGATTTCATTTAATGTCCATGTTTGCTCCTTTTACAAGTTTCCCTATGTCTCTAGAAGTGATCATTTCTGCAAAATCTGTTGTGATTCTCTCAAGGAAGTCTTGAGATATCAGTATCAAGAGACCAAAAATATGTTTTGTGAAGTCACATGATCTTGACCACCAGATTATAATTTGTTCATTTTCAAAATGTGCTCAGTTTATCTATGAGTGAACATCTTAGAAAACTTGCTCACGGTGGTCTTGAGATATTCAAACAGCCAAAAACATGTTTTGTGAGGTCTCAGGGATCTTTGGACTTTGGCCGCTACAATGTTTTGCAGTTCATTTGAGTAAAAGTTAATGTTAAATTTGTAAAGAATCTCTCTCTCTCAGGAATTCCTAAAGTTTTGTTTTTCAGAGGCAAAAAATATGTTTTCTGAGGTCTCATTGACCCATGACCACCAAAATCTAATCAGTTCATCCTCAAGTCAAATTTGAAAGAATTCTCTCAGTGTTCTTGATATATATTATCATTCGCAAAGATTTGAACGAACAAACAGTCGACCTGAAAACATAATGCACTTGATTCATATGATGCCATGTGAAAACACATGTTTCCTTTGTAAATTAAGTAACCAGAGCCATAAAATTGTGGTAAAAAAGCTACAGTAATGTTTTGTAACCGAGTTACACAAGTACACAGTACGTGTTTAGTGTCTTGTAGAATATATTTTGACTTGAGCTGCTGGAGACAAGCTGCCATTATGACCCCATGTGAAGCCAAGAGCTCCCACCCTTTTCTCTGTGGTCTTGTATCTTTTTTTTTCCTTTCACTCGAGGCTGAGCAATAATGTGTGGTGGTGGTGCTGGAGGCTGACCGCTCCGCTGGCTCCAGAGACAGGTGTTACAGCTCTATTTAATAGCCCAAATAAATCAGTCGGAGGCAGTCGCCAAGGGAAGGACTCGCATCACCTTTGTATGGGTTAAAATGGAGCAATGTGAGCTGAAAAAAAAGAATAAAAAAAACTTACCACCCAAGGTTTGCTGCAGAAGTTGTAGATGGAGAAGAGAGAGTTGATGCTCACGACGCCACCGAAATGGAGACCGATCACAAGGTTTCTGAAATCCTCTCCAGGGACCATGCTGTAGGCGTGCTGACGGATCAGGACAAAGTCTGGTTTGAAGGACCTGCAGCAAGATGGACATGGAAATGAAAACCATCACAGAGGGAAATGTGTTAAAGAGGGCAACTTTAGATTTCCGTATATTGTACTTAAATCATTCTCACAAGCTTTTGTCTTCAGTTGAATTTCCTTAAATGAGTTGTCCACAAAACTTTACCCATTACCCCGGGGTCAACATCTCAACATCTGTCAGTCATCTGGATGAGTCCCCCCCTCCTGAGGGTAGGACCTCAGGTCAGGCGACGAAGGAGGGACTTAATATACCACGAAATGCTCTGAGCATCATTTAAAAAGCCATAAAATTGATAAACTGCCATTTTTCCCAAAGTCATCTTTCTGTTAACACCTCTAACGTGGCTGTGCTCAGGTCAGACATCTCTGCCACACTGGCTTCTCCGTCAGCACATTAAGCACACTGTATCTGCACCATGTTTTTTTTTTCCAAGGCTCCATTATTCAAGGGCTATGTCTGGCTGAAGCAGTGAAGAAATGCTCCTCAGCGCACCTAATCTTTTCAAACTATCCATCCAATTAACACAGCCTAATCCTTCCTTTACAAACTGTTCTGGGAGCAGAGCCAAGCAACCCATCAGGCACCTGGAGGCCTCCTTTAAGACCAATCTACATTTCACATTAGCACAGGAAATTCACTTTGACAGAAGACAATTTATCTGGTAATGTTCTCAGTTTGGATTCAAGTATTGTGTAACTGAACTTGTTTCAGATCCTGGTAATTTACAGCACAACTACATCTCATGCAGTTTGATCCTGCAGCTAAAAATACTTATATCTAAGATTACACTTTGTAGCATGAATTGAATACTTAGACTCTATGGCTATTCACAAGTTAGAGTACGATGGAGTGAAAGGCTGATAGACCAATCAGTTTGGCAGGTGTTGTACCATACCATTGTGGTGAAGACTTATTGGTCAATCTTTGTTCCAACCCTCATCTATAGTCATGAGGATTACGTTAGTAACTGGAAGAATAAGACTACAGATACCAGTAGCTGAAATGAGTTCTCTGTTGGGTGGTTGGGCTGTGAGATCTGATCAGGAATCCTCCTGATGGAGTTTTTTTAAGCACATCCAACTAGTAGGGGACCTAAGGGTAAACATGCTGGAGAGATTACATATATCTCGTCTAGTCTGAGAACACTTTAGGATGCTGGAATGTTGGAAAGCTGGAAAACGTTGCTGGACACCTGGACTACCTTACTGACCTGCTACTACTAAACTCTGGATAATTGGAAATGGATAGTTAGATGGATACAGCCGAATTCATTCATTTTATTTAGCTAGTTGCTCATTTCAATGTCTTTTCTTTGGTATTGGATGGGTTTTATACAGTAGTTAAAATAGCTGGACTCAACAGAGCTCTTGGTCACTAATCCATGCATATTCAGGTAAACATACATAGACACTGTGTGTGTGTGTGTGTGTGTGTGTATATATATATATATATAAATATATGTATGTATGTATGTGTGTGTGTGTGTGTGTGTGTGTGTGTGTGTGTGTGTATACATATATATACATATATACATACACACAGTATATGCAGGTTGTGGGTTGAAATTACAGCCAGGCCTTCAAACAAACTCTGGGTCCTCAAGTGTTGCTTATGTTAGACAGCACGGACGGGACTGGCAGGATGGCCGAGGAGTGATCTGGTCTCGGCGACAGAGCGACTACAGCTGTTCCTCCCCGCTGCTGCACTCAGCCGCAGTGGCAGCAGACCAAAGACTCTGCTATTTATACTGGATGGAGCTGTTTATTGAGGCTCCAGAACCAAACCAGACTCAACGGTTCATGTGAAACTCAAGTTTCTGATAAATACATGGGCTAATTTTGTGTAACTTGCTTTTTCGAGCAAACACCCAACGTTCAGAGTTTCAGCTTGACAGATGCACCAGCCAAGACGTCTATACCTGTCTTATAAGCCCAAAACAAACCTGATCATCTGATTGGTGCAAAAAGTTCAAATTATCACAATTATCTTAACAACCTAAAACAACTTTTTCTTGCTCAATCAAGAGTCAAAAACAAATGGGACTAGAAACTAATGCACTTCCAAAAAAGTCAGCCTTTACTATATTTTATTTTTTTAGATCCTTGAGAAGTACAGCAATGTTTGCTGAAGAGGAACCCTTCGCATTTCAAGTTCTTTTATCTTTTAGGATCTGTTCACAACAACAAGCTTAACTGGAATTCAACAGGAAAACCATTTTCTCTTTGCAATGCACGCATAAAACCAGATGGACGACACCTTTGTGCTACCTCATTACCACAAAAATACTGGATGCGGGACACAATCTGGCTTTCACCGGGATATGGTTAATGGAGGCAGTGCCCTATAGCAGCCGCGCGTTACTGAGGTGTGTCAACCATTAACTTTGTTTTTCCGTCTCTTCACTCGGACTCTTTCTGCAGAGGCAGGGTGCCCCATGGGTCGTGGATTACACTATGGCAGGACATTTATGCTTTATGATCCAAATCGCTCGGGCCCAGCAGACGACGCTTCACGGACGATATGCTAATGCGCCCTTTGAATGGGTTATCAGTGGTGCAATAAAAGCTGATAACAGGCACTGATAAGGGGACACCAGGGTTATAGATTGGGACATGAAGGGAGAATGGATCCATGAGGAATCATGAGCCCAACTTGAATAGTAAATTCAGCACAGGAGGGGCTGATGTGTTGGAAATAACACCAATCTTAGCAAGTAACTCTACTCAAGTTAGTCGAGTCAAAAAAAAGCAGTGTTATTTCAATCAAATTACTTTGTTTGTCTCAAGTCTTTGCACTACAGCTAATGATATCAGCTAAGGCAACTAATGTCACTAATTTCTGGAAACAGACAAATTAACATTAACACTACATGACTGTTTGATGTATGTGAGTTATGGCCTATTTATAGGGAACTGAATATTATATATCTATATCAACTAGAATTACCGCCTTGCACCTGTACACATCCATCAACCAATTCAGTTGCAGTTAGTTAGTACTTAAACCAACAACTGGGAAAAATTTCAAGGAATCCACTACTCTCCATTTGAACTCTAGAAGCCTCTTGGATGAAGGTGAAATGTCTTCAACGATCTACAACAATCCAGTTGCCTAAGATTCAACTCCATAAGATACTATGACCTGGATGAATGAGAATCTCAACAGATACCAAATGTGTGCCGATTCCCTCAAGATGGTATTAATATCTTGAGGTCACAGTGACCTTGACCTCTGACTTCTACTTGTCAAAATATAATCAGTCCTTTCTAGAATTCAACTGATTCAAATGTGTAAAACTTGAGTGGACTATCTCGAGGTGTTCTTGAAATATTGCATCTATGAAGATAGATGGACGGACAACCTGAGAACATAATGCCTCCAGCCATGGCTGTTCCTAGCATGGACAATATTAACAAAAGATCACATGACCACATGATTTCCTGTAGTTTCATCACTAAGAGCAACTACTCTTTATACCCCCAGGTCCCATCAGAAACACAGAGTCTATAGCATCTGCTGGTTTATTGTTTTGATTTTCTGGCCTGTGGCTTTAATGTCATGGTTGAGTCCAATAGTTCTCATCAGGGTCATTTCCAGATGCATCAGGCATCTGTTTCATGTGAAACGCCACTGTACGCTGGCTGCCCATCTCCAAACAGCACAGCAGATAAACAAAGTTGACAATTATCAGGTGAACATAGATCATTTAGCTGCTAATGAACTAGATATTTTCCAAGTTGGTGATGATCAAAACAGGACACACAAGGGATAATTAAAATGTTCGCAGAGAGAGTTTGAAAAACTAATGTTGCTTTGTAATGGTTTTATCAGAGTAATAGCAAAAAGTCAAGTAAAGCTCAAAGTTAAAACATTGTTGTTTAAAAGTCAGATAGAGGTTCACTACACTTTGCACACAAGCCTGACAGTTCTGTAAGACCATTAGACAATACTGTACTGTTTTCATCAGTATTCCTAGAGCAGGAACTATACAAACTCAAGACAATATGCTGCCATTTGGTCTCCAGAACCCTTTATCTTACAGTATCTCTGACCTTCTAATAGGCCCCACAGGGATGCCTGTATTGTGGGGAACATTTGTCCTCATAACAGCCCTGTGCCTGCCTCAAAAGCTGGTAAGAGTCTTATCTTCTTCCATCAGTCTGTCTCTCATTGATAAGGATAATCGTGGTAGAACTCCGCAGGAATGCCACAAATGTCAAACCGTACATACCAAGGATCAGCACAGTGCTCGTAGACAATGGTACATTGTGCCAAGCTAGCTCTCCGTCATTGGAGGGAAATGCACCTCAGAGAGAAAAATCTGTGCTTTCCTGTCAAAAGGACAAAATAGCAAAAACAACTGTACAGGGCTGCAAAATTGTTATATAATGTAATAATTCAACATTTTGGAAAATACACTTTTTTTCCACCAACATTTAGATAACAATAATAATAATGATACCACTGTCATATCAATGCCTCAAGTATGGAACTGGAGCTGGGAAGTTCTCGGTTTATCTTAACAGGCCAAAGTTCAAGCAATATGGTTATTATTTACGATGCTGTTATTTTCTATGTTTAAAAAAAAACAATTGATGTGGATTTGTTTTTCCAGCCAGGAACTTCACTCTTTGGGGTCAGTCTCACTGTCATGGTCAACTTTGTTCCAGTCCAGATATAATTAATTAGCTGATTGATTGTTTTGGAGTGAATATTGGACTTCACCAGGGGGTCACTGACAAACTTCTACATGAGTAAAAGTAAGATCTGAAGAAGCCTCTAAGATAAGAGGTGATACTGAATTTGTGCTGATTCCGTCAGGGCAGATATCGCATTCAAGATGTCACATTGACCTTTGATATTCAAACAAAAATTATTTCATCTTTGAGTCCCAGCCCAAGATATCACATTAACAATGCTGAAATGTGCTGAAATGTGTGATTTGTGACTTCTTATATCCAAAATAAATTAAATTACTCTCTGAGTCCAAATGAAGGTTTGTACAAAGTCTAAAAGACATTTTCTCAAGGCATTACAGAGATTATTATATTGCCTTTCTGAGAATGGGAGGTAAACAGCCTGAAAACAAGTTTTAACAAGGGTGAGGTCACGCTGACCTTGACCTTTTCCCACCAACTAAATGGTTCAACTTTGAGTCAAAATGAATGTTGTTGTTTTTTTTCAAGGTGTTTTCTGCTTTAAATGCCTTAAATGTTCCTAAATACAGTCAGTAAACTACCACAGGATCTGGACTTCCTCAGTATCACTCAGCTTTCTCTGTTGCAATCCCAGCACGCTGTCTTTATATGAATATATTACCTTGTGCAACATTGAGAATACAGTATAATAGTTGTTGCACATTCATAGCAATTACATTAATCATGTAACACGTATCATGTATCATAACATATGAGACACATTGCCTGTCTGGCAGTGTTGCAGCGGTGCACTCTTACTTTTATGCAATAAAATGTTCAGTTACATTAAACATTAACCTTTAACATCCACTTGAGGGTTTAATGTAATACTTGCTTTGACTCTCTGCCAATGAAAAGTTAATATGCTTTTGTTTGATAAACACCATCAATCAAAAATAACCAAAAGGCATTTTCCCAAAACCACCTTCATCCAATGATTTTTTGTTTCCTCCTTGAATTGAGATTGACTCGGTGGATGGCAGAGTGAGATTAAATGTTAGAGCAAAGTTTCAATGATAAGGTTTTGTTGTAACGCCTTTAACTCCATCATAGCAACTGGTGATGTTGGCAGTTCTTTTTTGGGTTTGTATCCAGGGGTGTGCACTTAAGCCTCCCATATCCAAATCACCCTGAAGAACTCTGTGTTCTCTGTGTGTACAGTGTCTGTCTGTAGCCTAGCATCATGTTGTGGTCCCCTGGCCTGGATCTAGGACTCCTTGTGGTTGCGGCTGTGGCCGTGGCCCCAGGCCCGGTGGCACCGGGCAGCCGCTCAGATCCTGGGCGGTGGCCCGGTCAGGACTGCCAGAGCTCTGGATTGCCTCCAGCTGACATCGCAGTCTGGGGCTCATCTCCACGCCACACTGAACACAATGAAGAAAACAAATAACACGTGCCAACAACTAAAATAACAGAGTTGTAGATTCATTTAAATTACACCTCCAAAATCCAAACAAGAGGAAGGTGTAACTTGAGTGCATGCGCCATCAAAATAAATCAGAGCGTGTTTAATTGCTCAATGGTGATTGTGTTGAGGATTTGGTGAAGGATCCCACAGGAGGCAGATGTAATGAGGAAAGGAGATGTAAGAGCGATAGAACACTGAATGACCCCTGGCAGAGGGGGAAATGAGTGTTATTAGGAGTTTGAGCGAATTAGCACGGCCATTTGTATTCATGGCTGTGTTACAAAAGCAGGGATGGCAGAGTGGGCCTCACGGCCGCTGTACGCTTTCATTACAGTCTCGGCGCTCCGAAAGGAAACCACCCTCAGGCATCCTAAAGCCATGTCTGAACTCAGCATGTCTGTGAGCAGGATTTATTTGCTCGGTAACAAGATGAGCCCGTCTGAGGTATTAGGTGTTGAGGCCGTCCCGGCAGACAGCCTTTCGCTGATTAAAATGGGCTTTCACAGGGGTCAAGGGAAGGAAGGAGGAGGGGTGAGCTTTGTCGTTATGTGTGTATCTGAATCGTCTCTGTGTGGTCTACATGGTAAATCATCACCTGAGGTAAGAAAAGGAGAGGAGTCTTGTTTTGCGTGTTTTAGGTACTAGAGAGGAAAAATGAAATGGCCCCTCCTGGCTGAGACCAGCAGCTTTCAGGACAGAAAATTAAATAGAAAGAGAGAGAGAGAGAAAAAAAAAAAGAAGAAATCAGACAAGGATCTGCTAATGTAATCCGGCTGCCTTCTCTCCATCTTCGGGGATGAGGATGGCGAGGAATGTGACGGGGCAGTTTGGGAACTTGCATTCAGTGCACTGTTGAGTCAAACTCAACAGTGCACTGACTCTGACACATTTCAGTTAATGTGAGTGATTGTTTAAATTATATGAACTTTTGAATTAACTATAGGAAGCTGCCTTTTATTTAACTAAATTAAAAAATTAACTAAATGTAGCTGCTTTTGATCATCACTAATAACATATTTTGCTATGGAGGCTTTCATGGGGCATAAGCTAAATTAACTGCCTTTTAACATCCATTGAGACTGAATCCATTGAACTGAAATCAGTTTAGGGTAAAGAAATACTCCACAAGTTTTTTGTTATTGCCAAACAGCCATAATTAGCTACCATAACTCCAAATTCATTCCTTTATTCCTATATTCCTATACTTCCCATGGAGTGTGGTAGCAGTTAGCATGCTAACCAGCAGCCTTTACAATGCTAACACTGATGTTTCCATAGCAAGTCACTTTAGCGTGAAGAACTAGCGCCATTTAAAGGGGATTATAAAGCCTCGTCTTGTAAAAGCAACAATGGCTGGACCTCTTGGCTAGCATCCATCACCACCAACACTGATTCCTGGCAAGAAACTATTTTCAATCAGTGAAAGCTCAGCGCGTGGTTATAAGAACAGGTATGTCATCTTTGTACATAGATTAACTGGCTAGTCACCCACCCACACTGCGACTGCTAGCTACACATGGGCTGTAATATTATACAGACTTTTTTTTTTTTACTGTTGCTAGCAATGGCTACCACAGCTAGAAATTTAAAACAAAATGAATGAACTAAACTAAACAAAATGGCAATTCTGTCTGATTATAAGGCTATACAGTATATATCTCACTGTTAGCCCTTGCTATAATTCTATACATGTGTTGTTAAGGCCATTCAAGCTCATAAAACTGTTTAATGATTACATCTTTCATATCTCTACTGTACTTTCTATAACAAGCCACTTGGACTGACCTGAATTTAGTTTCATTGAGATTCAGTGTTAGCACAGGTATCAGTGTCCTCATGGGTGCAGTAATGTGTGCAGAAGGTTAATTAGGCCCTGTAAGTGCAATAACTTTTTATTGAACACTGGTGTTGGCCACGCTGAAGGTTCAGTGGTACACGGAGGACAGAACTCCCAGCAGTATTAAAACCGCCCAGTCACATTCACATTTTCATTCACATCATAGCCGTCTCACTGACGCTGGTTCCAGCAAGTGCAACGAGCCCAATAAACTCCTCAGTCACCAACAGTTAACACGCCCACTGCACAGCATTAATCACCGCTAATTAATCACAGTTTATATTAAGCGCAGGAGGGTCAGACGCAGTGAGGAATGGCGGAGGAGAGAAACGCCGCTCTGTGGCTTATCATACTTTGGCTGCTGTGATCTGTGTTTCAGCCAGACCAGTGTTCCCACTTTGAGCCCAGCAGCTTGCTGGAGGTTTTGGCAACGGTGAGTGGAGAAGCCAAAGGGCTGACTACAGCAGAGCAGCAGGGAACATAACTACTGTACCTTGTGGCCTGTCACTGTGCTGTACAGTGCATGCCACGTCGCACATCTCACAGAGTAGCAACAGCAGCAAACATTGCCGTGTTAACGCCACTTTTTTTTTTTTTTTTTTTTTTTTTTTTTTTTTTTTTTTTAAATCGCGCACCCTGCGACCTAGAAATCATTTCTCAGACTTGTCATATCGTTTTCTTGGACGTCTTTAATCATACAGTGGATTTTGTTTTTGTAACTTGTTGCAAATGTGACACGAGTGAGAGAAATCTGACTGCGTTAACAACTGTGAAACCGCAGAAGTGTGAGAAAGTGTGCTGCAGCTTGGAGCCAGCGGAGGAGAACGTATCTGTGCACTGAGGGCAGAGGTCAGAACACTGGGAACTCAGCAGCCAAGTGGGGACACGTGGAAAAGCAGGGAACCGCTAAAATGAATGGCGTGAACGTGCCTGTGTGAATGTGTGCAATGCGTTTCCTCTTGTGGTTACACACACACACACAAACACACACAAGGGAAAAAGTAATTAGACAGAGTGCATTTAGCCTGTACATGGGAAATTAGTGTTTTGTCTGTCCTCCGTCTCTATGGATATTACGACATTCTCCTGGCTTAGAATGAAACACATCGCTATCAAAGAAATAATTAGCTTTCATTGGCTGTGATCTATGACAACAACAGATTTTAATCAGGTCATATTTGGGTTTTTGGCTGATTCTTTTATCCGGAGAAACCTCCAGTGTTTTACTCAATAAAAGAACATCATGACTAATGGAAACACTAACTTTTCAGGGTTTGACTCATTAGGTGTTCACCAATCGGACTACTTGCTATAAAGACCTATTACACTGTTTGGTATATATTATGTTGCATTACAACAATTTACCAGTGAAGGCAGCGGTCAGACCATATGCGTCCAATTTGGCTTCTGTCATTACGGCAATATCACCAAAAATATTCAACCCACACAACGACCTCTGTGTCGGAGCCGACACAGACAACAGGTTGCATTGTAACGTCAGCTATGCCGATGGCTGTGTCTGATTATTCTCGCTTGGTTTCACACCACGCTGCGCTGTAAAACCATTTCCGCTTTCATGCTGCTTTCAACACCGATAAGAAGGTTACTTTAGAAAAAGTTGTGACGGAGCCAACGCACAGTTTAGCTGATTATACCCCAGACGGGTTAGAATGAGGGCTCGTGGGCAAACACTGGACTCTATGCACTGGGTTAGCTGATCAGATCGACCATTTCGGGCCGCTCACCAGCCTGGAGAATAAAACCGAGGATTACTGAGATTAAAATAATAGTTCTGCACAGGGAAAATGCAAATCTTTATCCTTAAGTCTTATATAGGCAATCCATAAGATTTAGAATTTAATCCTGAGATGATTAAAAAATTCCTCTCAGACTAATGTTTACATATGTTGTTACTCATCAAATTCATTGATTGAACTTCTTCCTCTAAGAGCATATGCAATGTTGACCTTTTCTAAAAATGTATAGATTTATAATGTTTTACATTCATGTTACATTCATTTTTGCTAACTGTAAGGTTTCGATATTTGTTGGCTCATTACTGCTACCTGCTGTCAAACAGTGGAACCAGCAAGCAGGAACATGTACGGTGTCCTGCTCTTTAGCACCTCTAGTGGTCAAAAACTGTTACAATTCCAAAGCGATGCCACCACGGTAATAAATTATTATAAAGAACGTTCAAAAATAGATTCTTTAAACAGTCTACCCCTGATTAAAGATAAGAAAATCATTGATACTCATTGAACTATACTCTTATTTTCACTCAAAATTACAGAAATATACTCATGAGATCTCATGCAATTTTGCAATAACGTTGCTTATGTTGACAGTAACACTCCCGTCCAAAAGGTATCAATGATTTTATGATACTCACATCAAAATAGTTTAGATCGGTTTTTATTTTTGAAATGACTATTTGTAAGACAGTGCAACCAAACCACCATCACTTTTACCTGTTTAGCTACTTGGCGACAGCAGAAACAAGCTACAGTTACACAACTGTTTCAGTTTGTAGCTCTGTTTTGGTCTCCATGAACCTCATGGGAAACGTGATTCTTAAGGTGCTAAATCCTTCTCTGTGTTCACTTGCTACTTAACTTAATTAACTTAACTACTTTTTTGGTTTGGGGCCAGCAGTGCACAGTTTTGGCGCTGGCAGTGTACAGTTTTTACAACTTTAATCCTGAAAAAATGTTTAATTAGGCAGTTTTGAAATATTACATCCTAGAGGCCAAAAACATGATCATCACTATGAGTGAGACTGTTTGCTGCACGTGCTTATATGTTAATTAACTATTTATTATAGCAGCTTTAAAGTTGTGAAGTCTCATTATTGTACACTAAATTTGGAAAACAGAGCTCTACAGAAATTCCCAGCGTCAGGCTGAGGCAGGGGCATGATGTCATGTTTGCCACCCGGATCAGCTGATGATCAGAGATCTCCTTGAGCAGCGACTTCACATAACAGAGTCTATTTAAACACTCAGCTCCACGTGTCTACTGGTGCCGCCACCACCACTGTTGCTGCTGCTTGCTACAGGAGCCTGTTTCTGGCCAGGATCCACCTCTGTCACTGCAAGACGACAACTTCTAATTTTTTTTTTTCTTGTTGTTGTTAAATTTCAAATGCGTCAGCAGTCAAACTCAAAAAATAACACACAGGCTTTTCTTTTTAAAGTATAAATAGATACAATAAAAACGCAACGACCAAACTTAACTAACTAAACTCCTCAATACCAAAAAAGTTGGCATCACAACTCGTGTCTAAGAGGTCTTTTTTAGTTTTTCCACTGGCATAATCACATTACAGCCTTGATTTCTCTGAGCGCCAGCGATGTTATATATACACAGAGTCATGCTAAATGCTGCTGTGAGAAAAGAACTTGTGTCTTTGTGCAGGACTCTCTCAGGCAGATTAGGGTTTGTATGGATAAACGTGTCATCTCTCAGATTCTGACTCACCTGACCACTTTAGTGCCACCTTTGTTGACCTGCATGTCCACCATACATCCCGTGTTGACATAGGAGGCCAGGTTGATCTCTGAGAACTCCGCCTGAAGAACAACAGCAGAAAACACCAACTACAATTACATGATGTAGCTTACAAAAATATATCAGGTCAAGTTCATCCACATGAATAAAAAGTGGAACAATAGCTATTTGTATTTCCTTCTAAGTTAAACTATGACCTCAGTGACAGTGCGCACATTATATTATGTGACTTTATATTTCTGCTTTTGTACAGCTGAGAGTAAAAGACGAGAGTCAGAAAGAGACAGAGGGACTCATAGCAAGAGAAGGCAAATTGAGTTATCCCTAGTCAGTGGCCTCCCGCACAGTCAGTGCCTTGTGAAAGGCCGTAGCCCAGCTACCTAATGACTCAGTCAAACTCCCAGAGATCCTCAAGAGGAGGGGTGACAGTCAGTTGACTTCTGGGAATGGACTCCCCCGCGATGGACGAGAACCAGGGAAGGACAATTCAATTTTCTTGCTAATCACTGTCACCGCAGTAGAGAAATCTACTGGTGTTGACGCTGGCCAAATTTAGCATTCCTGAAATGAAAGGTTCTTATTCAACAGCAAAACTGCAGCGTGAGAAAAGAAAAAGAAGGGGAAAAAGTTTGTGTTCAGTGGGACATGTTGTTGTTGTTTTTTTATTTAATTAAATGTATCTCCACACTAGATGTCTTTTCAGAGTAATGCAATTACTTAAGAAAATTAACTAAAAAAAAAAAACCCTTTGACCCAAACAAGCTCCGGTTATCAGTCTGAATGTAGCCTGAGAGCTGAAACACAGTGCAACAACAGACTGCTACTGTTCAAGAGTGTCCATTAATAACTGACATGACCCAGATGAGTGCACTGACATTTTTATCAACTCAGAACCCCTTTCATCAAGGCAACAACAGTAACAGGATACAATTAGGGAGACACTAGCAAGTAAATCAAGTTGAAACTACAAAAACAGATAAAATTAGTCCTTAGTGAAGCTAGCAACATGGCTGTGACAATGACACTGTGGGTCTGTCTGTGACTTTGCTCCCCTTTTTATTTTCCAACTAAAAGTGATAACACTTCCTTTATCCTCACTCGCACTTAGCATTTAGCACGAACTAACAAAGGTTAGTAAGCTAATCTATGCTGATAAACATGGCTGACATTGTACCTGTTAGCATTAGCATGTTAATATTGCCAATGTTAGCATATTAACAAGCTAAGCTAAGAAAGTAAGCAGCAAATCCTGCTAATATTAGCATGTTGACAATCATCAATGTAATTGAGTTTAGCTTTAGCTAAAAGTATCACTGCGCATGATAAAAGCTTAACAGTGTTGCTAGCATAACTGTAAACAGAAATGATAACGAGTGAGTAGAGAAAAATGAAAAAACTGCTGTAATCGCCACCACTATTATCATGTCATGACCTTGGCGGTGTAGTTGAGGGGTTTTTAAAAAACATTTTTTATATATACAGTATATACAGGAAAGAGTGTCATGATCTTCTGATGAAAGACAATTCTTCACTGACAAATTAGTATACATGCAGAGTTACCACTTGCCTCTATAGTACAGTCAAATTTTACTCCTACTACAATATTAGCATGGTGGCATGCAATTGGTGGTGTCAATAAGGAAACAACAGCAGAACTAAATTCAGTCTTCGGTCAGATCCCCTGGTCCCTCCTGCTCTCCATGGAGTTATTGTTGTGTTAAATGTGACTGAACACTTTCAGCACCTTCAGCTGCATCATTGTACCTCATTCAGGTACTGAAGGCCCTGGAGGGATGGTAAACAGCAGCCACTTGACCTCAGACATGAAACACTGCCATTTGTTAGTCTTCAAATCACTTGTAAGTATGAGACATGACACTAATTCAGGGGATTTAATGGGCCCGAAACAAGCAGCCTGCTGACTCCTGAAAACTAAAATTCAATTGGACACAACACGGTCGACTACCAAACTGAACGCTGCAAAAAAAAAAAAAAAAAAAAAAAAACGTAGCTGCATTTCATTTGTCTGTGAGTACTCCCAGTCCTGAGTCAGCAATGGAATGGATTCAGCCGTTCACTCCCTCTTATTACCACAGAGTGTAACAATGAAATACAATTCAGAGGAAAAATAATGCAATGAAAAAGCCAAATTGATGTCAAGAGTTCAGCTTTGTTTGTCACAATCGCAATGCCTGGTTACACGCCACAGAAGCAATTTCATAAAAAAAAAAAAAAAAAAAGTTATCCTAAGGTGATGTTTTTGTGGTCTGACATAATTATTCAGGCTTCTCAACAATTTCCCTGAGAGAACAAACTCACTCTCAAAAGGATGTGTTGCAATTTGTAAAGAGGCACAGATGTGCAGCACATGACTAATGGTTGTGTGCTAATTTAAGAACTAGGTTTGTGACTGGATTATCAATGGACCGAACAGGAAATTAAACACAGCTGTTATGTGTCTTTTAGCTGATTGTTTTGGTTTTAAGGTACATGATTTCACTATTTTGGAGAGTGAGTATTGGTTGTCACTAGGGGTCAAAGACAGACTTCTACATGAATCACTTAATTAAGAGTGAGAATAAGATTTCCCACAGAGGAAAACTGTGGTAAATTAGAACCGAATTGCAAACATCAATCGACTATATAATGAATTACTGTTGTTAATGAATATTTTGTGAAATGCACAAAAACCTTATAGTTATCACAACCAGTCTAGTTACAGGTAATTGTTGCTTAAATTCATGAGCTAGGGCCAAAACCATGTTTTGTGAGGTCACAATGACCTTTGACTACTGAAATCCAAAATCTAATCAATTCATCTCTGAGTCTGTGAACATTTTGGCCAAATTTACAGTGATTCCCTCAAGACATTCTTGAGATATCACATTCAAGGTGTTTTGTGAGGTCACAGTGACCTTTAACCTTTGCTCATTAGTCACCAAACACTAATAGGGATCATGCTTAAGGGAACATTTGTGCCAGATGTGATGAAACTCCTCAATATTCCTGATATTCCTGATATGTTCACTGACACATTTGATGGTTGGTGACCAAAATCAAATCATTTTATCACTGTTTGCACTCTGAAAATATTCCCTCAAGGCGTTCCCTGCCTTGTGAATTGCATTCAGTTCACAAGGCCAAAAAAAGTGTTTTCTGAGGTCTCAGAGACCTTTGATATTTTACCATCGATGGCCACAAATCTAATCATCTATCTCATCTCCCAAATTTTGTGCAAATCTGACAGTGTTGTTGTTATAGCACACGAATTGGACTGACGGACAGACAAACCAGAGAACATAATACCTCGACCACAGCTGTGGCCGGTGCAGCGGCATAATAAAGAACAGCTGTTTATGTGATAGACAGCTGATCATTAGTTGATACTCTGACAGCCACAAATTAACATTAAGCTGCTCTACTCTGCGTGTCTCATACAGATCAGATCAGCCAACACGGACGGAAAAGGGGAAACAGATCCTCCAACTGACCCTGTGCTCAACCCAGCTCCTGCCAATTTCCATAGCAAGTTAAGTCACTAGCTACAGTATCTACACATTCTTATACTGAGGTCTTCGTCAGAGTCTTTAAGCTTGTTTCACCAGCTTTATAGGGGCTTTGATCTTCATAAAATGGAAATATTATCAGCAATATTCTGTCAGAGATAAACTTCCCTTTCATCTAGTGCTGTGGCCACTGTAGACTCCGTATGGGGGAGTGAATCAGTTTTGAAAAGAATGTGCCAACGTAACTAAACTTGTCTTTTTTTTCGCCAAAAGAGAGAGAGAGAGCGAGAAAAACACCCACCTCTTTTATTTACTGTGTTGCACTCTCAGAGGAAGAACAGGGGGCGAGTAAATGCCCTAATCTTATTTAGGGGACAACGAGGCGCCACTCAAACTCAATGCATTTCAAGGACGTGCACTTGGCTCCTGTCCTTTTCTCAGCTCTACTCTACTGGTACCCGCCTCTGAAAGAAACATCTGTGTGCTCAACAGCACATGCTTTGCCAAAAAAGACTCTTAAACACACCCAAACGCGCAGTAACACTCATCCTCCATCACTCCATCTCGAAACAAATCCCATCCCAAACACAGAGGCCTACATTGACTTTTGCTGCGACCAGATAAAGTGAGAGAGTGGGCTACATTTTTGGCAAAGGCTCAAGCTGCTTTCTATGTCATCTCTGATTGGCTGGTTGTGGTTAAGAGGAGTGCTTACAGCCACTGTCATTGGACAGTAATGGATGAAGTGGCTGGTGCGGGGCACAGGCCCAGAAGCCAGGACAGGAGGCTTTTCACAGTGCCATGGTTACCATCACGGTAATTCAGACGCTTGTCTCGCAGCGGCTCTCGCCTGGGAAAGGAAAACAGGAAGTGATACATGGAGGAACTGGACCGCCAGAGCTGATTCTTCTCATCTGTTGACCTCCGTTCAGGCCAACTCTCAGCAGATCTGCAGGTTCCAATGAGACTGAACTGTGTTGCAATCACCACACACATTTATCAATAGATGTTTATCAGTAAATGGCAATTGAATCAACACTACCATCTTTTTTAATTGGTCATAGCTCACGTCTGACACATGCTATTGTAGTGGAAAGCACTGTTGCACTACTAGACAAGCCTCATTTACCACCGCAGCAAAGCATACACTCTGTCCTCAGGGCTGAGCCATGTGAACCTGTGGACAGAACAGTAAACACCACTTGACAGTCGCTCATCTGGAATCTTTGAGGGTATTTTTAGAGTTGGGTTTACCCCTGTCACTGAGGTTCAGGTGGCGTAGGTGGCTGTATGAGTCAAATAGCAAACAGGATCTTTTGTCCTTTGCCAAAACAACTTTAGAAGTCTGGTCAAGCTGCCCTTCAACTGCAGTATGGTGGGGTTTTTTTCTGAGCAGCAATATAACAAGAAAAAGATTGGTCAGTGAAATATTATGTGGTTCCATTGAAACAAGTGTCTGTTAAAGATTTAGGATTAAATAGTTTGAATTGTCATATAAAGTGTGGCACTGACAGGAGATGAAGTGTTCAGACACATATAGTGCAAATCAACACAAAGATGTGAACAGCAGTGACTCAGCACCATGCATTGCGAAGCTGCGTCTATAAAATTTTTAAATCTTGAGTGAGAAATTTTCAAAGCTGATATAGTGAACGTTTTGGCAAACAGAAATGTCAAGTTCTGTTTCTGAACTAGTGATCCATCACAATCAGTTATGGTGGATGAGCTCATTGTGGCTGTCAGAAGATGCTAAAAACATGTATGATAAAACAACTGTGTGATAAAACAGCTTTATAAAGACAGAACAAAAAACCAGAGGGTTTTGGAGAAAAGGCAGAGAAAAGACCGACGACCAACAATCCATCAATATAGATTCAGTGATTATTGATCCAATATTATAGATACAAAAAGGAAAACATCAATCTATATATTTATATTTGATTCACTAAATATGTGTGAAAATCCTGCCTTCATGTATAAAAATGATAACTTGCATAACTAAGTTTTTTTCAGTTCTGTTTTATAGGATGTGAAATTGTTCCTTACTGAAAACTTGTTCCTTACTTATTCTTTATATATCTAAAAAAAAAAAAAAAAAAAAGACTGTGTTTATTTAGACTCGTCTCACAAAGCTCAGAAATAGTTTCTTTTTCTGAGTTGACATAAACTGATCTCATATCGATTGCAGGTCCATGAACAGAATCAAATCGAAATCATGTCATGACAGACTTTGTAATATCAGTCCAACAGAAGCGAAAGCAGTTGAAGCGTGTCAGCTGCAAGCATCTGAAATTTCAGTTTCAACTTCGTTTGTTGGTGTTCTGCTCATGTATCTGAGCTGAAAGTGATCTCCACTATACTCCAAACTGCCAGCATCAAGATATAGCAGCATATAGAAGCAGCTATAAGAAGAAGCCAATGAAGGTAAAATGAGAGAACAGATATTCCCATAACTGTCTCTGCAGATCTAAGCCATAATTAACCTTATTGAGCTCTCCACAAATGCCCATTATATTCCTTTTAACACTGACCTTGTTCCACTGATAGTTGTTCTTTTTATTTCTGGTCCCCTGTGAAAGACTGAAGTGGAAAAGCTGTTGATAAAAATTGTTTTAGCCCAGATGGAGCCTCTTTATTGTGTGGTTTCCTTTCATCTGAAAATAGATGTTATTCTGTGACTGTGAATGATTCTCTTAGTTATTCACCTCTTTGGTTTCAATGTAAAAAAAAGAAAAGAAAAACCTTGACCAACACTGACCTGGCTGGAAACAGAAAAACCCAAAGTCTCTAGTTGTGATTATTGTGTCAAAAACTGTCTGGCGAAAGGAGAAATAACAAGTTAGAGTTATATGAGGTAAAGTAATAAAGGCTTAATAGAGAACAGTCTGTAGTGATTTGATTTGGTAAATGGGGAACATACAGTAGTTGCAGGGCAGATACTTTCTTGTTGACTACAGCTAAATGTTTTTGTAATTTCTGATAAGCTCGGCTGAATCACATACTGATGCAATTGAGAAGTCTGAAGTACACTGGACCATTCATATGGACCGCAGAGAGGTATTTGCCGCTAATCACTCCCACCTTGCTCGACAGTGAAATAATCCGTTGAGGCATTAAACGTTGAAATGTAAGACAGATGCTGGATGTAATAGAGGGGCAGTTGGATCGGTCAAATGTCTGCAAGTACCAAACCAAATCATCTGTGTTGTTGTGCAAGTTCCACCCAAATGCCCTATGTAATGGCAAATACTAAAAAAAAACAAAAAAAAACAAAAAAAAAAAAACGATACGGATAACGTGCAGCCAACTGCCTGTGAGCTGCCATGACTGCAACAGAAAGGACTGTGGACAGCGCTGAGGTCATGCGCCTGTTGAGCAGATGTTGCCCCGCACGGCCCAAACTGCACATGGTCCGGCAAACCCTGAAGAACTGGCCCTTGTTCTTTCTCAAACAACTACCCTCTTCATATTTAACTCCCTAATTTGTCCAGTTGTGTAAATTGCACTGTTTATGACTCGCATGTAGTAAACAGGCGGATTGTTGGGCGCCGTGACGCTGTGACTTTATACTTATATTATATTATACTTATATATGATTGCAGCTGCGCAACATTTTTGTCATTTTCACAGCCGACGGTCAGAATTTTCCAAATTCCGAGCATCGCAACAAGGGTGACAACATTCAGCACCTGAGCTGTCGGATAAAGAGGCCGTTAGCTTAGTGCTGCCAATTTGCTACACACATCCAAGACACTTCAAAGGCATTAAAAAAAGGGCATCGCTGGCAACATGTAATCTAAGCTCTGGATCTCTGAAACACACCACTACCCTCAGCACACACACACAGCAAATATCTGGGACTATGTATAAAGTGGCGTGGACATGTTAAGATAATGTGATGGAAATTCTGCACCTTTTTCATTCATTTTCATTATTACGATAGTAAGTAAGTACTTTAAGCATTAACACAATTATATACCCTTGTGAAGTGTTGTCACTCCTTTGCTTGACCTTTTGCTTGACCTCTACAAACTGCTCAATGTATGTTTATGAATATCATGATGGTATGATGTATACATGTTCATTCTATGCTCTACCTAAGGTGGTGTGAAGATAATGTTTTGAGAAGAATGGCTCTTTGTTTTGGGAAGGGTAGACAGACTTGGGGTGTGAAGGTCGTTTTCACTTACTCACTCACAGACTGTTCGTTTGGTCACAACTGTGTGTTTGGGTCCTTGCATGCATGTTTGTTCATCTTTTATTTAGCTACAAGAAAGACATTTGAACTGGTGAACTCTCTTTGTTTGATTGTATTTAATTACAGATACAAAATTGCCACTACAATGACAAATCAGTTGAGTCAGTGGGCACAATTATCTTCAGCCACCTACTGTGAGATAAAACTCCCAGAGGAAATCCCTGTAAAGAAAATTACACTAAAGTGGGTCAGAAGCCGAGGGTCAACAATTACTGTGAGGCTACGTAACGACTGATAGAAACACCACAACACTTTTCTTCTGACGAACAAAAAGGTTCATTATAAAACAATGAAACACCCCCAGCCTTAACTTAATACACTCAGGAATAATATTAGGGTCATACACAGAGCAGGAGTTTGAAAAAAGTTAGCTAATGTTACAAATCTTGAGATGGTCATTACTGTTAGGGTTAGTTGATCATATTTCTGATAACACTAAATTAGGTTTAATTTACAGGAATAATTCAGCATTTTGTGTTTTTCAGCTGGTCATAATTTTTTATGTGTCCAGGGGACGTTAACTTACATTTACTTCTTGTAAATCATAATGCGGTGGGTGGTATGACTTTAGGATCATAGATTGTATCTTTTAGGGAAAAATTAAGTGGTTTCTTTGTAAAAATCTACTCTTAAGCCTGTGTGTTCGGTACACACCTGAAGCCAGAAGATGATTATCTTAGCTTAACTTAGCGTAGCTTTGAGGAAACGCATCCTTTTCCATCCAAACTTTAAAAAAAAACTAACACTACCTTTGAAAATGACAAACTGACACACTGTATGTCATTTATTTAGTTGATACACACAACAATAAAAAAAAAAATTTTCAATCTGTCAGCATGTTAGCATTGTCAGGGGGATAACTGCAAACCAACATTAGCATTTGGTTAAGAGCAAAACCAGTACAGCTCCCCTGTAAACTATTAGCACTTGTTTAAACATTAAATCAGATGTTAACTGGATTATGACAATAATGTAAAGATACAGAAGGTCTAGGAAGAAAAATGTGTGATTACAGGTCGATGATATACGAGCGCTGACACTTTTCCACATTTCGGGCTGTGAATGAGAAAAAGGTATACTGTTACACAGATCAAATTGTGAGGTTTGCTTGGCATGTTTGGCACGAACACAAGATGGCACGTGGACGATCAAGAACCGCAACTGAATGTATTTTATCAAATGTAGAAAAAAAAGGAAAAGAGTCTTGTCCGCATTTATTAGTCACATGGGAGCACAAAAAAAAGAAAAAAAACACCACCGGCTCTCCTATGAGCATCTGTTTAGTGGTAAAAAAAAAAAAAAAAAAAAAAGAGTTACCCGGTGAACACGGGACCTCAGGCGTCTGCTGAATGTAACTTCAAAGTGGGTCATGTAAATTAGCATGAATGATCCACAACAATGGGCTCACAATTTTGCTCCAGGGGGAGGCAGTGGCTGGGGAAGGTGGAGGGTGGCGGGACAGCCTTTATGAGACATATCACGTTTGAGAATCAAAGCTGCTCGCCTCTTTCTCTTTCTCCTTGGTACAGATTGGCATCAGGCCTCCTCACTGCAGCATCACATGCTGCGGTGAGTCCGCAGATGGTACCTTATATGGCAGCAAGCACTGCAGAGAAGAGTTATGATGGTTCGGGGGCTTCTGAGCGCTGCCTCAGAGAGCTTGTGCAGCGTGACGATGATAGATGACAGCCGGCACATGTCGGCCAAGTTCAGTGTCCATCCAGACGAGCGAGGAAAAGTCACAGTGTTGTACCATAAAACAGCTTTGGGAGCTGTTTTGAAACGCTGTTTAAGAATAACTACATGGCTGCTGCGATCTTAATGATGGTGCTGTGTTTCAAGCATGGTGAAAAGTCTATTCAACATCAAAAATGTTAAAGATGTTAAAAGCCAGAAAGACAGTGGCGGACTGGAGAAAGCGAGAGGGGGAGAAAGTGCACTGGGCCTCTCTCTGCTTTTATTGTCATCCCCTAAAAGGGTTCATCTTAGCATGTCGCTAACTTTTCACACAGAGATTGAGTTTCCATCATCTTAAAGCTCTCAGCGACGAGCACAAACAGTCTATGAAGAGTCTGGCCACCAAAGGCAATTAGCAACTGCCTTGCTCTCGTCAGTGCAAAGGGCTTTGTGGGAAAGAGTGGAGCATCCAACAAGATCTAAGTAGGTCAGTGGGACCTATAGCTGAGCTTTGAGTGGTGGTGTTGGTGGGGGGTTGTATAGCCCCTCTACTTTAACTCTGCCAGTTTTTATTGGGGTTCAATAGCTGTGACACCACAAGATTAAAACAAAAAAAAAATCTAAACTCATTGAAAAAGCTTGACTAAGTCCAACGCCAACCTCTGCCAGAGAGACGATGTGACCACAACAGTAGAGAGTTGAGCAAACAGGCTATAAAATCACTGGTCCAGCTTTTTGTGGTCCTTTTTTCCTTCTCCCATAAAAACCCACCACTCTATTTCAAAGACAGCTCCAGTCTCAACAATGGGTTGCAGATGTATAACCTAACCAGTTACACGAGGTAAATTAGATGTTATCTACACATTGTAAATACTGTATGTCTAGACTTATAAACATATTTCTGTCCATGCTGTATAACATATGACTGCATAATATTGGCACAATTGTGTTGAATTACATGAGGCTACTATAAAGGAACAGTTCAAAGTTCAGGGAGAAGTTAAGTTAAGTGTGGAGCTAGATCCTGGGTGTGATTAGTTTGAAAAACGAAACATAAATAGTAATAGTGTCTAACTCCCCACAAAACCACTAATTATTGATTTAACATTTAAGTTTTTGTCAGATTAAACCAATAAGATATGGTTTGTTATTAAGTGAAATTTAGAGGTGCAGATTAGGCAGATTATTTGAACTTTATTTTAAACTAAAATAAGATTAGATAAGACAATTGCCTTGTGGCTACTTTCTCTATTCTCCATACAAAGCAAACTTCTTACCTAAGAATATTTAAATATATCAAGTAGCTTCTTATATGAAAGATATTATAGTTCTGGGTGGCACCTTCACATCTGTTTAGTTTTCTATTTTCAGTTTTTTTTTTTTTTAAATACATTTCATAAAATGACTCACCCCAGTGGGATAATTATTAATCTTTTAACTGATTTTGTAAGTGGCATGACGCATGGCAAGTGGTATAAGGGTGATAATGCAAAGAACATTGCAATTATGGTTTGATAATGACACAGCTTGTTGGCCATTACAGCTTGTTGGCTTTATTACTTAATTACTTTACATCTGAAATTATTCATTAACTAGAGTAATCAGTTTGTGCTTGTATGCCTCCACCAACTCGTCTAGTTGGAATAAACCTGACCTGTGAATGAACTGACAGAGAATAGTTGAACAGGGTTTTGATCCTTGTTCTATGATGTGACATATACACAATAAAATTTTGGAAGCCTCAGAAGCTTCATAAAAACCTCTCAAATAGGTTTTGGCACCTATTTCTTTTCAAGCCTAACTGACAACTTTATGAAATGCAAGCAGTTGACACTGATTGGCTCCTTCACTGCCACTCAAATGAATGCAACTCCGCTGGCTTCGGAAGACGCACAGACCATCATCTTACAGCTATTCACAGTGAGATACATTTTACATCACAAACAACTGTTTTTGAAATTGATCCATTTTCTAGCAGACATTTCTAAAAGCGGAATTTCTATGAAAAGGAGATGTTCAGAATTTCTAGCACTTTTCTCATGTTCAACAAAGATAAGGTAAAAACGCTTTTTGATTCTGTCACCTTTAATGAAGTCGTCGGGAATTGTGCAGTCGCAGTGACCTAGCTTGATGTTCAAGAGTGTTAAAATATCAAGATATAGTTTTATACCAAATATGAAGACATTTCATCAATGCACTGTATGGCATTACTGTATGGTCAGTCGAGTGAAATTGTGAAATGTGAGCATCAGATTGTTTTCTGAGGTTTGGGAGGTGATCTTGACCATTGATCACCAAAGAACAAAGAAGACTAAAGACTAAGGACGTTATTAGGACACTATTGGGAGTCTTGAAATATGAAGAGTTTAAGGACCACAAATGTGTTTTGTGAGGTCAGCGTGACCTTTGACCACCAAAATATAATCTAGTTCATCTTTGACTACTGCATTCACAAAAAAATTAGGACAAACAGAACAGGCAACCCCAAAAACATCCGTGGTATCAATCAAGTAAATGTTGGCAGAATACTTTAAACAGTCAGACAATCTTATAAATGTTCAATGATCAATTATAAAATTTAATTAGATAGATTTTAAGTTACTTCACCTGTTCCACCCGGATCTCGTACTCTCCATTGAGCTTCTTCCCTCTGAAATACTTCGCCCTGTTTAGGGGGAAAAAAAGGCAAATTGTGAGTGAATTACCAGAAGTTGTGCTTTTCATTCATATTAAGTCTTTTGTTTGGGTTGAGATCTGCACATATGAGATTCATACAATGGAAATAAAGTTTCAAATATTGATTCGACTGATTTATCTCCCATCAGGTCATACATGCACTTTGACATTATAGATTCCCCTTCAGCAGCAGCAGCAGCACAGCACAGTGTATGTGCTGCAAACCCTCCTAACAGTCAAAACAACCTTAAAATACCCTTTTGTTTATTTGATTGAAGGAGAGCTGAGATTTCAACAGACCTTCCAAAATACCTTGTGAGCAGGCAAAATAATGACTCATATTTTCCATGATTACAGAACCTGACCTTGCAGGGCTTCGAGTAAACAGAATCCCTTGGCAAAGATGAACTTGTGAAATAAAGTTCTTTTAATAAAGAGAACTCTCTGATCGAGCGATAAGGCCCTCTGTAATATGCTGCGTCGTGCAACGGCAGTTTGTGGTCAAGGTGAAACTAAAGCTGTCTTAATGATCATAATTTTAGGACACCAACACAGTGGCTGTTTTTCAAAGTGAAAGGATGTTCTGCACGCATCACACAAACTCATCAATTTACAGTACGGGGCAACAGCAAGGTTATGATTATTTATTTGCAGCAATAAGTCACATAAATGTACCTTGGCGGGTAAATTTAGCAACTATTTGGAAAAGGCAGCATCCATTCTAGCTTCTCTGATCTCTCTACAGTTAAGGAGCTAAGCAACAATACAAAATTGTGGGCACAAACACTTTTTTAGCACCGGAACTCTTGTTTGCTTGTGGTCTGAACCCATCAACCAAAACTTACTGGAAGAGTTATCTCTCTAACCGTCAGACTTAGATTAGACTGACCATGCGACACATGTGGATTCACCACGGTATTTACAATGTGTATACAGAAAACCCACAATGGAAAGCTGACATTGTTTCATTTTCGTATTTAGGTTTAATTTAAGCAGACACTGCACAATCATACTTGATTATTTATACGGAATTCTTGGTAACAAACCAGCCCACCATGTTTGAGTCTAAGTCTCAATTCATTTCCTGTAACTTGATCATCTTCTACACACAGATCCTCTTCCTCTGATGAGGATCCTCACATGGTTAAGAGTCAACATAAACACTTTCGTTTCTGTGAGACACAAAGCTTCATGCTAAATGCTAATGTGAGCGTGCTAGTAGATAAGATGTTTGTAACGTTCACTGTCTATCAATCCGATGCTAATTGCTAAGTGGCACTAAACGCAAAGTACAGCTGGGACTTGAAGTAGTGAACATGGATTATATGTAATCCTCCAAAAATTAGGGCAAGAAATCTAGATCGACCCCTTGTGGCTGGCTGCAGCATGGATCATAAACCTAACCCTATCCTTAACACCTTCATAGTGGCAAATACTGACACATAAAAGTTCAGTCTAAATATGGTTTCCCAAATAGCGTTTAATTCCAATTAAGACTTTTATTATCAAGTTCATATATTTTCAGGTGTTTGTTTGGATAGTTTTGGTTTATATTAGTTATTTCAAGACAACATCGTGACTGCTAGTCTCTTGATTGGTCAGGGCAGGTGTATTATTGGACCTTCAGATATCTTGGCTCCACGTCATCACTACTGTGCATATTTATACCGTTTATTATGGCTCAGCTCAAGCTAGCACAACTCATATCTGGGATAGTTTAGCTTTGTTTTTGTACAAAAGGAGGAAAGAGTGTGGTCCTAGTGTTATTATTCAGTATATCTGTCATAATCATTGCCTCTATTTACAGTACAAAAGAGTTTTTGAATTTAGGACCATATGCAACTGAACAGTACTTGGGGGACTACAGGATCTTGAGCCTCTATGAAACTTGTGCAAAGTAGAGTCCTTGTTGTCTTACTATGGTACAGTCGGTCTAGAAATCCTAATCCCTGGATTCAACCCTAGAATTGTAGAAAAACTAGTGTCAACCATGTGCAGCTGTTTTCATTATAATGATGTTACCCTACCTCCACAAAGAAAGTCTCAAGCTTTCCCAAATCCTCAAAGGTTGCAACTATTTTTCCACCTTTTAGGCTGGATCATAATGTTTCTTTGCAGTCTGGAAGAAATTTTCCATCCAGTGAACAGCCTTGGGATTGGGACTTTATAGCACTGGCAGTGATAGTGTGACGTTCTAACAGTGCTGAAACTTTTAAGTTTTGAATGAAAGGTGGATGGAAACAATCTCTAGACTTACCATGCCACAGAGTTTATGGGAAATTAGGTCTTATTTTGAAGAACTGTGAAGTTCAGATTCTCCAATTTTCAAGCTATTTTATTGGTTAGGGTTTTTAGCCATGTTGTGTCCCAGTGGTTGATATGTAGGTCTCAGCGTTGAACTCTCACCCTTCACAGCCATGGGACAATTAACAATCTGTTGAGGCCTTCAGGCTGGAGTTGTGTGTAGCTGAGGATCTAGGGTACATGCTACAGGCCTTTGGTTACTGGGACAGGCTGTTTGGGATTTGGATTGCTTCTCATCCGACCCACACTAAAGCACATTTTCCTTAAGCGACACTTTTCTCAGGAGCTCTCACCAAACAAAGCCTCTTTACTCCTCCGCTTGTCTTCCCCATGCCTGCCAATTTGTTTTTCATCCCCCCACATCTGTCTTTTTAGGTCTGTTCATTAACGTTCATTACAGTCACTGAGGAGGGTCTTTGAACTAACATTTCCCAGCTGTTGGACTTTAAAGTTTTGGTCTTACTGTCTCATTCTCTGTAATTTTGGAAGCCGTGAATCTTCAGTATGACTGACCTACATACTAGACAGGCAAAGCCCCCCGTCACCCTGGACCACCACCACCTTAGGGCCCATGGGCTCACTGCCTAAAAATGACTGGTATGCATTGCAGTGTATTGCAAAACATGTCGTCACTCTTAGTGATCAATTTAATTTACGGGCCGCCGGGCTCCCCGGCTTGAACAAGCTCTTTACATGTGTTCAAACATAAACATTCAGTTCCACAAAGAGGTCTGGGCTTTCCTTCTCCCAGTTGTGCACACACCCACTGTATAAACATTATGAAGCCGAATTCCTTTTTTTTTTTTACCATGAGAATATGTTCTTTCTTATTTGTGCCGCTTACAGGAAGTGTATGAGTCATGCATGTAGCCAAATCCAATTGCCCCTCCTGCTCCTATTTGTATCCAGTCTGCTAAACTTGATGTTATGCTAATACTGCAGTGTTTATAGAGGAGATTTTCTGTACTGGACACATACTGTATCATGAATATTACATTTTTCATGTGTTGGTTTAACTCATGTTTTCTTTTGTGAAGGACACAAGGTTCCTAGAGAATAATGGGATTGATAGCATACTTGTCAAGTCTATGGACTGCTAATAACTACACAAAGTCAGGTGATATTTTTCTGTGGGTTTGTTACTGTAAGAAACACCTTTATATCAGTACATCACTGAAAATTAGATGGCTGCACCTCAACCCAAACTTTTAATTAAAATAGTGTTGTCGTTGGTTCAAAATGGAATTTGCTAGAACCATCCCAAAAAACAGGCCTGTCTATTGGCTGCATCTGATAATCTGGCTTAATAACAAGTTTCAAGTTGCCTTAACATCCAACACAAAACAACAGGCATTTACCACATGAAAAACACTTTGGACTTAAATACCCATTTCCTGTTCCCTGCTGACAGTCAACAAGCAATTGTTCCACACCTTATCCTCATTGTTTTTATTGTAACCATGACTGTTGCTACTTCAATGCAAACACCAGGAAGGGTTTTACAGACTTCATACCAGCGCCTCTTCACACAGAGTTCAGGGGTACAAGCTAAAAGGTTGGCAAGACCCATGTGAGGCCAGAAAAATAAAGACTTTTCAACACTGTACCATCTGACTCAGATTTACCTAAATCTGACTAGAGATTTCTGATATGCTGATTATATGCTGATCAAAAAGACACTGTCTGAGATAATGGGACTTAATTATACAGATTTACATACCGTAGTATATTTACCAGGGGTGGTTCATTCATATGGGCGATTTGTGTGACACACAGCCAAACAGGGAGACAGATGGTTTTTTTTGTTTTTTATTCTTTCTATCTACCACTGCAACAGTAGTTATGCGTGTAGACCATTTCATCTGCCGCTGAATATCATTGTCCAATCAGGCTTAAGTCATGCTTCAAATCCTTCCCCATTGTGCATTTTCAGCCAGGTTGAAATTGGCAGGAAAACTCTCCCATTTACTGTAATATAACATCAATTTTTTTTTTTTTTTTTGAAAAACAGGCCTCAATGCATTCTCTATGGAATTTTATGTACGAGCACTAGCATGCTTTGTGTCATACATATTGGGCAGTAGAGCGGCACTGGTCATTACAGAGCACTGGGACGGCACCCCGATCAACACTACCTCCCCATTAAACATAAATTAATTAGAAATTATGATAAAATGATAATTAATCAAAATTGATTACTAATAAAGTGTTGTGCCTTGTATTGTATTCTGTCTGCATTCATTGAAAATTTGTTGTATTTGATTCATTTCTTTCTGTATAATATATCCACTTCCTGGTTGTGGGGCCCCGGACAAATGGATGTTGGTCCTTAAACTTTTGACAAGCAGGTGACCTGAGGCTGCTTTCTCATTGGCTCCATTCAAATTCTCCCCGGGGCACACATTTCCTGGCCAATCAGTGTTATTGTGATTGGCTCTCGACACCTGTCATTGCATACTTGGGGTCCAAGTATGCAAGCACGAATGCAGGAATGCAGCAGAAAAGTAACCAAGGACTGAGTTACACCCAGTTTCACCTGTTCATGTTATAAAAAACGAATTGGCTGGATGTGATGTTAGTAATGACTTTCAATGATCTCCCTGCACTGACGTGTTGTGGACAACAACGGGGGTAAGAGACCCACAAGTAAATTTCTACTTCTTGCTGTTCAGATGTTCAACAGTGTGTGGGCTCCCTGCTTTCTCTTTAGACAAAACATGAAATTAAACTCCTCTTCCTATGGCTCGGAGTGAGCAGGAGCTCTCATCATACTGGAGAAGAAATAAACACTTTGCCAGAGAAAGAGAAAGGCTAAATTGAGCAATTGGATGCTCATATCATTCAGAGCACAGTGCAAACACACGGACAGTTTCTTGGCAAAACGTCTTTTCGCATCAGCCTGAGAGAGAGAGGGAGACAGAGAGACATGGAGACAGAAAAGGAAGGATTGTTGGTGGTGATGGTGATGCTCTCGGAGTCTTTGCCTCGGTGCTGTGTACTGCTATTGTGCATCAGTCATTGCTGGAGGCCAAGCCTGTCAGGACAGAGCACTGTTTCCAGAGAGACCTCAGCCTCTCTGCTGGAATTCCCAGGACAAAATTCAACCCCAAGGCAGGCAGCGATGGATAGACGGACACCCTCTTCTTCCAATTTGATATATCTTCACCATGCCCTCAGTTTGGGACAATCCAGGAAAACTGTGCACCCATTAGTGTGCATTTTATTGATCAAATATCATAACTGTTTTTCAACAATAAGCAAATATATTTTGATGAACTTTAACTGCACTCTTTACAACTAACAAGCTGGCTGACTTGGAGAGCATTTAAGACTCAGTGGGGGAACTGCAAACCATCCCTGGTTCAACCACCCAATGCTTGAATGCAACTAAAAAGATCTGCGTGAGTCCTGGCATTATATTTAGCAAACAGCAGACCAGGATTTTCCAAAACCGTGTTTAAAGAAAAGGAGGGCCTAGTAAGGTGGCACAGATAGTGGCACTATAAATGCCTTCCAGAAAAATCCTCAAGTTCTTTCATTTCACCCTCAAGCATCATCCGATCAAGTTTTTACAGCCTCATGTTTCCCCTGAGATGATCAAATAAGAAAATCTTTAACATATATATATATATATATATATATATATATATATATATATATATATATATATATATATATATACTTGTAACACAATGATAATGATAACACAATAATTTTTTGGGGAGATTCTTATTCATGCAGATCATCGCATTTGGTTTAGTGTAGAAATAGTGTCCTAAACAAAGACACTAGCTGACGACTTGGAATTGTCAAAGTAAGACAGGAAAAGTCATTTCATTCAACTAAAAAGACCTCTGACAAGAAAGAGATAAGGTTAAACGTAGTCAGACTGGCGATTGCGACCAACAGCGTGGATCCCAGTTGGCCAACGGACCATCACATCAGTGTTTTGCTATGAAAACATCAATTTTTACTGGCCTCCATTATCTGGCCATCTTTGCGTGGCTGTTATTCGTAGTGTGGGCCAGGTTCTTCCCACCTGTAATCACAGTTCAGATGGTTCTGCTCAAGGGCTCAAGCTTCAGTCAGAAGCTTGAGTGTCTCATTGATGGGTAGGTCGGGTACAACTGTTTGGTTTGACTGGCTGGAGTAGACATGGTTACATTGGTTAACTAACCATCAGTTATTCACTTGTTCATTGCTACTTGGCGACTGCCAGGAAACCATGAAGCATATCATGGCAATGCTAGCATTAGCTAATGTTTGTGAACAGGGTGAGTTTATTTAGCTATGCTTCTCTTTGCGTGTTCAGGCATTGCTTAGACCTTTCTCAGAACACACACGAAGAACGACGTTAAGGCCAACAAAGGGTTTGTTTTGGTCCCAATGCGACATCTAGCGGCAGAGATATTTGACCTTTAAGTGCTCTGACAGAACAAATGACGGTGGAAGGTTACAGTTTATTGCAACGACTTTGCTCTTGCCAACACTTAGGCTGTCTATCTCAGTTTCTCCTCCAGATAAAACTGTTTTGTTGGCTGCTGAAGCCCAAGTTAAACTTGTGACTGCAGATGGGATAAGATCAATGTTGATTTATGGAAATGCATGAAAAACACGACGCATCTGTTTAGAGAGTGACTCCTGGAAGACTCGCAGACCACATGGTGGCTTAAAAAATAAAAACAAGTTCACATCTGGAATCACTACAGACCCGTAAAATAAATTAGAACTTTGGCCAGAGTGGTTGAAACTTTTATCTCAACTTTTTCTTTTCTGCAACTCTGCAAAGAAATTTCACCAACAGAGCAGCACACAGTAAAACCTATTTCCTAATGCACCTAGATCAACAATAGTGAGACTACTCAGTTGCCCAAAAGCAGGTTTCACATTGTCTTTAAAGCAAACACAAAGAAAAAGACATGTTGCCAAAGCAGCAGCCAAATATTTGGTCTTTTATACAGGTTGTGCTTGTCTCAGAGGGTTGAGCATTAACTGTTCAGCTGCTGCGTTCACATTCTACCTGCAGATTTCCCAACAGCCTCTGGGACATTTTTGTTCATTTCTAATTAACCACCAGAGAGACTTAGAGTCACTTGAGCCTTTTTAAATGATCTTGAGGCAGACATCAAGAGGTTTATTCGAGTTTTGACCTCAGTGTGTTTGCCATCACGTCGCTAACAGCAGCGGCTGCATCTCAAAAGTTAATATTTCTCAATGAAGTCTTGCACATGTATGACAGATAGGGTGCCTCAAGAAATAAAAGAAGATAAAAATGCATAATCTGTCAGAGAGGCTTCTTTTATGTTGCAATAAAAAGACATAAAAGTGTTCTTGTCATTTTATTCCAAAAGAAAAAAAACTCCCTAGCTCATCCCTATCTTAGTGAGCCACAGTGGAGAAGAACCTTTAGATTTTCAGCATACGGGTGATGTATCTGACATAAGTCTATTGTTGTTTTTCCACAAGATTTCAAGGACTGACAGGGCTCCACACGCAACAAGGATGTACAGATAATTGTCACTTTATTACAAAGATTCCCAGGAAAGTTTGATATCTGAGATTTATGGACATTTATTTGTAATAATAACATCAGAGCAATGCTTGAAAGTCATGCCAAATCTATAAATATGTATAACATGTCTGTGTGTAAGTTATGACTCCCAGAGGTAGTGTAATTTTTTAGGCAAATTGCTTACAGTCCCTAAACTGCCTGCATGAAATGTCTGTCAAAGACTCTTCTGCTATTACGACTAAGCTGATCAAGCTGATGATCAAGGTCAAATGAGAATAACTAACTTCTCATAGTTTTCTGAATACTGCTAAGCAGAGATATGTGCCCCCCCCCCTTCCAGTGAGGTCCTAACTAACAAAGACGTGACGTTCAAGTCAAGAAAATCAGCGAGACGATTTCCCAGAAGTCCAAACAGGTTGGTCTGAGGTAAATGAAACCAGAATCATGAGATAAAAGACTGGTGAGTGCAGTTTTTCCCTTGCTGAAGGGTGAAATGCTTCAGTTTGGATTGCTCTCCTTCAGTGTGAAGATTTATGTTAATAGGGACAAACAGCATGACTCCACTTCAAGGCTGAGTCTAAAAATGTGGAAAGACAGAGATAAACATTCACTTTGATGAGAATCGTTTCAGCGTGAAGCCAAGTATTTTGGCCTGTTTGTGTGTGTGTGTGTGTGTGTGTGTGTGTGTGTGTGAATAACACCCTGCAGCTTATTACAGAACATCTGTGCGCCTGAACACTGAGGGTGCTGCATGTGAACATGTAGAAACCTGTCAGACAGCACCATCTGCTGGTTAAAACCCTTCACTGCTGCACAGAAACAACAGACCACCAAGCTTTTCTGTAACTGAACTACAGCGCCTCTCAGTGGCCAAATCCAATCTCATTTAATCAACTAATCTAATTTAGAAAAATAGTTTTAAAAAGCAAATATACATGAGAAAGATGTTTTTTTTTACTTGGCTTCACATTCAATGAGCATTTAAATATGAGATTTTCTTGATTACCATCTGCACATGCACTTTAAAGGGTCTAATTTAGAACAAATGTTGAAAAGTTCATAGCAGCTCTGGCAATTTTCTCACCACATTTTTCCTAACATTCCAGAAAAAAATAGGGCCATTTTTTAAAAATCATCTGTCCATTAGCTGCACCACATCCTCTGAGGGTCACATGGTGAATATAGACATCTATGTACAATTAGGAAACCCACACAGGCATGGAGAAAACATGCAAAAGACATTAAATCTTCTTTAACATCAAAGAATGCCTCCATAAACCTCAAAAACATATTTTGAAAATACTTTAAATAATAGTTAGTGTCCAAAATTATTTTTCTACAATTTCTAGTGTCAAACTCTAGAAAACACTGAAGCACAAACATTCAAGTGACCAAGTTGGAAGAGATACCAAGTTGGAAATAGTCAATTTAACCCATTACAATATAATGCAATCCAATAAAAAAGTACCACAAACCACAACCTCAGATATGTCTGGATATGCAGTTGGGTTAAACTGTGTGGTTCAGGTGTTGCGGTTGATGTGTCGACGTTGTTCATAATCACAAATAGACTTCATTTACTAAAGAATCCTCTAACCAACCCTATGTAAAAACCCACTTTTATTCTCCCTTTATATAAGTAACCAAATTAGTATGGGTGAATAACAACCCCTGCTGTTCTCTCAAGAGTGAGGACATTCCCTCAGAGAGTCTGAATGAGGGTGGATGATCCCCAGACGACTCGTGTCAGAAACACGGGGATGTGAAGAAGAACAGCCAGCCAGCTTAAAGTAAAGACGCCCCACCAGGCTTTTCATAAAACTGAGAGCAATTTCAGTTGCTTTCGACACAGCAGTCAGCAGGGATCTTTAATATAGTGATCATTTTTAGACCTCGACCTGATCTCTCTATAGAGGCTCAGATACAGATGCCATGCTACATAATGATCTCGGCTGATTCTGTAAATAAGTTCAAAGGCTTGGAAATGGCCAATAACTGCTTCACTGAGTTCGATTTACCAGCAAATGTCAAGCAACAGAATAACAATTCATGAAATGGAAGAGTGGTTTATTGATTCAGAAAGACAAACACGATAAACTAGCTGCTGCATGTCTTGACTGCAGCTCTGAAAATCAATTCAGCTGCAGCAAAAGGAAGCTGGTATTGGCCTCAAACATGTGTGTATGTGTGTGTGTGTATGTGTGTGTGCTGTAGCTGAAAGATGAACTCATCTCTCCTCATTAAAGCTCATTTACTATTCTATCAGCTCCAAAGCAAAAAAAGACCTTCCTCTTGTTACCATGACAATTTTTATCCCAGCACAAAGAACCATAGTATAAATCTGCTAAGGCCAAGGACGTACACGTTTTTCATAAACAAGACGTGTCACTGCTTTTCAAACTGAACCTGATGTCTGGTTTTGATTTAGTTTGAGCTAAGAAACAAAACGTATGCTCTGAGAATGAAACGTTAAACACCTCAGGCACAACATGCTAACAAACTAACTGCTACACTTACTAATGGTTAAGCTTCTTCTAAAGTGGCGTGCTGAAGGAATACTTCGAATTCTTGAAAATACAGCTTTCTTGTTGAGTCACTTTTTATATCACTCTGATATCCGTGTGCTAAGTATGGAGCTGGAGCTACAGGAGACTAGTCTGACCTTAGTCTAGCTAAGGCGGGAAAACAGCATGACTCAGCTAAACTGGGGCTGTCCAGAGCTAACAGGGGAGGAGTTAAATGTAACAACTACAGTATGTCTTTACAAACTACTCGCCCTTAATTACAATAACTGTTCCTGACAGATTTCAAGAAATTCCTTTGATGTGTTAGGAAGTATCAATTTTGACCCAAGAGCAACAATAAGATTTTGTAACAATATTTAAACAAAGCCACAACCATGATTGCAGGCCTTAACCTTTCACCTTTGATGACCAAAATCTATCCACAACATCCTTTAGTCTACATGAACATTGGTGCCTAAGTTGGAAGGTGTCCGTCAAGGAGTTCTTGAAATATCATGTTACCGAAAACGGGACAGATTTACAGGAAAACTGGAGGTGTAATGAAAGTTTCTGGCTACTTAGCATGTCTGTTTAGGTAATTGTAATGATCTGTCTAAAAAGTTAGCTATCTGTGTTTATTGATTGAACAAACAGTATTTAATGTGGGTATTATTTATTTTTTATAAGTTTAGGTAGGCCTAATTTTGAACTTTAGAGCCAGGGTGGCTGTTTCTTCCTACTTATAACCTAAGCTAAGCTTAAAGCTAGCTCTTGGCACTATATCTGTATTTAGATGACACAACAGGTGTGAGGTTTCTTTTCCTAACAATTATTTTCCACACAGGTTCATCCAAAGATAGCCTGGGGATAAGGTAATTTAGCAAATTGGAAACAAACTTCAAGCTGTCATCTTTCATTTTCCAGGTATTACACTGCTCCATGTAGAGATGTTACTTCCAGTCAGTAAACAAGTGAGCAAAGATGCTTACTGGCTGTAATGTAGTCCATGATGGAAATTTTCAGGAGACTAAACTTAAATTGGACATGAATAATACTGGCGCCAACACACTTCAAAAAACAAATCAAAGTTCTTTTTTTTTTTTTTTTAATCTACTAAACCGAAACCTTTAATCATCACTCGGAAAAGTTCTTGTCAAACATGAGCAGAGTCAGAACACAGGCAGGAAGTACACCCACCCCCCCACATACACAGATGTTACCACCATGAAGCTGCACTCACCAGTCTGTGTGCTGATCATCAATCACCAGCAGGATCTTGGGCTTGCGTATGACAGGCTTGGCTGGCTGGCTGCTTCCTGCAGAGGCGCCTTCAGCTGATGCTGCCGCTGATTTAGCGTGTGCAGCAGCAGCAACATTCTGGGCCATCTGAGCACTCTTCACCACACTGGAGAAGGAGCTGAGGAAGCTCCCTGTGCCCGTAGCCGGCCCCGAGGCTGAGGTCGTGGTAGGACCAGAGCCCTGGGTCTGGCTCTGGGTCTGGCTCGGGATGTTTGGTGGCTGCCGCCTCTCTGTGGCCGGGGAAGCGGGAGAGGAAGTGGACGAGCCCGGTGGGGTCGGCCTCTGCAAGTCCATCATGTAGCCATTGGGGAGGTTGGCCACAAAGCTGCTGTCTGAAAGGCGGCGGCGAAGGTAGTTCATGGTGATGGGCTGGTGGGTCTGTCAGGCCAGTGGAGGTGAGGGGGAAGAACACCTGAAGTCCTTCACAGAAGAAAATAAAAGGAAAACAGATATGTTCACTTCAATATTCTGTATTAATGAAACATATGTGAGGTTAACACTGCACTCATCAATACTACTTCTTTCATAGCTTGAGGTTTCAGGTAATTCAAGTAATTAGTCCTTAAATTAAAGACTCATTGCTGCAAACATCAGTAAATCTATGAGTCTAACTGAACATTTCTGCCATCTTTCAAATGATTTATTATTATTATTATTATTATTATTAATTATTTCAAGTTGTTTTTGAGATATCACTTTCCCAGAAATGGGATGCATTAGACAGACAGTCATTTACAGCTGTTGCAGATGTGGGGGCATGATAAAAGAGTGAATGCTGAATTATATTAGACTTGCATTGGCCATGCGGACAAAAACATCACTCAAGAGTAAATGCTAATTTTACTTTGCTAATGATCAACTGTGTTCACAGGTTTTTTTCACTGTCCTCTAGTGGCCAAAACAAAAACAAACAACACTGAAATTTTATTGTGGATATTAAACAGTTTCTTAAATAAGTGAAATAAATTTACATGATCACAATGACTATAGCAGTAGTGTGAAACACTCTGTAAACTCAAACTATTCATGTCAGGATCTTTGGAATAATGACTTGGAATAATGATGGTTTTCTAATGATCTGATTGGTCAATACTTTGGGCTGTTGACAGATTTTGATCTGATCAGCTTAGAGGTTCAGCATCAGTTACCATCACAGATACCCAAAGTTAAACTTGTGCAACTACTATAACCACAACTTCTGTATCGCAATACAAACCTCAGGGAAACATTCATCGTAAAGTGCCAAACAAAAGCTGACATAAAATTATACTGACTGGGTGGTTTTTATAACAGCTATGAATCTGCTAAACTCAATTTGCATAAGATTGAGTTACCCAGGCAGGGTGGGACAGAAACGTCTGGCAAATAATTCAGTGACACAGCAGTGATGATGCAAAGTTGGAACAGTGATTCACAGCTCATTTCTTTGTAAAGCAGATAGAGCCCGCTGGGAGAAAGGAAGCAGTTACATAACACATGGAACTCAGCGTGGCGGAGAAGAGACATTCAGGCAGATTAGCTACCAAACTGCAACGAAGCAAGCGTGCTAGCAGAGGGGGAAAGCAACCCTTAAACCTGATTAAAACTAGGCTGCTCTCACAGTAAATGGAGCTTGGATAAGATGAAAGTGCATTTCTTATTCTTTCACGTCTCAGGCGGATGTGCCTGGTCTTTGCGGCAGTGTTTTTGTAGTTAAAAAAAGGGAGGGGAGGTAGGTCTAACAAGCCCACAGCATGAGGAAAAGGATGTGGGACAAATGTTTCATCTTGACAAGTTAATGTAGTCAGACGATCTCCATCAGGAAGTCTCACGATGAAGTGAAAGCTGTAGCTTCTGCCTGATCGTCTGTAGGCAAGAAACTGAGCTCTGCCAGATCTGTGGACCCGACTTCTGAGCTCCATGCAGACTGGGTAGTATTATTCTTGTCAGTAGCATTACTGATCATAGCTGTACTGTAGTGCAGAACATTTCTGTGTCCAGTGCTGCTGCAGTTCCCTAAAGGAGAAATCCCCTTTCTGCTACCATCCTCCAGAGAGATGTCTATTAGATATATGACAGACACTGGCTACCTAACTTTTAGATTTTTACTTTATACTAGTTTTGGGAGTTTTTGCAGGGAAGAGGAAGTTTCTTCATTACAGTCTAAACTGTAAACCCATAAAAATACCAAAAGCAACAACATATTAGTTGATCAATCAATGGACTCTAATTTCCCCATCTTCTTTGTTATCGACGTAACCTCCTAACCCAACCCTAACCCTCAGACCCATTCACCAACCATCATGCATTCAATACATACAGTTTTTGTGGGTAAAACATCAGTAAACTGTGTGTTTATACATCCAGTAGCTACGACATTAGCAATCATCTAATCATCTAAAGTCCTGCATTTGGCCATCTGGTACTGTAAGAGATCTTCAGCCTCAAGTGGTTGGTCTCTTTGAATTTGTGGTGACAAGTGATAGTAGTTGGTATTGACCTTTATGTGATATTTGTTGACAATAATAAAATTGCTGAATATCGTCAAACTAATTATCTAATGCTCAAGTCTGGGGTTTCTCTGCTCGCCCCAGGAAACTTTAGCAAGGCAGATGCTTGATGTCATGAAGAATGACACCGAAATACAAGATGCAATATGCCTTCCAGGCACCAAGCTGAGCAGCCGATGTGATCACTAGTCTGTTCATGGCAGCATTGTTGTGCCTTTATTCCACCTTGCTGTTCTTTATAAAACATGGACTGTGGGGGTGTAACTGTTCCAGCAATAAACTGGCAGGGAGTGTAGTCACAAAGCCAAACTGACGTCTTTATAAAAAGGAAAGTCAGCATAGCCGGACAGACGCCAACGCTGTTGAGTCACGCGTCACATTTTTATGCATTTATTTGAAAGGGAATGTGAAGACACATGGGAAAATTACATGGTCCAACTGGCTGAGAGTCAAAGCAGGGTATTACTGCTTAGAGCAAATACGCCTGTGCGGTATGCTTCCTAAACACTCAGCTGAGGGATCACCTGGGTCTTCTGGACAACAATATGGCAGAATTTCTGATTAAAAAAGGGTAATGAGAGAAGGCGCTTCCCTCTGGTCATTGTGGGTATGTGTCAACCAGCACATAGCTCTTACAGAGCAAACCAACACAGCCTAAACCTGAAGTATGGGACCTTAACCATCCTGTGTCTTCGGGTCAAAAATGACCCGAAATCACGTTTAACAGCAGAGAAAACCTTGAAATTTGAAATTTTATGACTTTTCCTAAAGTGACCCAAACTTTATAAAAATGCAAATATTGCCTTCATTCATATTTCCATGGAACCTGTACACTACTTATGTACAAAGATCACCTTCGGGTGGTGTATGCAGAATATGAAGCCAACAGGAGGGTTAACATGTAGATGAACATCCCTTACATCCAAACCCTTGTTGAAGAAGTTCCCACTATGTTTATTAAGTAAGGTTAGGATCGTGGTAGGCCAGGAAAATCTCTGCATTTCATACTGAAGTTTTAACAGTATTGGTGGATAAAGCAAGGAAGCATCCAAGAAAAGCCTCCAGATGCTACAGATTCAGAAGAAATTAAACAGGTAGATTACAACCTAAGAAAGAAAGTGATCGTGAGGGAGGACAAACATGAATTACTACTGGTGAGGCTTTTCCTCATCGGAGAGAAGAGAGGAGACTGATGTGATGTCTGTATATTGATCTGGGAGAAGCTGTCATAATAGGTAGGTAAATATAGGTATGTATAATAGGTAGGTAATCTCTGTTTGATTGTTTGTTTATAATACCTCTCACTGCCACAAGGTGGAGACAAAATGTCCACGCTGCAGGTTTAAGAAAGCAGACAGAAGATGAGCAGCAAACAGTGGCAATTACAGTCACAGGGCAGTTGATTGCCAGCTCAGCCCTCTGTGTAACAACATGATCCCGTTGGACGGAGAAGGAGCTGTCGGCTAAAATGCTGAAAATCACTATCTTTACACCACTGGCACTTTCCCCACTTTCTCATCAGCCTATAAGCCTCTTTCTCTCTTTTACTTGAGCACATCTGAAGTCATTAAATCCTCAGAGGCTTTTCCTCTCCGCTCTCTCTCTGCAGTATGTCCACACTGGGAGGAAACCACAGGAACCCCAAGCCCCATCACCGCTGACCTGATGGCAAACATTAGTGAAAGGCGTTCATTAAGGAAGAGCGAGTGGCAGAGAGACTTGTACACAGCAGTAGGTAGAAAAGGACTCCTCAGGTTATCCACATACACTGTTTATGATCTGTCAATGCTGGCGCTCACTATAAAAAGCAATAAGAAGGATGGGGCTGTTTTGTCCAATCATGTTTGATGCGAAATATGTCAAGACTGCACTCCACCCAGATAGCAGCCTATAATTCACAGCTGATGAGTGATGCAGTACAGTGAGCAGTGTATAAAGGAAATATTAGAAAAGTCTTTAAAGTGTAGCAGGACTTTGGTTCAGCCGTAATCACAGGCTTGGTTCAGTAATGACGGGGAAGACTGGGATAATGTCAAGCCGCACTCTGAGACCCCCGCTGACGCGAGTGTGATTTTCTATATTTAAAAAATCTTCTAAAGGACGGAGACAATGGAGAACAAGGCAGACAGCAGCAACTTCATGCTGGGACTCTTCAGTTTTCACATCCTCGCTGTGAATCTGTTAAATCCGTCACTTATTTGCGAGGACTGTGCCGCGAATTTACACATCAAGTCCTGCGTTGACGTCAAGTGGTTGACTAATTAGAGAAAGAAGTCGGACTGGCGTCATTCCATCGTCTTCAACCTCTCACATCCAAATTATGTATTAACATTTAACACATATTTTTAGATGTTCAGAAAATATATCAGATGCAGATTTATTTGAATATGAGAGCAATTTGAGGTTTAGCATTCCTCCAGTACCATGTGAATACTGTCTCACTTTGAATAAACACACAGGAAATATAGGAAATTAGTGGTAAGGAGCACAGATAGCCAAACTATTATTTATTTATATTTACTGCCAGTTATTGCATCATGTTTAGTATTTAATGAGCTTTGTATAAGCCTAACTGTTCATCTAAAATAAATAAGGGCTAACTGCCTTTAGCATCAATTCCCAGGCTTTTACAAGAACCATCCTGCCACCCAAGCAGCCTAATGAGCTTAAAGGGATCAGTGGGTGCCTCTCTGGTCACCACAAGCAGTCCAACACAGCTTTTATTATTTATGACAGTCTGAGCTGAGGAGGCTGGGAGGCGTCAACAGTTGGATCAGAGGGTCACTGGACTCAAGGTAGAGTGGAAAAATGAAATTGAAGAGAGGTGGGAGAGAATAAAGAGATAGGCTGTAGCATCTCACCTGCACTGAGGCATCCTGGGAGCTAGGAATAAACATGTGGGACATCAGGGGACACTTTTCTGTTTAGTTCAGCATCGACATGTCCATAGCAGGATACCTCAACAGCTATTGACCAGACTGGAATGATATTTACAACAGATGTTCATGGTCCCCACAGGATGATACAAGTGGAGTTTGGAGTTAAAGTCCTTTTTCTTTCATGTCACTGTGAGTCTTCCCACTATTTTGGTCTGTCAAGAGTTTCAAAAGCTGTGTATGGCATTTGCTATGTAAATTCATGATTCCCAGGGGAGATCTATAGATTTTGGTGACCTCGTGTGATTTACTTCCTTGCCACCATGAGACTTACAATTTTCCTTTTCATTTCCTTTTCATGAAATTTGCTTGTTCATGACATTCATGTCCCCCAGAGGATAAATCCTTTTGAATCCTGCCTTTGGTCACCCCCTAAGCTCTTGTTAAACTTATAAAAAGATTTGAATCTACAATGCAGACTGCCATAAATTTTACTGAGCCCTTTTATTCTCTTCAGAGACATCTTGGAACTTCAATGACCTCTTCTGTAAGGGACAACATCCTGCCTCCTAAAGATAATGAAATCATTGTTGTATTTTAGTCTCTGTCTAATGCTTCCTCCTGTCTTCATTTAGGTTACGATTATTGATCGGCTGGTTATGATACAGACCAAATTCCCGTCCTGTTGTCTCTTTATACGAGAGTATCTGACTCTTCTATACTAAAATAAAACAAGATTGATTATTTCTGCCCAAAAGGAATAACTGCGAAACTAACGCATCCTTTGGTTAGGTTATCAGTGACAGTGAGCTGTTATTTTTAAATTTGACTCAGTCCGTCAGTTGGTTCATCACTTTGGTACACACCATTAACAAATATCAACCTGCACTTCCAGTTCCATTTTTTGACAGTATAGGCTGCCATGACATTTACTGCAAACATTCATGCTCCTTAGAAGATGAACCCTTGTGATTCTAGTTTATCTGACTGGATTGTGCATTTTCTGAACCATTGTGGTTTATAACTAAATACCTGAGGAATGTTGGCATGTTAGCATGCTAAACTACCATGTTAACAATGGAAAAGATTGTCAGCATGTTAGCATGAAGTTATTTAACTCTACTTACTTTGGTTTAACCAAATCAATGAGGTTGTCTTGGCCTTTGAGAAAATGTTGATGAAACTATATATGACTGTTTGATTTAAATCCTGTCACTTCACTTCCTGCTGCAACACAAATGGCAGCATGAATGCAAACATACACAATATCTATTCTTCTATACATGCAGACTGACGTATATCAATAAAATGTTCCTTGTGCCTTCTGTCTGTACCTAATGGGTGTCAGCACCTTCTACAAATTCCTACACATTATATACTTACTTTCCTGTCTCACAGCATCAGATGTTCTATGGTGTTTTTGCAGTCACTTAGCAACTTGCTCCTTATTTTATGTCCTACATGCGATGCTGTAGCTGTAACACACCACTCTGACTTTTCAGGGAACAGTGATGGTAACATGACTCATCACTGTGTGTGTAGCTCTCTGCCACCTTCAGAATGCTACTACTAAGAATGTGCCACGAGGCTAAGTGTCACAAATTCATCATCCTCATGTGTGAGACGAGGGCTGCGTGGGTAACATCAGCACAGATGACCAAGCGTTGGCGATTATGCGCTTAAAGAATTGGGACTTTTGGCAATATAACATCAGAAAGAGCATGAAAACATTGGGGGGTGGGGGGGTTTGCTTGCCTTCTTATTCTACAAATATAATCAGTAAAAGTAGAAAATCCATCATATCAGAGGTGGCTACTATATTTGGATCCTCAAAAAAATGGCTTTCATACTAAAACCCTTCACTTCCTCTGCAGCAAAGATGGTGTCTGCTAGTTGTTGGAGGTTGTAAGGAAGCCTGCTGCTTACTTTAATAAGCCATTACCAAACTTGTAAAACGACAGCTTGTGAAGGAGCCATTAGGCTCAGGCTGTTGATTTCAGCACAAAAAAACATGCTGTGAAACTCTTTCAGCAGCTCGCTTTGATTCTGCACCGAATTTACAGGCATTTCTTTAAAACCAGGACAACCGCACAAAACGTAATAAGATGATGAGAATATAATTACGATTAACAAGTCAACAACGGACTTATAAATCAAAACACAACGAAGCTTGAAACCTAAAGTGATAACATGGGACGCTTTGACAGGTGGTGGCGAGAAAGTTGTCCTTGAACTGTGAACTCTGGCGACAGAATGTGCTCAGCTCAGTAACAAGCTGGTGCGGCGAGGACGGCGGTGACCTCACTGCAGATGCCACATTAGTATCTACACACACACACACACACACAGTTTAGACCAGTTCACTCACAACACGTCAAAGAAACCATCAGGTTAAAAAGTGACAGCTTACCTCAGACGACATTGATCGGTCAAGACAAACATGATTGGGAGGAGCCTAATAACCAGCTAACCCAACAATTAAAAAAAACATCAGACATATTTAATACAACACAACATTAATACACCGTCCATTCATGTTTGAGTTCCGACTAAAAGTCTGTTGATGAATCATTTCCATACAAACAACTTCAGCAGTTTATTGATTCAAAGCTCCATTCACAACACGCCAGCCCCCACATTACTCCACAACCTGTTTCCTCCCTTCACAAACTGGACACACTCTCTTTTTTTTTTCCCTGCATGATGTGTGGTGGCACACACCGGGGCTAATTAAGTACAAAAAGGTCACCGCTATTTTGCAATTCATTCTTTCATTTAAAAAAAAAAAAAAAAAAGATTAGCGGCTGCAGTCGGGCCCTTTCATGCTGAGGAGCATCTGTCGAGAGACAAAGCAGATAAACTGGTTATGGACAGAACACTTGTGTCTGCTTTCTGATTGACTCATTAATAATTTATGGTGTTTACGTGGCAGTGTGTCGTCATTATCATAAATATCCTGGGCTGAGATGTAACTTTTTCATTAGAAAATAAATAAATCTGTTTTGGTTCCAACACTTAGAGTGTTTTAATATTTTATTTCATATATCATAAATTGATCTGATGTCAGGTTTGTATGTGGGTGTGGTTTGACCATTACATCATTAGATTCTGACTCAAATTTGCCTAAATTCCGAAAACCAGCCCCTTTATAAACCCATTAAGAAAAAATAAATTAAATAAATGTTATCTCTGCTGAAGTCCCTCGGTCTCAGCTCGCTGGAACATTTTAATATCTAAGGATTTTTCTGACACAACTTTACAGTTCCACTTCCCTCTAAAAACTTCATCACGAGCGTTTTCAAAGAGACAAAGAGCTTTAAAAACCCACGACCCAACACCAAACAGCAGGGATGAGCCTGGGTGGTCAACATAGAAACTTAAGTACCTGATATCATCTGATCAGTGAAGCGAAAGTTCCCAAATCATGAAGCAGAGAGAGATGAAACACATAATGTAATTATTAAAGAGACTGCAATCAGCTGAAATGTATTCTTTAGAAATTTTTCTGACCTATAAATACATTTTGGAATCCTCACTTATTGTAACTTATTGTCTACACAAGTAGACATTTAAAATGATTCATATCAAATGTCTCTGATCATTACTGGCATTGCTGTGTGTGAGTTGGCTCATCGGTTCCTGTGTTGTGGTGCAATTAATATTTTGCGTGGTATGTTTGGGCCGTGTTGGATATTATCTTATTTATTTATTTTTATTTTTGGTCAGGAACAGTGGTCAAATTGGAATAAAAAAAACAAATTCTTTGCTATGTATAAAAAAGTGGCTACAGGAAATTTGAATATTTCAATTATGGAAAACAAGTGTTACAAGAGCCACTGAATTCCTTTGGATCAGGTCAAAAACAGTGTAGAAGCTCATTAGTTTATGAAAATGCAATTTATCTTCTATGTGTCTTCAATATTTTCCATCCATTTAAATCTCCAGTGTGAAGGACTAACTGTTGTTGTTTACATCTACAATGGGAGCAGGTGATCGTCCACAGAGTCTGCCATGTTTCTACAGTAGCCCAGAATGGACAAAACAGAAAATACAGAGAGTCTTTCTGTGTTTTTATGTCACCTGGAGGCCACCGTAGGTTCTTGTTGACGCTTGAGAGATGAAAGTGGACCACTAAAAAGACACGTTTGTGAACACTGTGAAGCTTCAGTTTGTTTTTGTTTTGTTTTTTTGTTTCGTTTTTTGTTTTTTGTTTTTTTTTTGTTGACAGAAATAATTTGAAGAAAAAAAAAACAAAGGGGATATTTCACCTAAATCCATCCATGCAGTCAGACAAACGTAAATCTCTCCTCAGACATTTACCCCAATCCCCTTCATAAAAAACACCCGACTGACTACAAAGCACCTTTAGTCACAGAGCGACGTCCTGACCACCATCTGTCTCTGTAACTGATCCTTAAATATTCACATTTTGCACAAGTGTATTACTTTTATTTATATATCCACTTTAATATATCAAAATCAGCAGCTATATGCTATCAGGTCTCATTTCAGAGTTGCTCAATTTGTAAAATAGGAGTAAAAATAATAGCCTGCCCGTCCCTACCAGGTTACAATCATGAAATGGATACCCCCACCTCCCTCATCCTCCTCCACCTCCCTCCCCTATAATAAAAGGCTGAGCGGAGGATTGACTGGTGTGTGGGGCTGCAGAGACATGGCTGAGGGGGAATCCCTGCACAAACCTCCTCCTCCTCCTCTTCTTCTTCCTCCCCCTGCTTCTGCTGCACATCACAAAGCTCAGAAATCAGATCAGATCATCATCCTGACACAGCACAAAACACAACGCGGTTCTACGTCAAACCGCATCTTTGCGCGAGGGACGGCAATTTCAAAATACCCGGAAAAGACGAGATTCATTGTGTGAAGCAGCTGATTTCTACATAAACATACACAGCACAGCCCGCAACGACAAAAGGCACACATACTAACACACACATACATCCGCAGACTAATATTGGAGACAACACGTTTGTACGAATGCGCACGTTCAAAAACGAGCAATTTACCTGAGCGGTTGTCAGTGATGAGCAAGTGTTGGATGATTGACCCTCCTCCTTCTTCTTCTTCTTCTCCTTCTTCTTCTTCTTCTTCTTCTGGTGCTGCTGCCTCTTCTGCGCTCAGGTCCACGGTCCTCCCCAGCCTCCCAGCCAAGCCCCCCCCCTCTCTCTCTCTCTCTCTCTCTCTCTCTCTCTCTCTTTCCTCGCGCTCCATCCACAATGCATGCCGGGAATATGAGGGGTGTAGTTCATTCATTACCGCAGTCTCTCCGTGATGCTCATTGGCTAATGGGCTAATTAAGCATCTCTGAGTCCAGATACACAAAGTAAATTAAATTAAAATAAAAGAAGATGACAAAAATAAATAAATAATAACACAAATGAACAAATAATAAAATAAAAATGATCTATACAATGCTGGTTTGATGTTTTATTTGCCACATTTCTGTGACATTTATCTTTTAAGGCAGTGATATTATCCTGAAAAACCCAGAGGAGTTCACATAATGTCAGTGACATTTTAGTTGATACATTAGCTGTGACAAATATAGAATAGAATAGAATATATTTTTATTTGTTCCTCAAGGGGGAATTTATCTTTCTGACAGCATAAAAAATGATGAAAACAGATTAACAGAAAATACAAAAGTTAACAGAAAATAAATAAATACTTTGTATAAAAAAGAAAAGGTGCAAGTCCCCTCAGAGATGAGGATGAAGGCTTGTGGGTTGGATGTTTGCAACTGGGACATGACAGAGTTCACAGGCAGCTGTAGCATTGGCCGACAGCAAGTTGATCGCAATGACATGCGAGAACTCCCTCTGGACGTTGTACAGCCAAACGCACAGCAAACAGCTCAATGTCCTGTGAGCAGCGCTGCTCAGTAACACTGATGTGCTCTGGGTTCCTCCATCTCTCCTTAATAAACATCATGATCTCCATGTCCTTCCTCTTGCCGGTCCTGTTAGCCCCCCTGTCCTCTGACTGTCACTGATAGGTCTCAGTGAGGCACATGATGCTGCTCTGTAGGCTGGTCAGCAGCGTACAGCGATCATACATTCCCCATAGCTACAGGTGGTATTGATGGTTTGTACTGTCTTTTCTGCTCACGGCACTTTACTCCTGCACTGCATCCCCTTCTCCAACATTAATCACATCGTCATTATTTTCTATTAACAAATATAGTAAGACACGACTTATCAGAGATCAATATCTGTTTTGCCTTAACTTTTCACAACAAAATGCTGTGCTTTTCTGCCTGTAGTTGCTGTGCGAAGTCCAGAGGCAGCAAATGCATGGATTATTTCCCTGACAACTGTAAAAGGAAATTGTGGGACCAGAAGGTCAGAAGAAGAACTGGACCGTGAATGATTACTCCTAATAGGCAAACTTTTCCTGTCCTTTATCAAGGATATTTATAAAATCTGTTAGGCATCGCATGCATAGATTTAGAATGTATTATTTAATTTTATATCATATTTTATTAATTAAATTTATGTATATATTTCTACCTATAATTTTGACTCACTTTGGTTTTGTTTGTTAAAGAAAGAATTTACTAGAAAGCCATTACTGTGTCATTGCTCATTGTCTCCAGCAATGTCTTATCAGGTTTATTTGGACAGTGACGTGTGGAGAAGGTAAACACAGCTCCACTGATCAGGCGACATAACAGTTAGGGCGCCCTCAAGTGGCCAATAAATATATACTGAGCGAAGGGAATCCCACTCCAAATAGCACAAAAAAATCAATCAATCAATCAATCAATCAATCAATCAATCTATCAATCAATCAATCAATCTATCTATCTATCTATCTATCTATCTATCTATCTATCTATCTATCTATCATCTATCTATCTATCTATCTATCTATCTATAGTATTTAGTTCCTTTTAGCTTGTTGAGCTTGTTGTTTTAGGTTTTACTGTCCATTATTTTATGTGCAGACAACAACAAATAGTTAGTAAAAACCTTAGGGTCTTCTTCGTTTCAGTCAACAAACTCAGATCGATTGCTAGTATGCTAACGGCTAACAAACACCAAATGTTAGTGAATCACTGGTGGTAGTGAAGCATTTAGCAGCTTTGCAAGTTGGTAAAGACAAAAACAGAACCAAAGGAGAATAAATAACATTCATCAGGTGAATGTAAACATGACTCCACAGGACACAGAAGTGAAAATATACAACAGTTTGCTAACACAGGTTGTAAGAGGAGTTTGTGCTTCCCCCTAGTGGCCAATAAATATACTGCTCTAAATAAAGGATGCTCCCTCTGTCTTTGCCCACCATCATGACTAATTAGTGGTATTTGACAAAATAATTAATGAACAAAACATTATTGGAAAGCAAACTGATTGCAATATTTGCCAGACTCGTATCAGCAGAGGTAAATATTTGATGATGGCACTCAGGCACAGAAGGAGAACATGTCGACCCACAGCTGTCCCTGATGTAACAGAGTGTAATAACACCATCATTAATCTCCTTTAACCAACAGTCTGCAGCCATGACACCAGTGAATGGCTCTGCTCTGTTTGCTGCCACGACAGAGAAGCCACTGTTGGGTCAAAAGCCTCTTTATTTACCACAAACTGATACTATATCTGCATAATTGTAAGACATATGGAGCATAATTACAACACTGTCCCTTCAGTGTCTTACAGAATCATAAACACAAAGCAGGATTAAGAAATATTTTAATTAATTCACACACAACTGTCAGTGAAAGTACAAATCCTGGGATTGTGTTGGAGCTAATTACACTTTAATGAGAAACTGTGGCCCAGCCTCCAGCCCTTTGGAGGCAAACACATTCACAGATGCTACGATAGCTACTAATTAAATCCACATTTAATGTTACACTGCACCGCAATCCTTTGAGTCAGACACTTTTACATAAATATGTAGACCTGGGACAAGTCGACTTTCACCTGTATATTTTAGCTGCTTTATTTCAACTTTCAGCTCCTTTAATAACATCAGTGAGGAGTCATGACACGACCAACATTTATTACCCCTGCTCCCTCTTGCATGAGTGAAGCAGCTGTTGCATCTGTCCACATAGTGAGAGAGCGTAGGATGACCGTTGTCATCCAATCCCAGCGGATCTGCATCCGCGTACAGCAGCTGCACAAAAAACAGAAAAATGAGGGTATAGCTTCAAAAGATTGTTGTCTGCATCTTACAGCAGCATATTGTTAGTACAAGTGTCTACATTTAAACAGCAAGTTTCATTGTAATAATCATGATTATACATTAGCTGAACTAGAGATATAATACAAGAAGGAAGAAACAAGGAAATAACAATCAGATCTTCCAGCACTTTTCTTTATGACCACATTGACTAAATCTTATAACAGCCCCATCAGCCTCAGCTGTACTTGAGCAAATGTTGACATGCTAATGTGCAAAATTAGGACAGTGCTCATTATAATTATACCCACTGAACATCAACATCAACACATTTGAATTGTGATTGTGATCATGTTAACAAGTACAAAAACACTCCCAATTTACCGCACTGTGCTCTCTGCTGTGGGAGTGTCTGAATTTTAAGCATAGCACCTTCAAAATAAAGTGCCAGAATGGAAAAACAAAAAGAAGACGCAGCATTTTGCTAACAATGCTCATTTATTTACAGCCTCACCACCAATTGATGATGATGTAAAATGATGATGAAGAAAGTGTTGTATTGTTAATGAATGAATAGTGTTGGTTTAGTGAGACTTGTGCAATCAACCAATCAGATTGATCTCTGTTTAATGTGGGCGGTGAAACTCCAGTTAATATTGGTGTCAATGGTGCAGTTGAGGGAGTTTCTTGTTGTTCAAAAACCAAGTCATGTTACACTGTGTGAAACAGCACAAATTTATCTACAATTCTAAGTATGAACCGTTTATGAGAAGTGAAAGATGTGGAAGCTACAAGAGATAAAAAAAAAAAAAATGTAATAGAAAAGAAAAATAGCAGAAGAGTTAGAGTGGATGACATCACAGGTCATGTGACTCATGTGATATCAAAAATCGAAATGACAGCTCAATAACCAAAAGCTTTGTGATCTGTTTAAAGTTTAAATGAAGTCTGTAGATGAAAGTATGATTAAGTAGTTACACTTTCAAACTCTTGGAGAAACTCCTCCGTTCATTTCGATAAGAAACAAATACTCAGAATGAATAGTTTGAGTTTAAAGTTTAAATGGTGGATCATATAGAAATAGTTCAGCTCAATGAGAAGAAATTCATCATTTTGTCTTGAAATGCAATAGCGTCCAAATATGTGCAAAGGTTTTAAGACAATCTATGCAGTCATTGGTTATGGAGAATAAAGCTAACATACAGGAAGTAGAAGCACAGCAGAACTCGGACTGTTTTACCACCAGGAGCAGTTTGACATACTGGGTGAAATATAGTGACCAACAGGAACAGTGAGACAGATTAGGCAGAAATAAACACAGCTGTTACTGTACACCTATAATAATTAGCCAATCAACAGGTGCTTTATTGATATTCTGAGGCTGCACAAAAGATGTGCTGAGTGCAGCTGTTATTCAATTCACCACCAACATTTCGGAAACTTCTCCTGCCAGGAGCCAAATAAAGATCTGACTCACTTCCACTCAGCCTGGGGTTTTTTGCCGCCATAGCGTTCTTCCATCAGCTGGAACTAAACCACCATGACTCAGCAAGAAACACAAACACCTCAAACACCAGGAGGGATGCATGCAAAACAAAAAGGAAGGAGTTATTTTTAATTCATAAGCTTTTGCAATGTAGGGAAACCAGATTTTTCCGACACGCTGACGCTTTGGAGCTCCTCGCAGCCGGTGATGGAGGATCCGCTCCGTCGACCAGGAAACGACATCCAGGGCAAGACATGGCAGACGCTACAGGCGTGCATCAGACAGGAAGTAGCTGCTTAGGCTGGCTAATGTCAGTAGATATTTACTGTCACTGGGTGGGCAATTTCATCCTGCAGGGCACAGCTGCATTTACCATAGGACAGCTCCATCTTAATGGGCAGCTAAGGCATAATGAAGTACGAGCAGAGGAGAAATGGATGCAGGAGCAGTGACAGGCAAATCCATTTTCACCCTGGGAATAGTAATCTGCTGTGCAATGAAAGCTGTTTATCTTGTCTGTATAGAAAAATAACATCCACCAACATATATATCCAACAGTATTTAACAATCTTCACACATTCATTTGGTTATAATTGATACAAATTGTTCATACCTCAAATATCAACCAAATTTTATTTTTCAGTGACACTGCAAAATCTTGTTGCTACCCAATACATTACTTGGCTATAGCAGCCAAAAACTATGGTGGCCTCAGAGGTCCTCTGCCGGCTTCAGACTGTCGAGCCAGGCCGGGCCAGGGTCATTTGGGGGCCACCTAGGTGCTAGTGTCCCAGGTCCCATAGCCCCTGTTTAGATAGCCAGGTCACAAGCCTCTCTGGATCACCCTTTGGCAAGGCCCCATTGGTGAAAGCGTCACCAACACCCCCCTTTTCAAAAGGATGGGAGGTTCAAGCATGCAAAAACAAATGACTAGCGATAAGTAAAGAATCAATTTCATCGCTGTTTTTAATTCTAGTTGTAGCAGATCTACATGGTTCTGCTGTAAGAGGTTAGCTTGCGAACTGCCACTAGCATAGCTTATACTGTGCCCGCAGTTTCATAAAGAGGACTTGCTACAATGTGTTTTGTTTCGACAAACCGCGTCGATTTCCAGATGGAGAGCAGAGCACAAACATCATTGTGAGACAAGCACTGTTGGTCATCATTCTCTGTAGAAGCTAAAATCATAAATGCATTTCTGCACTGCCATCTTTATTACCTCTACCTGCTGTCTCCACACCTATAGCAACGGGTTGACCGCACCATAACGTTGACTCCACCTCTAGCCCCTCTCTAGCTTCGAGTGGCCAAACGTTTTGGTCGGGCCAGAAATCTGGTGCTAGTGGCCTTGAGACAGCTCTGAGGTGGCACCAGTTAGCACCAGCTCGAGATGGCGTGAAAGCAATTAGCCCCAACACGCCTGAGTTAGCTCGGCTTTGGCCCAACACTGTGAAGCCGGCTCACACACAAACACACACCGTTGCTTATTATCCATAGATTGTATGCCTACATCCAACTTATAGAGGGCATACTTAGCATTAATTTCAAGAAAATTCTAATGGTAATTTGTCTCTCAGTAACTGCTTTTTTCATTAAGTTTCAGCTAGTCCCTAACTTCATCTGGTGTTTGGTTTGTTGTTTAGCCATTAGCAGCTTAGTGACAAAAAGCTACAGAGGTGGAAGTGTTGAAGTGCAGATTTTGTCATGTACACACACAAAAAAAGTAAATTTGTTGTTGGTAAAACCAAAGCCAAAACAAAAAGCTGAAAGGAGGTAAAACATTTTAAGCTGACGGTCATGGCTACAACATGTACAAATGTTTGGAGTACATTCCAAACAATTCCAGTTTATGTCTGTTTTTTTTATTACAATTATTTAAATGTATACAGATTATACTAGATTGAGCTAACTGTGTAGAAAGCATGTTCACTGTAAAACACAGCACTACAACACGAAGTACATAAATGCCTGTAGGTGTGTCTTAATATACATCAGTACAAATCACAGTCAAGTCACCACCAGTGGAAGACATGAGGACGCATCTTAACATGCGAACATATTCACATTCACACTGCAGCTCCTCAACAAACACAACAGGAGGTGGTTGTATGTATTGTGTATGTGTGTGTGGGTGTGTGAGTAGCACTGGCAGACTTGCTGATCATTTTTCATGCCCTGCCTCATTTCGCTAAGAGGCCCAACACGACTCTCGGTGGCTTGTTCAATTCACTTTCACAATTTCACAGACAGATAAAGCTGACAAAGTCGAATACTCTCAAAGTAAAAATAAAACTGCATTTCTACGCGCAGTTAACGTGAACATTTTATTACATATTTGAATTTTAAATGCACAAAATTAAAAGTACGAACAGTACAACTTGGACAAAGGTCATATTTTCAATGGTAGAAGAAGAAAAGAGGAAACCACTCAACACAAAATAAACCCAAAACTATTAACATATAACTAAATGTTAAACAAAAAACATTTATATTGTGTGAATGAAGCTATTCATTTTATGGTTTATATATATATATATATATATATATATATATATATATATATATATATATATATATATATATATATATATATATATATATATATAAAAAAAAAATGTTGATAAGGGATTATGTCACCCTCTACTGGTTAGGGCACAATATAGCAGCATCTCTTATGTTTTATTTGGGCTTGTGATGTAGAAAATTTCCTGAGCAAATTCCTCTGTTTCTTCGGTTTGTGATACATGTTGTCAACATAAGCTTGACAAATAAATCACACACACACACATATATGTGTGTGTGTGTGTTAATGGAGTGGAAATTACTAATATTACTTAAAAGGTTCGGTGCAGCTAAAGCTGTTGGGTCGATAAAAACTAACAAACAAAAAAACATAAAACAAAAAAGTCAAAAACTGTTCTTTGTTCTTTCAGATAAATGAGCACTCTCTGCAACACTGTCACATGCGGCACTTTAATGAATATTACTATATTTGATTGATCATCCAAAACACAGAGCTTAAGCTCCATCGTGTTGATTCAAATGTCACATAAAAGTTATTACTGATGATACTAATCAATTGCTACTGAAAAAAAAACTATCCATTCTATCTGTTCAGCACACCACCTGACCTCACTTCTTCTATGCACCTAAGCAATGACGCAGGAATCAGACGATTTCTTTGATGTGGTGGGTTTGTACTGGTAAGTGCCTGTGCTGGCATTGTACTGCAACTTGCTGGGTTGGTCTGGAGATGGGCTGCGTTGAGCTGATCTACTGGCTTCATAGAAATTGATGTATTTATCAAGTGGCAATGTACTGGGATTAAGTGATGCACTGGATTGAACTGAAGATGTACCAGCTCTGACTGATGCACTGGATTGAACTGAAGATGTACCAGCTCTGACTGATGCACTGGGTTGAACTGAAGATGTACTGGCTCTGGCTGATGTACTGGGTTGAACTGAAGATGTACTGGCTCTGACTGATGCGCTGGGTTGGTATGAAGGTGTACTTGGTTGAACTGAGGTGCTGGGTTGGTATGAACTAATGCTTTTTTGAGATGCCAATAAGCTGCCGTGGTATGAAGGTGTAGTGGCTTGAACTGATACACTAGGTGTAATTCTGGGTTTCACGGCTGGTTTCGGCGCAAATACTGACGCAGTGCTGGACGTGTCATTGAGAGGGGGCTTGGTCTGGTACTGCAACAGGTACTCTGGGTAAACCTGAGGCTTGTCAAACACAACAAAGATGGAAGGGTTCAAAATATTATCTACACAGCTGTCATAGAGGTTTATGTTTCCTCCGTCCTTAGATGGAGGTCTGCAGTAGTCAGAAGACCCTCTGGTCGATTCTCCCACCAGCACCCGTGAGACGAACATGGATCTGACGTCGGAGTCACCGGTGTAGCTGTGGGAATACTTGGCGTCCCGGGCGAAGTAGCTACCTGAGTTTGGACAAGGAAAGAGATTCATACCTGCTTGTATTTTGAATCAAACCAGCAAGTGTCACCAAGATAAATGTTTCCTCATCTCACCTTTGCCGTAGACAGTTCCATGAGTTCCACAGAGCCTCCAATCGAAGTTGGTCGTGCAAATGGCGTTCACATGTTCAGAGTACGTGCCATGAAATAGCTTTTTTTCGGCCACGTAGCACCCATTACTCTTGGCCTTCATCTGTTTCTTCTGCCTTTATTTAGGAATAAAGAAAACAGAAAACTTTAATAAATACACTGGCGTAACCAGTCAGGCTGCAGGTAATTAATAAGTTATGGCCATGAACATGTCGCATTAAGTCAAATTTTTTGTGCCAGATCCGTTTACAATGTCTCTGACTTTTCACCTTTTCCACCAATTTTTTTTCTGGGTACCACTGATTTAATGTGCACACAAGAATGTGAGGTCAGGGTAACCTTGACATTTTTTTAACAACTTTTTATAGTTTACACTCAAAACAGATCAAACAGATGCATTTTGTGGATGACTAAGCACATACGTACAACTGAAAGGCTTCCCACAGAGATTTATTCTGGATCCTCTGAATTTTAACAATGTCAAAGCCTCTCATGGTTTTACAGAAAAGACTCTCCATCTCTTTAAATTCATCCGAGGAGCGCTGGAGGGGGATGCTCTGGTAAATAAAAATAAAACACACACACACACACACACAAAAGAAGTTAAAAAAAACATTCTTTTAAATTCTTAAAAAGGTACAAATAATTCACAACAATTCCCTTGTTGGCCACTTGGGGGCAGTAGAAACAAATCGTGACATATGCTAGCTTATCTTCACATGAAGCATTACAAATCAGAGAGCAACATTATCATTCATTTTGAAGTTTTGGTTCCAGATACATAAATAATTTGCTGAAACATCCACTCTGTTTAACACTGTTTGATTCTTTAGCTGCTACATGCTACAGTGTGTTTGACATCTAGCTAGCTGCTAACTGTAGCAGCCTAATGGTTTGGTACTGAACAGGTTATGTACACTTAGTTTTTAGAACTTTTTATTTTTCCCCACACGGTACCAAAAATGTCAAGGTGACAAGAGTTTTGTGGGTTTTTTTGCCTGCATGTTGAACAGGCTGCACTGCGTCTCTGTGGGTGGTTGATGTTGGCCTGTTTTCAGGGATTTCACATCAGTGACATCGGTGTGCGTCCATGATAAGATTTCTGTTGTTTTAAATTCCTCCCAGACAACAAAAAGTAACAATATCCTTCCAAATATACTGCGTAGGACTGAGGATAAGGGATACAAGCAACTCTTGAAAAACTACCTAAACTACAGTCATGACAGTATGTATATACAGTATATAATTTGAAACTGAAAAAAATTAAATTTGTTTTAAAAAGGTTTGGGGAGTTAAGAACTAACCTTTCTGCAGGTATGGTTTTCTTATATCAGTTACATTTTACACAAAGAGAAATATTACATTTAAAAAGAGACTTCTGTTTCTTATCACTACCTAGAATTACAACCTTATGGTTACACACCTACAGTATATGACTACAATTAATTAATGCTTACATTTATAAGTTTGGCCAAGATCATGTATAGGCTTTTTTATTTGATGACAACAAAGACATCAAAAACAAAAATTATTATCATTATGTTTTAGTTGTTTTGTTTTTTTTTATTTGGGGAAAGATACAATACACTGCATCCAGGAGTAAAACCTGGTTAAACAGTCCTGGTTAAAATTCAGACAACATTACACAATAACCTGACAAAAATGTACAATTACCTTCATTATACAAAGTTACCTTAGTGAACAAGGTAAAGTCAAATAAAATCCAAACAAAACAACAGACTAAGGTTTAGAGAATCTTGTAGAAATGTATGCTAAAGGATAAGATATGTATGCAAGTTAAATATAATGTGGGTATAAATATGATGATACAAAAAAAATCAAATAAAAAAATAAATAAATAATGTTTTGACCTTCAGTAAAGGCCAGCACTATTCCAAAGTCACACATTCATTTCCCATCAACGCAGGACAATCCCTGCTCTATACATTATGATAATAACACACAGCACAGACGGCTATAGACTGAAACGTCTGAATGTCTTATTTGTATGGTAATCACAATAACTTCCTGGTTTCCTGGTCCAACTTCACATTCATTTTTTTTACTCCCCGTTTTGCTAGAAAATCAAACCCAGACACAATAAGCAAATACTGCTGCCATGAAAATGATGATGTAGTTCTGATTTACTTGATTTGGTTGATTAATTTTAGGTGGTGTGTTCACAATACCTTGTATCCTGTTTCAGGAATCTGCGTCTTATCCCAGTGGTCTGGTACATTGTAGATAACTTGCTGACCCCGAGGCCTGTTGTAGACAAAAAGCAAAACTTGGTGTTAGTTTTATTCTGAGTCTGTATAAATGACAGATCTTAAGAGTTACTATTGTTTGGGATGTCGTACCTCGCTCTTCTTGCTTGAACATCTGCTGCAGAGACAAACCGGGGCCGCCTTCTAACAATCCTCTTAGTGGTGTAATGCTTGTTCGTTTGTATCATATCTGAGGTTAAATAAAACATGAAATAAAATCACTATAACAATGTCACCTTTATCTTTACCTTTATTTTATTGCTGTGAACACGGAGGTCATAATCTTTGTTTACCCTGGAAACTAAGTGTATATGACTGCGACCCAGCGGTGAACTCCACCACGTCTTTGTTGTTGGCCAGAAACTTCTGCTCTAGTGTAGCGCTGTCGACATTTGTGTCTTCATGTCCACCAATCTGCAAACCAAAACAAAAGGTGTCTGCAATTACCTCACAATATATTTAAATTGGTGTTAGTAAAGGCACAATTTACTAGACAGTGTAGAAACAAAATGGCTGCCATCTGCTTCAACATATTTAACAGTCAAGACTGAGAAAAAAAAGGAAAACTGACTAAATCGAAACTTTGTACTTTATAAGTTTTAGTGATAGAAACAAGCTAGGACGTTAATAAGGAAGTACTTGTTTGAGTAACAACATGCATGGGAAGATTTGGAAAGAAACCAAGTCTATAAGTGTGTCAATATGGTTTATAGTAACATCAAAATAAAATCCTAACACTAATACACTACTAATGCTATTTATTCTAAGTGGTTTAGTGAGGCAAACAACAAACAAACACTATAAACCTATAATAGGACAAAAAGCTAATTTAAGCTGATTAACTGGTGTGGCCACAGAGTTAGCGCTCAGGCTAATCACATGAAATAATGCCTCCAAACTCGCAAGTTGAAAACTAGCGGAATTTTTGCTCTTCTACCCATCAATGATGAATATAAAATAACGTGTGTTGATAAAGCTATAATTATTAGAAGAGGCTAGTTTCCTGTCTAGGTGCTAAATTAAGCCAACTGGCTGCTGGTGCTAGCATCATATTTAGCAATCTGTGGATTTTCCTCTATAAAGTCACTTAATCGTAGGTAGATTTGTAAAACAAGAAATTTCTCATCACTATATTCAGCTAATATTTGTTGCTAGTGATTCATATAAATATATATCTCTCAAAGGTTTTCAAGTCAAGCAGACGTTCAGCGATTCAGTGATAATATTAGAAAATATAACTCAAAGTCAAACATTTAGTGGAAGGAACGTCACCAAATGTACTAAAACCCATTTTATTTCATCCAGCAGTCCAATAATGGCATGAAAAAATTGAGATTCATATAATCTGGCTACAATCCCTACTGCTGCTAATCTCTTTCAGTCAGAGATGCTGCTGCCACACAGCCTCTATTCCTCGTTTGATTTATTTGTGTGTGTGTATTTTCATACATTGTGGGTGCTTAAACCTCTCTACACACTCACATATGTCTCCCTTATGGGGACAAAAAGCAGGTCACCATAATGTAAAAAACAAAAATTGAAGGTAAGGACATGACTTAATGTTTGGTTAAGGTTAGGGTCAGGTTTAGATAAAGGTTAGACAAGTGGTACCAACAACTGAGATCTCTAGGGCTTATAGAAAAGTCTCCAGGAAATAAATAAGAGTCAATGAAATGTCCTCTGAAGGCATGAAAACTGTGTGTGCGTGTGTGTGTGTGAGAGAACGCAGAACCATAAAAATGTGATTAAAACTTTAATGATGAGCTGTATGGGAAGCAGTTTAAGCAGCAACAGAATACAGGAAAAAAATGTCTGTCAAACATGAAAATGAAGAACTGTAGGGTTATTTAAACACGTGTCACTGTTGGTTCAATGTGGATTTAGTAGACCATGAGTGGGAGGTTCAGTCCTGGTGTGATTTGTTTGTCCTTTAGGGTACGACGCAGCTCCACAGTGGCGTGGCAACTGTCAGTGTCCACATGGAAGACGGCCAGGGTGGCTCTCACAACGAGACACTGATGTAACGTTACTGGTAAATCTTCAAAAGATATTAGACTGAGCTTAAAAAGAGTTGTCACCACAGCAGCGCTGAGGGTTGTGGTACGCCTGCGAAATGTCATAGATGGAGGTAAAGTGACCATTTTTAGCTCATATCAGTTGCACTGGCTTCGCTTGGCCAGACACGTTGTCAGGTTGCATATCTTTACTGAAACTGTTCGGGCTGCTGCCAAAACTTTTTCCACTATTTGCAAACACACAACGATTAATTTCCCTGTCGACTTTGATCTGTGATCAACCTTATCAGCCTGCAACACCAATGAGATAACGACATATACTTATTTTATTTCTTACCTTTAGTGGAGAGTGTCACATACACTAACGTGATGAAATGCAAACCATTAAATACACAAACTGACATGGTGACATGGCCACTTGAGTCCAGAACAACAGATTGTAAAGATAATACTGCCACCTATCACCTTCAAAAGGTGGTGTGGAAAACACCCTAGCAAGTGCCTCCTTATCTGAACATCCAGCAGTCAGATAGCAATATTTGCATCTAGCTGAATATGAGTTTGTGGTCAGCTGATCAGTCAGAGTCCAAACTCCAAAACCTCTCTATCAGATCTGTTTTGTTTAAAGGGAAATATCAAACACTTTAGCTGCTAAATCCTCCACTGTGTATGTATATATGTGCACTAGCTCATTGCTAACTGTGTCTGTGTCACTTAGCTGACAGTTGCTGTGTTTTGGGTTTTTTGAGCTGACCGCTTTGCAGACGAGTGCTGCCGTACAGTACGGAAACGATTCAGTCGTAGGCTGCATGACCAAAACAATGAGCCGAAAGTTGTGGGAAAGCTGCGGAGTTAGAGGTGTTAGAGAGATGCGCTTCACATGACACAACTAGAATTACCACTTTGTGCCGTGCGCGTCACCAAGCCAGTCCAGTGGCCTTAGAAAGAGGAAGAAACATATGATCTGAGGAAGGTTGTTTTTTTTTTTAGATATCTACACCTGAGAGATGATTACAGGAGAGAAATTCAGACAGAACCCTCCAAAGACCGTAACCACTTTGTTATCGGAGCTTACAAGGTAGCTAACGTTAAAATAATTAAAGCATTTTGTAGAGAATTACACCATAACCATAAGCACTCGTGGAAGTATATTATAAGGAAATGGAAGGAAAACGAATACACAATTCAATCAACAGCAGACACGTTGGACAGATTGTGGATGTTGTGATGTAGATCACTGGCATATCTTTTTGGAAAATCTCAGACTAACTGGGTTTTGGGGGAAAAAAAAAGACCTGTGAAGTGTTCCAGCAACTACCAGGTTGTGAAAAAGAAAAAAATAAGGTTTACTATGTTAGGAAATACCTAAGATTTTTAAGATTCTTTATCTGCAATTTCACAGAAGCAAACGTGGCAGGAAATGATAGATACCTGGTCAAAATTCTGCTCATAGGGAATAATAATAAAAATTTAAAAAAAAGCTAACTTGAGGAAATCGAAATGCATTCGTGAGGAGGCTCGAAGCTCCAAAAAAGGATCAATGGCAATAAAAATAAGTGAAGAAATTTACAGAGTAGAAAAACAAACATTAAATCTACAAAAATCCAACCGCAGGACAAATGGGGGAAATGAACCGAATACAAGACTTACATTTTTAAAGATTCTATGAGATACTGTTTGATGCAGCATGACATGTATGAGAACCAGTTCAGTTACAGGTAATTAAGACTTCAATTCATAAATTGTGGGCAAACACATGTTTTGTGAAGTGACGGTGACCTTTGACCTTTAACCACCAAAAGGATTGTCAGTTTTACCTGCGACCATGACATTTTGACGTTTTCTCGTCACGTTAACAGACTAAAATGGGAAAAAGTCGAACTCCAGTTACTCACCGATGAAGCGTACATGATCCACTTCCCGGTATTGTCCTGCCAGTACCAAAGCCACTCGGTGGTGTGGCTGAAGGTTGGCTCAACTAAGGAGTTGATGGTAGAGAGTCGTCGTACTTTGTCCGATCCACGTGTCATCGTGTCGAAATGCACAGGTGGGGTGCTGCTACTAAAGATGCCAAAAAAAAACCACACACACACACAATTAAAAAACAAATATTTAGGTATCTTTCCTTATTTGTTACAGGTAAAGTGGAAAGTGGAGATATTTCTTTAAGAAAATTAAACATCTCATAAATATTTATAAGATAATTTTTGACTCATATGTCTCAACAAAGTCTGTTAAAAACAGCATTTCTTAAGTGATACAAAAAAAACCCAGACAGCCAGACATTTCAGATTCTGCTTGGTGGATGTTGAGTTTTAAAAAACTAAAATCCCAGTGAATGTGAGCTGAGATTACCTGTACGTCTCTTTAGGGTCACAGTAATCTTTCTCAATGGTCTCGTTGTCAGGGAGGGCGACCCACTGATTGCCGTCTCTGACCTCCCACCTGTACGGCATCTTGTCGTGAGCTTTAAAACACTTATCTACGGACACATAAACTCAGTCAGTGACGTCAGATTAAACTGTTTTTCTAGACAATCTTATGATTTATCACTTAATTACTCACCCTCGTGTTTGCAGAATCCTTTGATGAAATACATGCATATCTCAGTTTTATCTAAAGGAAACAAACAAACAAAAACTTGAAGTTGAAGTTGAAGTTTAGATTTTTTGCTCATTTACATTTTACAACATGTACAAGTATCTTTACCTCTAACGGGCCTTTGTCTTTCTCCTTTCACATCAGAGTTTAAATCATCGGTGAAACAGGTTTTTTTCAGTTTTTGATGGTTTCCCCTTTCCCCTTTCCGACCTCTTCTTCTGGCTTCTGCCGAGGTTTTATTAAACCTCTGCATTTTGCCCTGACCATCGTCACTGGAAGTGTCGGTGTTGTTGGCAGCGGCAGCAGCAATGACGCTTTTGAAAGGGTTGTTATCGCTTAGTCCGTTATCAGTGTACAGATCTAAACCATCCAAACTAGCAGAGACGTCACTAGTGGAACTAGCTCCACAGTCGTCCCATTGACCATCAGCACTTCTCCACCACTCTATTTGTGATGTATTGACGCCACTGTCACTGCTAGCATCGCTCAAGTAAGCAGCAGAGGCATCATTGGTAGAAGAGTTTTGACAGTTGCCTCTGTTGCCCCTATTTCCACTAGACCCCCTACCTCCCCTTGATCCTGTAGGTCCTCTAGGTCCCCTTGGTCTTCTAGGTCCCCCAGCTCCCCCATATCCCCCACGTCCTCCAGGTCCCCCAGCTCCCCCATATCCCCCACGTCCTCCAGGTCCTCCAGGTCCCCGAGGTCCTCTACCACCCCTGTTGCTGCTATTACTCCTATCAAAGCGCTTTGAAGCCTCTATATTCACATAGGTGTGCTTCAAAGAAGGCATGAGTGAGTCAGGGATGCCTTTATTCTTAAGGTTTTTCAATGGCTGAGGAGCGCTCAAATCATGATTCTTGAAGCAGCTGCAGTCCTGCAGCCGCAGGAAATGCTCGCAGATGTGCAGCCTCGGGCACTCATCTTCTTTCTCACATTTACCGTTGTTGTAATCATAACAGATCTGGCAGGAGAAAAACAAAGTGATGAAACAAGGAGAAAAGATTAGTAAATTACTGTCATTACTGACTGCTAGCATGTTATTTTTTAGGAAGATAAAGTCAACAAACTTCTACTCATGATGATTAAATATAAAATAAGTAAACAGAGCCCTCAGAGATATATCCAAGGGATAGGGAGGGAATCCATTAGAATAACTTACAGCAGGCAGCAGTGAGTGGTCGCTCTGTAGCAGCAACGTGCACAGCTCAGTCCTGTTCAGACTCATCAGGTCATGCTCTCTCAGTAAGGGTTCATTGTGGCCAGAGAGCAGCTCATGAGAGAAGTTGCATCCTCTCCTGTCACCAAAGAACACAAACACAATTCAGTCACAAGCACTGATGCATGTAGCATGTAACTGCATAAACATGGAGAATTATTATGCAGGCATGCATGGGCGACAGTTTTGATACTAATTTAAACATATAAAAGACAGATGAGAGTCTAATTTAGAGTTAATAATTGACACCTTTAAACAAACCTTCATTCAGTCATATAGGCAGTTAATCTTGTTTTAGTGAATGACTCATCCAAAACTTTTCCACACTAGCTGAATCAGGAATAGGAGCTAGGTGTGTCATCTGTTTTTGTTTTAATGTGTAGAAAACTTCATAAGAGCACAAACTTAGTCTAAATATATGAGCAAAGTTAATTTTTTTTGCTATTGTTTTCGGTCATTGTGCTATGCTAAACTAAACTAAGCTAACCAGCTGCTATTTGGTTAGTTGGTTAGTGTAGTTTTAGCATGAAGCCCGAAAACAGTAGCCTGTGCAGTTTCCCAGACTAGATTTTATTGCAATTACCCCTCCATAAAACGGCCTGTCCCTTAACAGAACTACATATATAATGGCTCATACTGGACAAACAAAAGAGACAATAAACAAATGATTTACCATGTGTATATGGCTTTATATCAGCACTAACAATATCACCATAAAATCCACCTGTTTTAATGACACTTCAGTTTTTATGTAGATAATTATACAAAGATATAGTTTTGATTAGTATAGTTTGTTTTTACCTAACTTTAGACAGTCAAGCTAGCTGTTAGCTAGTGTTTCCAGACACTGTGCAGAGTTGAGCTAAGCTAAGCTAACAGCTGCCCACAAATAAAAGCAACATTAAAAACACCTGTCGTTTTAATTACACTTCAGTTTTAATTTTCATGTGGATGACTTTGTACTTGCACAAAAATATTGATTTTGTGAGCTTTAGGATGCGCTAACCTTGGAAAAAGTCAGCTTAGCTACTGTTTTCAGTCATTGTGCTAGGCTAAGCTAATATAAACAGCACACTGGCGGTAGCTACTAATTGAGTTTCAACCCGTGACAACGTGACAGCTTTTTACTTTAAGCTTTAATCTTGTCATTTAACTCGTTTAAATATGATTGTCTTAATGTGAAACTACAGGTGAAACTGGTGAATTTCCCAACGGTTCTTAAACGCACCGCGTGTCTCAGGTGTACGTTAAACGCTGACGAAACACTTGTAGTTAAGAGACAGAAACAAACAAACGGCGGTGTTTTGTTTCAATAAACTCAAGTTCACAACGATTTAAACGATAAATGTCCAGTTAAAGCTAGTGTCAGTGCAGACACTAGAAGAGGAGCCACGGGCCTGTCACAGTTTCTTACTGGTGGACATGTTTAGTTCGAGGCCAAACACTTTAAACTAAATTTATTTATTTATTTATTTTTTTTACCTGAGACTAGTAAAGTTGCAGGTTCCAAAGAGAAATTTTTTACACAGGTGAAGCCTCCCGCATGTCCCCGGACAGTCCTTAGGCCAGCACATCCTCAGTTTAGTCCGGGCCAACACCCTCGGTTGTCCATTATGACTATACAGAGCAAATTTGTCCCGTTGGCAAATGATGTCCGACACATTGAGAAAGTCTAGATTATACACTAAATCGTCGGTGTTCACCGCTCCTTGATTTGCGCATATAAACTTGATTATTTCTGCCTCCATGGCTGCTGTCTCCGAGCTGTGCTCTCCCCTGGACTCCTTCTTACAGAGAAAACTGCCCAGCAGCTGACTGTGGGTCAGGCTGAAAGGAGAGTAAGTATCATTTCTGATGTTTGGAAACCGAAACTTAACTATTTCTGGCTGTTGATGGTGTAATACCGCTGCTCGCCGCTTGGGGGCGTCGCGGTGTCATTTGACCTCAGACAACCCTGAGATCTCCCTGCTGCTTTGTAGAGAAGGACATTATTAAACACATGAACTTAATGTAACATATTAATAGACGCGTTTAGACTCATAATTCAATATAAAGTCGTTATATACAGACGAATAGGCAAGTCATTTATTCCTTTAATTTATAGGAGCATTTTTTAAATCGTTGTTGTCATAAAAGTAACAGTAAATTTATTTTCAATTAATTTATTGTCTTATTTTCTCTGTCACTTTTCTTTCGTTTCATGTGGTTATTTTGATTTTTTTTTTTTTTTTTTAACATTTTATATTTTTCATAATACATAATTAATAAAATCAAATAAAAACTGTGTCCTAACAACATTTTTGTTTTGTCGTGTTTTGGTGAAAACACATTTAATTTGGTGCATTTATTTAGTTTTAGTTTTTTTTTTTTTTTTGATTCAATTTTGACAGGACATTATCTCTCTCTAACAAAAATGTTTTATTTTGAAAGGACGACCAGATTTGTATTTACAGTTTTGACAGTTAAATCGTGGTAAGTAGATAAAATAAGACAGAAGATGACAGTAGAATTATTTACCAGGTCTCCAAAGAGTCAGGATAAATTCATCATCATTCAGCTTCACTCATTTGCATTTGCTCATTAACTTGGGGCACATTTCCCATCAGCCTCATTGCTTCCTGTCTCCCTCCCTCTTCCTTTGAGGAGAATATACATGTTGGAAGTGATTTTTCCATAATTTGTCTTTTTTTTTTCTTTTACTCCCTTCCACCATCTGCTGCCACCAGAAAACCCTGCAGCTTCAGTTTTTATTGCTGTGGAAGAGCAGCATACTTTCTATTCTTGTGATTGGTGAGTCTGACCTGGAGGCTGACTATAGCTCAGTGTAAATTCATGGGAATTCTGAGTCCAATAACTTCAGTCATCTGTCAGATGCACTATAGAGTTGTTGTTGCTACTGTCTCCTTAGCTACCAGATCTTCAGCACATGAAACACCCATAGAGGGTTTGAGAGTTTGAACCAACAATCTTTATTTTTTCAGTCACTACCCAAAGCTCACGATCATGATCATGGGTCAGAACGTAGAATTGACTGACAACTTGTTCCCAATCTGATCAGATCAACCATTTCCTTTCCAACACAGAACCATAGTTCTGTCTGTGCTGGCCTGCAAATTTGGAAAAAGTAAAGTAAGTTAAAGGAGGTTAAACATTATATACAGTGGTGGCTAACAGTTAGCAGCTCTGTGCAATGTTATTAATGGTCACTGACGATGTTATACATACATATATAGGTAACTACAGCTAACTAAACTAAACTGACTAACATTAAAAACCAAAACAATTGACTAAAAGAGGCTAAAATGTTCTATAGAGCTCTCAGCTCATTCAACTATTACAGTTGAACCCAACTGATCCACATTAATAAGCGCACAAACCTAAAATCTGAACACGATTCGTCATTATTCTTAACCATTCTGCTAAACTGGTCCATGAACATCTTCTTCTATCTACACACACACACACACACCTTTCTTTCATAAAACTCCACCTTTAACCAATAATTAATATTGTATTCAGCTTTCACATCTTCATGGATAAGTTTTTTTTTTAATCCAGTAATTTAACATAAAAAAGACATTTAATCCCCAGCAAACTTTGACCACAACAAACAAGTACCTATTTGTTTTTGTTTATGTCTTTCAGAGTTCCTACTTTAACAGCCCCTGTTTTTTGTACTATAGTTTATAAAGGATATGTCTTACAGATGCTGTATGGTGTTTGGTTTTGAAACCATAAAAGCACGTGCGAATTATTGATTCTTATAATTAGTCTTATATAGAGTTCTCTCTATGTTTCTTTTGTATAATCTTTAATGAGTTTCAGTGTTGCTGTTTTTGATTAAAGCACCGAGTTTCATCATGGTGTGTAACCTCATTTGGATGAAGCTTTGATTAAAACAATAAATAAATAGGAAGAAAAAAAAATCAACTTGTGTGACTGACAAGTGTGTGTCAGTCTCTCTCTCTAAGTGTGTGTGTGTGTGTGTGTGTGCAACGCGACCTGCTGCGATTTCCTGCTTCGGGTTTCCCTTTAAAAGGGGGCAAGGCTCAATGCTGGGAATTCACGTCATTTCGCCGTTTTACACACATCCAGATCAATGAGAGAGAGAGAGAGAGAGAGAGAGAGAGAGAGAGAGAGAGAGAGAGAGAGTGAGAGAGAGAGACAGACATAGAGAGAGAGAGAGAGAGAGAGAGACAAGTCCTCTCTCTCTCTTCAGCCTCGCTCTTCCAGGAAGGGATTATTAACCAGCGCGCTGCCGCCGACATGTGAAGGGAAAACACTCGCAGACAAAAGAAGTTTTCGCACCGACAGCAGCGCCATGGACCTGAGCAGCAGCTAAACAACAGGAGGGGTGGGAAAAAAAACAGAAGCAAAGCAGAACTAAACTGAGGAGGTAAAGAAAAAGGAAAAAAGAAGGAAAAGAAAAGAAAAGAAGTGGGGCTACATGAGAAAAACACACAACTTCTTGTCCCACAGTAACGAGCCGAGCAGTCGGTGTGCCGCCGCTTCTCCTGCCGCTGACGCCGCCGCTGTGCGGGATTTTACAGCACAGGGACGGAGATAAAGAAGAAGAAGAAGAGGCACAAACGGAAAAGTGGAAGGAGACAGGAGGACGAGAGAGAGAAGTTAACGGGAGATAATGTCTGAATCCTCCTCCGCCGGGATCAAGGTAACGCTGTTTTCTCTTCTGTTGTTTTCTAACAAACAGACAGCTTTAAAGAAGCGTGGCTGTGATATTCCTGCAGGAGAGGTTTTTTTTTTGTTTTATTCTGATAAAACCCAACGTTGCCTCATCACCTCCTACAGACGAGCAGCGTTCAGTTTGTTTTGCTACAGTCATCTGTTGCTCGCGCCTCCACTCCGCTCATTGGTAACAAGTCGTGACTGTCTTCTGAGTCGCGCGAGCCTTATTCTTTTATATTTTTTTTTTGTTTGATTTGCCGCCGCTGAGGAAAAAAAAGTCTTTGAAGAGCCGCCGGTGGGCGAACGTGCCACGAACGAACGAATGAGCGTTCTGACCTGGACGTAGGCAGCACGCGGACACGCGCGAGCGGCTGAAGAAGGGTCCACGAGAAACGTTTTTAAAACGACAACAATAGGGAGATAGTTAGCCTGTGCAGCACAGTAAGGGTGATTTACAAAATAAAAGTCCAGCCAAAATAATCTATTTACGCCTAAAATAATTTGACATTCACATAAAATTGACGATAACTCGTTTGTTAATTGATAATTATCATTTATTGATACACAAAAATGCAATTTCCCCCTTAATTCTAGCTTCTTCTCTGACGTGATTATCTACTTTCTTTTTTCTGTTTGTTGACAATTAGTTTCATTATCATAAAGAACAAAGTTCAGTCCAGGCATATTCGGTTCAAGTAGAAGCTGATCAATTAACTGATTAATGATTTCAGCTCTATATCTTATGATCTCTCAAACAAAACAAAGCAAACAAAACAAAACAATGCATTTAAAGATAGCATCCGTTTTACTGCCACTTATGGATTCATAAAAATGTATAATCCACAGTAAAAACAAACCGTGGTCCTGTGGCCTGCACTGCTGTGTAAACAATCTATGATGGACGTGAAAGATTAGGTTTTAGCGTGTTGCGATCTGAGAGATCAAGCGTCACTTAATCAGTAATGAAAACAATCTATAGTTGCAGAAATAGGAAAACTGATTGGTCAGCAAGGATGAAGTTGTAAGGCCTGTTTTATAAAACACAGAAATGAAAATCAGGTGGATTAACATGCAGCAGATTCGATGATTGATTTAGACTCCTCCAATGTGAAGATTTGTGTTTTTTTTTAAATCCATTTAAATATAGTATTTTGGAGTTATAGATGCTGCTCTGTCAGGTCAGTACTCAGTAAGATGTCATGTTGGTGACTCAAGAACTTTTACTGGTCATTTTTGAACTTTTTTGTCAATCAGTTCAATGATTGACACTGAGAGCAGAATGAGGGTCAGGCTGAAATAGCTGCAGACTCCTCCACTGACATAAAGACATAAATGCGGTGAGTTGTTTTGTTTATGAGCGATGTCGACTCATTACGGAGTCTGATGTCACCGCACGATTGCAGTTGCATGCTGAAGAATGATCAGCACTTCCCTCTCTAAGAAGTTTTCCACCATGGCGGCCTGTAGACCCCCCCCACCCCCACCACCCCTTCCTCCTCTCCTTTTCCACCCACCTCCCACCCCCACCTCCTCCTCCAGCTTTCACCTTCATGCTGCAGCCCAGTTCTGTCACACATCACTTTCCCCTTTTTCTTGCAGCTGTCTTTATCACAGCCTTTATCCCAACCGTCTCCTTCCCTCTAACCTGACGGCCTCCGAGCGTTGGAAGACAAGAGGCTGCTTCCTTTTTTTCTCTACACAACGAAATTTTTAGAAAGTGGACGTGAAGCAGGGAGAGACAGACGGACCGAGAGAGAGAGAGAAGCCTTCGTCTCTGAGAGGAGGAAATAGAAGACTGAAAGATTATTGCTTGGCTTCCACAGGAAATTCCTGGTACATAGAGCTGGTGTGCAGGTCTCTGAGTGGCTGGCTGGTGACAGTACGCTCAAACTGGAGGGAGAAATTATAAAAGAATGAGCTTTGTTTCCTCAAGAAACAACAACAGTGGCTTCACGCTCCGTTCTCATTTGCGGGAAAAGGAAACTAGTCGAGACAGAATTACTGCAAGTGGAAAACCTCATAGCTTCACCTAGATTCAATAAACACACTGTACAGTAATAGAGCGACAACGTCAAACATCTGCAGACACAGTGTTTGAATTACGAGCTTATCTGCTGATTAATCCTCTGATTAGCTGATTAATCGTCACTATAGTACGGAGAAAAAGTCTCAGAGTCCAGAGGGATGTGGTGAAATTGCTGCTTTTGTCTGAACCAACAGTTTAAACTCCAGAGGGATCGCGTTGAGAAACTCAGAAAACAGCAAATCTTCACGTGTGAGGAGCTGAAACCAAACCAGCTGCATGTTTGACATTTTTGCTTCATAAGCAACTTTAAAAGATCTGATTTAGATTCACAAAACCAAAACATTCTAATGTAACTGAAACTACTAAACATTCGACCTGAACTGAGCAAATAAGACAAGAACCTAAACCGTTTACTCTACATATTGTATGTATACACGATCACAGCAAAAGAGAGCAAAAGTGATTGTAATCTTGACTGTAAGCATTTAATCCATATGGGTCAATAACTCTCTGTTACCAAATTATGTCTCATTTTTTAATTGATCAATTAATCTTTCAGTCACCGAAAACAGTAAAAAATGTGAGCTCAGGACTACAAACAACAGTCCAAAACTATTAGTTTTTACATATAAATTTGTTGATTATTACTGTTGTTATTGTCATGTTCACTAATGATAAATGATTATAAATAAAAAATGATTTAGCCACAGGTTTTTTTTAATCATATCTAAGGAATTGATGCAGAAAAAGTATATTTTTGTCAGATGTAACATCAGGCTGAGGGCAGTGACGCAATGTGATGGACGTCGTTCGGTCTTCGGACATTTTCGAGATGAACCGATTCATTTGTGGTGAGATCTGTCAATAAAAAGTAATTAGACGCAGACGCTTAGTGAGTAAATGTTTTCGCTGTATGTTTTCCCGCCAGCTAGCGCTGAAATGATTAGATGTGATCGATTAGTCGGCTGCTGCAAAGTCAACAAAAAGAAGCGTCTGATCGGTTATTTTATTGAACATTTCTTGTTTTCGTGTCTTTTCTGTAAATTTGTTCGGTGGCGAAAATCCAGTTGGATCACCACTTCTGACGAGAGGTTTAGAGGATCATCATCTTGTCAAAGTTGAGAATTTACTGCTCTGCATAGCAACATGTGTGCTGCAGCACGTTTGGCATTCAGTACGTTGGTGTTTACGCAGCTCGACGGGCGACGGTGTCTCAGTTTGTTAGATGTTTACAGCGTGATATGTCGAGACGAGACCAAGGCCGGTGAATGTTGTGGGTGCGTGGCGAGGTGAGTGGAGTCGAGTCAAGTTGGCGTGGTGGTGGTGGTGGGGCTGTTTGGGTTCAGGGCCGGTGCATCGTGGAGCTTTGTGAGCCAACGCTTTGTGTCTCTGTGTCTATTCATAGCAGGAGAGGAGCTCTTTCAGTCCTTCCGCGAACCCGCTGCCAAACTCCACTTCCTCCCCCGTCCATGCTCCCGCCGCGAGGCCAGCCAGCCGAATGGAGGACGAGCCTGCCAGGCTGCCTGCGCACCTGCGTGAGTCACACACTCACACTCACTCACACACACACTCACACACACAAACAAACAAGAGCAGTGACTCCTACACTCATCGATCAGTCGGTCATTTGAACAGGACAGATTGATTTCCGTCAGTGTTTTCAGTGTCCTGCACTGTAAATGTTTCTGAAGTGGTAATATGGGAAATCACGTTTTCATTTGGTTTCATCTTAAAGACGACCTGTCAATCAAACCTTGTTAGGGAGGGAGCAGAACTGAGAACCAACATGAACAGTAGTTTAAAGCCATCACGTCCAATCTTGACAACACGCCAGCGCCGTTATCACTGCACGACTGCAGGCTCCAGTCGTGCCGTGGTTCTCAGCTGGGAGGCGTTGAAGCAGATCTGGGGTCAGATGTTTGAACTGTGTACACACCAGCAGCACTGGACCAGAGCTGACAGAGTTGGAATAAGCAGCAGTTATAAAGCAACATGATGCAGAGCAGGAAGCTAAGGGTGTAATCCTAAAAAAAACTCTTCAGTGCGATCATCAGTGTCAGGCATCTTGTCAACTCTTCGATGGCCATAACAATGTGAATATGCAGACGTCGTGATTGGTTTTAATCTTCCCATTGATGATGGTGGTCACAAGCCAACAAACACTGGCAAACAAACTGTAAACACTACGTTATTTTGTTTGGAAGAAAACTTGTCTGTTCTTTGGAAAAGAACAGACCAATATGTCGCAGAGTAGCTGGAATCAGGCGTGTTTTTAATGAGACTAACTAAACAAACTAATTGGAAGTCATGTGGGTTTTGTTTAGAGTCACTGATTGTCTATTAATTGTCTGCTTTGAATCGGAACAAAACAAATATACAGTAGAAATACAAGGACACAGGAACACCGACTGTGTAATGAGACAAATGAACGTGACCCCTGTGTGACTCCTCTGTGTTAATTGGCTCATGAAAAGATTGAAATATGTTTGGAGAGGACGTGATGAAATGAAGCAAAGCGGTGACGTTCTGAGCTTCGGTTCGGTTGCATCGACTCACTGTTGCTCAACCAATCACACAGCAGGCGGGGCTGGCGACATGCCACCAGATAGGCTCGGTGTTCAAAGAGTAACCCTGAGCTGCTTTTGTCCATGCGTCCGTCAATATTTAACCAGTGTTTTTTTTTTTTTCTTTCTTTCTTTTTTTCCCCCCTTTCTATGGTAAGTGTGAAGTTCAGGGCTTCTGTGGGGCGTTGGGTTTGGGGTTGGGCGTCTGCAGAGGCTGAGGGCTGGATGAGACGCACAGGAAACTCCCTCAGCCCACTTCCTCTTTTGTATTGTTGCAGAAAAAGGAAGAACGTTCAACAGGTCCGCGTTGAGTTTCCTGTCGAGTAAACTGATGGGTCAGTTCACATCCGCAGACATGTGGAAGTCCCACTTCGTTATTATCGCATTTCAAACACAGACACTACTCTCGCACATCTGCAGGTCAGGAAAATGTCTGTCTTTTTTTTTTTTTTTCTCTTTTCCTCAGTGTTTAGTTTACAGCTGCTCCTGGTCGGGATCTGTCCAAAACACGTCCAAAAACACCTCTGTCCTTTCTCCTTCTGCCTATCTAAACACACATGTGCTGCAAAACAAGCTGTCCATTAACCCCCACACTCACTGGGAGTTTTGTCCTGAGGGGGGAGAAAGAGAGAGAGAGAGAGAGAGAGGAGAGAAGAGAGAAAGAGGAGGAGGAGGGTGGAGGACAGGAGGGGGGAAGACAGAAAGAAAAAGAATGAGGGAGGAAATTGCAGTGTGGGCAGAAATCCGCCTTCTCCATTTCCTGGGGAGGAAGTGGATTAGATCGGGGAGAGTTGCAGCCTGCTCCTCACACTGAAGAATGCTACCATACTCGATTTTAACCCTTTCAGCCAGACTAAAACACACCACACACGCTTCTATAGAAAAGATAAATTGTCCCCTTTTCTACTCGCACCCTAAAGTATATTTTATTATTTTAACCTGCTTTGACCTTTTTTTTTTTTTTTCAAATCGAACCGTTGTTCTTTTAATTCATTTTTTTTTTTAAATTTCCATTCACAGTATAAAATAACAGATTTATTCTTAGAAACTTTTAGTGCTCAAGATTCTCGATATCATGGCAAATCAAATACATGCATGCAGTAAATATACTTGCATTGTGCGACGCAACAAACACATCTAAAGAAAAAAGGGATGTAAAGGTATAAATGATGGGGTTGTGCTTGAATGAAAGAGGAAACAAAGGAGTAAATGCTCGAGCCATTTCGAAACGCACACATAAGTATAAGGTACATTCAGTTTACAAAGTGAATGTTTGAACTGTTGAAGTCACAGTTACATTGCACAACTCTAGAGCAGCAGCACTATTGTTGCTGAATTATGATGCTATGCTATTATGACACAACTAGGTGTCATTCAAAAGAAAAATAAATTAAGAATACTTAAGAGTAATATGTTGTATCTATATTTTAACCACCAATAGCTGAATTAAAAATAATACTCCCACAGTTAAATTACTCATTATTACTAATGCACTAATGTTTGATGGTGTTTAATGATGCATAGAGTTAATTATATAGCGTCATTGTCGACATCGTTAGTATACATTTACTTACTGGCTGCCAGTTAGCTTAGCTTAGTTTAGCTTAGCTTAGCGTAGTATAGACGGTGGAAACAGCAGGTAGCAGCTGAGCTTGGCTGTGTCCAACAGAATCTCTTACCATCAATAACCAGCGACTTCCTGGAGTCTCTGCTAGTTGCCCTGGCAACGCCACTGCGACAACCAGGTTCCAGGAAGACGTCGCTCTGATCCAACTGCCTGTAAACACCACGACTTGTGGCTTGTTTTTTCACACAAACAATTAAACTCATTTACTGGCGAGTGATTAGAGGTGCTACTAGTTGGATTTCTAACCTGCTGTTAAAGCCATGACAGGTGCTAATGCTAAGCTACGCTAACCGTCCTTTTGTCGTCCTTCTGACTATTGGCAACCAAGACAATTTGTGTTTTTGCCAAAATGTCAAAATAGTCCCTCATCAAGTTGGTACCATGTTGTTTCATTTTGTGTCTTTTTTTGGAAGAAAGTTTTTTTTTTCTTCTGTAAACGGTTAAAAACAAAAGTGTTTGGACATGTTTACAAGAACATAGACAGAACCGCACTTCAACACATAAATTACACAATCACTGTAAATGGGTCATTAAAGGACTCTTGTTTCAGTATTAGACAAATGTGCAATTTTAACCAACAAGTAGAAGAGCGCTGTCAACCACCCGTGATGTTATTGTTTTGTTTGTTGTTTAAGACGAGGACTAAAAGGCCTGCGATGTGGTTTTTTTTCGCCAACACACAGCATGACACAGAGCGACGAACCATTATCTGTTGTCTTTTAAATCACTCGCAACCCGGGCATCATCGCTAGACATTGTGCCAACTTCCAACGAACGTGTGACGCAACGTCGAGCTACGTGTTGAAAAAAAAAAATAAAAAATTCAATTATTCAATGGTTTAAACTCGAGGCGTTCCATCATCATTTTACAATAAACAGACACAAATTACGAACAGAACAGTAGCTGCACGAGGAGAAATATCTTCTGGATGATTTACAAAAAAACTATGTCCATGGAAACAAGACTGGCTGGTTTCCTTGATGTGTGTGTGTGTGTGTGTGTGCGCGTGTGTGCGCTCACAGCTGGGTTTGCACTATGCATGCTTGTACGAGTGGGTGGATGAGTGTGAGTGAATCTTGTGTCTTTGTGTGAGGCTTGCCAGAGGTAGTGTAGGTGTATACTGTATGTATGTGCGTGCGTGTTACCGTAGATGATTGCAACCCCACCCCCCCCATCATCTTCCTTTGGTCTTTCTCTCTATGTCTTTGTGGTCTATTACCCATTTTGCTGTTGGGGGCGGGGGGGCTGTGTTAAAAAGTGTGTGTGTGTGTGTGTTTGGTCTTTTCGAGGGGAAATTTCCTGCCCCTGGAAGCAGCTCTTGTCCTCAGGAATTTCCTGAGTGGGCAGACGGCGCTTCCTGAATAAATGTTGTTGTTGTTGTTGTGTGTGTGTCTATGCCTGTGTGTGTGTGTGTTTTAACTTGCTCTCTTTTCTCCTCTGAAAGGGAAACTGTTCTCACATGCCAGCAAGAGAGCTGAGCGCAGCCCCCTTCTCTTCCTGTTCGCGACACACTCCACACTTTGCTTTACTCAAAACAGCACAATGAACACACACACACACACACACACACACACACACACACACACGATGATGGTGTGTTGATTTCATCTTTTTACAGGAAAAGCCACAGAAGTAGAAATAACCTTGATAAATATGCATCTAATGAAAATCTCCGCTGCTCTAAACACTTGTAGTGGCTCTTTCCTGCTACACAGGAAGTGTTTTGTTTTTATATCTGTGGTGTGTTTGGAACAAGAAAGAAAAGAAGAATTGCTGAGTGTTTCCTAAAGATCAGCGTGGAGACCGGTCATCCGCGTTTTAATGTATCAGTACCGGATAAAATAAAACATTTGACTTCATATGTAAGTGATAATTGAAGGGTAGGACCAAAACGTCCTGAGAAGTATCTGTAAAAGACAGAACAACAAAAGCTCAACTTGAACAATCTCAGTCGATTGAGCGCTCTTCAACTCAGTTCACCAACTGTGGCTTTTACAAGTTAAAACATCAAACTCCATGAGTAATTTGGCGCTGGGCCAACAGTGAAACTGTCAGCTTTGTTTTCTGTGGAAAGCCGGTGTCTCTACTCAGCCAAAGATTGTTTGTGAGGGGGAAGAACCTCCACTCTTTATTTACAGTGTTTCTGTCGTGTCAACATCACCGACAGAGTTGTGTCAGTCGTGTCGCAGTGGTGAGACCACCTACTGAGAGTCAAACGCTGGAAGTGGACACGGTTTGTTTGAAAGTGTCTCACTGGACTTTAAGTATTGTCCTTTCATAAAGTTGAAGAAAAATGTGTATATATATATATATATATATATATATATATATACTGAGAGTCATTAAAAACTTTGAGACCATATTTTTCGACATAATTTTTATTTTGAAACCCTAAACTGGATTTTTTTTCCCCATATGAATCATTTGTTTAGGATATTGGCATACAGAAACAAAAATCTAAAGTTTCTAGAATAATTTTCAAAACAAAAAACTTAAAATAGCACCTGCCAAACACAGTTGCAACCAGATGTAGCAATCCTGGTTGAGAGTTGTCACTCTCTCCCGCCCTGGACGCGATCTATCGTCAACAGAGCCTGTCGTGTTGTGGCGTTCAACCAGGTTTCTGATTGTGGGTTGGGAACAGCCCATACGCCTGGCTATATCACTGTAGCTCAACCCGGCCTCCACCATACCCAGTGCCCAGAGACGTTGATCACGTGCTAGACGTGGCATGATGCCGTTCTCTGGACTAACAATTGTGGCCTTTTTTTTTTGGCTTTTATATAGGCCTTCAAAACCAATCCTCAAATTGTGCAGATACCCACTGAGTACTGCTTAATGTGTATTTGGTCCACTTTTGCAAAGAGGCCAACTCATGTGCGATGAACCGTGACAACATGACGTGACGACTCTTCATTATCTCAACACTAAGTCATCAATAAGTCCACAATGAATAATTACAACCCCCTTACAAGTAAAAATATGCATACATATCTACCTCAAAGTATACACACACAGTGGCGTATGTGGCTCAGCAGGAAAAGGTAACAGGTTGTTCACTATGTCACAAGGACTAGAAAAGTTCAACATAGAAAGTCAATACAATATAGAAAGCATATATACACATATGTGAATCTTCCTGTATGGAAGATATAAGTAAATATATGCACACACAGACTTTGTATCCTTGTCCCAGTTCCATTCTAGACACTAATTAACTAAAAATATATTGATGTATAGATTAGTACAGTAAGTATAGATATGTTTGATGTCAAACTACAACTTGAACTTCAGAGACAAAATCAAATATTTTCCCACGGAATTATTTATTTATTAGTTTTTTTTGTTTTTTTTTTATTTAGAGGTAGTGGAGACAAACAAGAAACAGAGGCAGGGCGAGGGAGAGGAGGGGACAACACGCAACAAACATCCCCAGCTGGACCAACTGATTATGCAAAGCGGGGGACGCCACCGTCGTCCTTATGCTTGTTCTCATTCTCACGGCTCCAATCGCTATTTAGTTTTTTTTTTTTTTTTTTTTTTTTTGCAATTTATTTTAATTTTCTGCAGCTGCGAGTGTAGTTTCGTATATATTCTCCTTCATGCGAAGCATCGTGGGCAAGTCGTTTGTGTGCACCGAGCGCGTATCGAACGCGAATTAACGACGACGGAGACAGTGATTCAAGATGAGGTTTCCACCTCAGGCTACACTGAAACTGCTGTGGTTCTACAATGTGGAAAAAATGAGGGAATAAATCAAATAAAAATAAATCAAGAGAATGTTTCCCAGGACAGATTAAGGAAAGTTAAAGCAAAAACACTTTTCACTCATGTGGAATCTCATCCCTTTTTTTTCCCTGTTAAAACTACGTTAAATACGAACTTCACTTTCTCCATGTGGATTAACAACAAGAGGTGCTTACAGGGTGTGTGTGAGTGTTTGAACAAGCAAGAGGCTTTTGATTTAGTTAACAAATGCCTTTGAAGCTTCTGCATTTTCAAAAAAAAAAAAAAAAAGAAAGGAAAGAAAGGAAAGAAAGAAAGAAAAAAAATTGGCTCTTGAACAAAAGGAAGAGTGGCAGTTAACGCCGGATTCAGGAACTAACCTACAAGAGCTGGCTTGCTCCCGCAAAGCTCAACAACAAGCTATCAAAAACAGGTCGTGCTACTTCCTGGCCATAAAAAAGTAGTGTGTGATTGATGATCTGTTTTATGTTTGTTTTGACTGGATGAGGTCCAGTTTTGCTGGACGGGGCACAGGCACATGCACGCCGCTGGAGGAAGCGCAGGATGAAAATGAAGTGGTGGGGGTTGGAGGCGAGGTGGAGGGTGCGGTGGGGGCTAAGTTCTTTCGATTGTGTAGTAAAGGTGTGAATGGAAGTGGATTTTCCCCTGCTACAGATTCCAGGTTCCAGGAAGTCGTTGATCTGATCCGACTGCCTGTAAACACACACAAACCTGATTGAACTCGTTTTTAGAGCGATAGTTGGATTTCTTACCTCTTACATATAGCCACAATAGGCGCTAATGCTAAGCTACGCTATCCAAATTTACCCAAAATGTTGGAATAGTCTTTTATCAAGTTGATACCACATCTTTGAGAAAGAAAGTGTTTGGATTTTCAAGGAATAAACAAGAGTTGTTTCTTGACTACAGCATACAAATAACACAATCATTATATATATATTTATTTGTCATGGTGACTCCACATTAAAAAGGTTATTAAGGGACTCTTGTTGACAAATGTGTACGTGTTTGTCACACCCACATTACAGAGAATTGATGCAAAGAACTGGTGGAGATAAATACTGTGAGGATTAACTGAAGGGAAAGTGTTGCTCTCATACGCACATGGCCCTGAGTCAGGGTGGTAGAAGGACAAGGCTCGCCCTCCTACATCTTCTCCTCCTTCCTTCCTTCTTCCTTCCTCCTCCTCCTCCTTCGCCTGGAGAGAAAAAAAAAATCTTTTTTCCATTAAGATAGAAAGACCAATATCCGCCGACTTCTGCTTCTGAGAGAAAAGGCAAACATTTACCGAGAACTGTCTAAGGAGCTTTGAGTTTGAGTTTGGAGAGCAAAGTCCCAGCTTTACTTTTCTCTCTCTCTCTCTTTTTTGTTTGTTTGTTTATTTAGTTATAGTTCATCCACGTTGGACTAAGCTGAAATTCTCTTGCTGAGATTTTTTACGTGCATCAGTTGTGTCGGCAGTCAGTGTGTATATTTAGTCTGTTCAAAGTCTGGAGTTTCTGACAAGATAATATCTGAGACTTTCAGATCCCGCTATGACTCAAAATATAGCAGTTTTGTTCCAGTTTTACAAATAAAGAGAAAGGAAACAGAAAAGTCTGACGCACTCGAGAGACTGAGAATTGTCAAACGGCAGTTGTTTCACAATGATTAAAAATGAAGTGACATGGCCTTTATACATAATAACAATAGGAGGGACCATTTTTATTTATTCCAGCAAACATATCCAATTCATATCTGTGATTGATTTGAAAACTAAGAACTGGACTGGAAGTTAACTGGAGACTAAGACTTTGCTGTTTTTTCTGCTACTGAAAACTGGCTAAATATCAACCAAACTGGCTGTTTATGTTTGTACAGATTCACGAAGGTTCCCAGACTCAATAGAATTCAGTAGATCATTTTCCAAACGGAGGTGAAAATAGTAAACTGGCTTTTAAATCTTTATACTAGCTTTTTTTGTATTTGTGTTACAAAACCTTACTACAGTCTAATAAGTTAACCATATACCTATAACAGTGTGAGGCCCTGATTGTAATAAAAGTTGTCCTCATATTCTTGGCTAATGCAAAAACAAATTATCTGAATTATCTGATTATCTTATACCTGTTATCCTTCTGGCAAATTAGCAAAAATACTGACATTTATTGAAATCTTCTAAAGCTAGCATTTTAGCTTTTGCTTATATGCTAGCTTTTCCTGAGTTTTCCCGATTTCTAAAGAACAAAAATCTGTTAACTACACGGGTAACTAGCATAAATACCAGTGTTGAGGTTAAGGTTAACTATATCAAGATAAATAAACATGTTAGCTACATGAATAACCAACAAGAAACACCAATATGTATGCTAGCATTGGAATAACAACTCACGCTAACTTGTTGCTTGCTCAGATTCTTGACCGCATGCTAATGCTAAAAAAATAATCCTATCTAGGTAAATAGAGGTTACCCATTAGGTAAACTAGCAAAAAATACTGATGTTTATGCTAATAATGAAATGCTATCTTTTCTGAAATTATGTTCTAAAAACTTCTCACATAAAAAAGCAAAGTTTACCAGTATCTACATACAAAAACCTGCTAGCTAGAAGGTTAACTAGCAAAAACACCTGTTGAAGCTAACATTGTAACAATAACTTTGTTCTTGACCACATGCTAATGTTGTTAAGTTAACTGTATTGAGATAAATGAACTTGTTAGCCATATGGTAACTAGCAAGAAACACCAATATGTATGCTAACATTGTATAATATAATACTACAACAATACTAACTTCTGCTAAATTGTATTCAAATTCCTGACCAAATAGTGATGTTATAAAGTTAACTATTTCAAGCTAAATATACCTGTTAGCAATGTGATAAACTAGCAAAAATACTTACACTTAAGTTACTGTTGTAATGCTAGCTTTAATTTTTACCATGTTGCCACAAATGTGAAAAACTAGCACTTAGCATATAGGTAGGACTGACAAACTAGTAACCGCACTAATCAGAGCACAAGAATGAACAGATCCTGGAGTTCACGGTCTAACAAAGCAATTTGACAGATCAGTTAAGTTTTTGACAGATCAGTCTGTTCTATATTAAAGCCATGAAGCCGTCAGAGGTGTGGGCTATAGTTAGTCATTGTAAAACCTCTGGTTATCAACAAGCCGTCATTGTTGCAGTTCTCCGCGTGGTGAGACAAACGTTAACGTAAGCAGCCCCGCAGCAGCGCGACGGCTGCTGAGACATGAGGAGCTAAACTGTGATTCAGGACGGGACCTTTCAGCTCCACCGCAGGACGGACCTCATTAACTCGTCTGGCTGAGAGGGGAAGTTGAGGACTTCTGTACCGCAACAACGAAACAAGATACCAGTGATCTCATCCTCCTCTTCCCTTCATTCATCCCAAGCACTTATGAGTTGCCTTGGCAACTTGTGCGCTGTGTGTGTGTGTGTGTGTGTGTGTGTGTGTGCGCATGTGTGTTGGAGAGCGGGGGCCTGAGAAACCACAGAGTGAAAATTATGTGTCATCAGAGAGGATTAGGAGCCCACGGTTTAGTAAAGGGGTCGGGATCCTGCTGCTGTCGTGCTTGAGGGTTTTATTCAATGTAAACACACATTGTCAAAAACACACACACACACGCACACACACTCTTACGAAAACTGAGAACCTGAGATGCATTCAACACAGGCAGAGACTGATGACAAGGAAGACTGAAATTGATTTTCTTCCTGTAACCTGCAACAAATCCGTAACAGAGAGTCTCTGACAGAAAACAAGCAGAGAGGAGGTCGAATCAGCTGAAGGAAGCGCGTGAAAGCGTCAGAAGAGTTTCACCTCGAGAGTGAGCAGAAGAGAGTTTGTGGCTAAAAGGTTAAACCATCGCGTTTTGAATCAGTTCTTGACAAGATTGCACGGACACCAGATAAGACCGAGAAGCTCGCAGCTCTCGAGTGTGACTCAGGTTTTAATCCCAAAATCGCTGACAATCTGTGACGACGAGACGTCAAATAAAGTCGCCCGGTGATTCATCGACAACTGTCACGGCGGTTGGCAGCTTAGAGGACGGAGACACGCGTTGGCTGCAAAACACACAGATTTGTCAAAAAACAACAGTCGGTTTACATTGAATATGAACACAGGGCTAAAAAAAAGACCGTGATATCTAGAAAATTAGCAGCAATATTTATACAGTGACTCAGAAAATATTTAATAATTATCTTTGCAGCTGCATGAAATCAGTTTGGTTTCATCTTCTCAGTGTCATTATTGTATTTGTAAAGTTTATCTGCCATATTGTGATTCTGTAGAGAAGCAAAACACAGAGAACTTGAATTTCAGTCAAAGCTGTTTGTTGAGTTTTGGGCTCCAGTTGTGAAAAATGAGACGTTGCTCTTTCTTCACAAATCAATAAACTCAATAACCTGATTCCTAACAAATCCCACATCTTTATAACTTTAAAACAGAACCAGGACGGATTAGACGGCGTTGATATTTAGTTTTGACCTCGTTGCTTTGTCCAAACAGAAGCACGGGGCTCCACACAGCAGGAGGTGACAATAGAGGAAAGTAGCCAGCTCACTGGCTCCTCTCCACACATTCCTGACATCCCAGAATATAAATAAATATATATATAAACAGTGAAAAGGATCAGTCATGACCGAATATGACGTCCTGTTCTGTTAACGTCTCATAAGCTCCAGCTCGGTATCTGTTTCCCTTCCTGTTTGCCTTTCCTTCCTTTTTTTTTTTTTCTTTCACTGTTTGGTCGTCTTGTTCCTGCTATTTTATCTCGCTGGCCTTTTTATTTTTTCTCCGTCCTCGCACCGTATCCGCTGCTGCCGCCCTCATCATCACTCTTTCCGTTCTGTTTCCACTCTTCCTTTTTTTTTCTCTTTTGCTGTCTGTTAATAAACCTCGCAGCATCGCTCTCTAACCTTTACCGCGGGAAGTTTCCTGTGCTGAAACGGAGCCCACGCTGGATTGCTTCCTGCCAAAGTGTGTTGTGGGACACGTTTTGTTTGGGCCCCCTTCTTCCTCCTTCTCCTCCTCCTCCTCCTCCCTTCTGCTCCCCTTGTTGCTTCCTCCTCTGGGCTCTGTGCAGATGGCTGAGGCCGGCAGACCGGATCTCGGAGGGGTTTTGGCAGAGCAGCACCTCTCTCCGGCCCTGGAGAGAGCATACCGCAGCCGTGACCTTGTGACCTCGCCGCCGCCGCCGCGCTGCTGCTGCTGTTGCTGCTGCCCGCCTCAGCCTCGTAGCTCTCACAAGTCTGCCACGAGAGACCCCACAACACAGCTGGTGCAGATGGCAGCTTGATTCAATATTGATAAAAATGTCAACGACATAGTCAGTTAGCATCTATTCCTGTTAAGTAGTCCAGTTAAATTTAACAACAAAGTCATTGCAGCAAATGGCAGAGAATATTCCTGGGAATATTTCAAACCATTCTTCTATTCAGTATCTGCTTTAATCATCAGTGGGTGGAAACATATTTACATATAATATATTACACATGCTAGAAGCCTGAAATAAAGTAGCATAGGAGTAATGTCTACTGTTTGAGTGCCAAGACACACGTAGAAATGGAATCCTAGAAAGAAAATATGAAGAAATATAGTTTGTTATCTTGCCTTCATTAGTTCCTGCTGTTGTTCAACACCTGTATCCCATTGCCTGACACTTTCTTAGAACGTCTGTTGACAAGCTGAGGGTCAGAGCTTGACAGGTTGTAAGCTGTGCTCCAGATAACCTAGGCCTTCCCGGGCTTATCGCCACCGCTCGTGTCACTATCTGAATATAGAGGACTGGAAGGGAAGAAATGGGAAGCTGACAATCTAGACAGGGTTTCATTTTATATTGATTGCTCTCTGTGAAACTTCCTTTGTTTGACGGGCGGGAGGGGGAAGCGGGACGGGGGGGGTGAGATCGAGGGGAAGAGAGGCCTGAAAGCGAGCACAAGGTTCCTATTACTTGTGTGACAGTGACATTGGCGGCCAAAGATAACAGCTGTCCGACTCCCGGAGGAAGTGTTTGAGTCTGGCCGATAAGTGAGATGTAAGAAATGAGTAGTTCTTCTCCGCGTGGGTGTCACGGACGTTGTGATCGCAGCCACACACCGTTGAAAGTCTGTTTTTGTGTCCCAATGAGGAAAAAAAAAAAAAAAAAGGAAGGAGAGGGGGTTGAGTCTGAGTCATACTGTAAATTATTGGGTTACACGTAGTGCAAAATGATACGATGAGGTGGCGAAATCCATGTTAACCACATTAAGGGTCAAAAATATTAATGTGTGATCCTAAAAATATACGTTGTGTTAAACAATATCACTGAATGAAAACCACAATTCATCTGGTGTAAGCAAGTACAATATAACAATTATTTAAAAAAAAAAAAAAGGAAACTAGTATAATAGAGCTTATTTTAATCATAGCACAATGTGCTAGCACATTCACGTTAGCCAATAATTTAGATTATTTTATTTTAGCTAAATCTTATTTTAGACTTTCTTGTTTGACTAATGGTTTCTTACGTGTAAGTGATTTTAGCTGTTGAGACATTAGCATTTCGTTTCATACATTCTGAGTTTTCTCTGAGGCTAAAATGTATCCAGTGGTCGTTAGCAGGTACTGCAGTTCACGTACATACATATTAGCATGAGCTGTAGCGGTTGCTGCTTGGGTCAAGCTAGTTATACGCATAAAGACAACATAGGAAATTAATAAAATTAATTATTGGCCATTCATTTTTCTTTGAAGTAATTAAGCTAGCTAGCTAGCGCACAAGCCTTAGCATGTATAAAAAAAAAAACAAAGTTATATTTAGAAACTCTACTACTACTGTGTTTTCTCTGAGGCTAAAATGTTTTCAGTTGTTAGCAAGTGCTTAGCTTCAGTGGTTGCTGCTTGGGTCCAGCTAGCCATTAATTTAGCTGCTATAAATGCTTCTTTATAGCAATTGAGCTAGCTAGTTTATTTGTGCACTAGTGTTGACATGTATCAATAAAACAACAGATCTATTTAGAAACTCCATCTTAGCGCAGCAGCGTTAGCATTCAACTTCAGTAAATGCTACCAGAGTAAAAATGAAGAATAAAGTGTAACTGCTGTTTATATTCTGATTTTATTTTTTTTTTCTCCGGGCTTCTTTCTTTTCAGCTAATATATGCACAAAAAACAGCTCTTAAGCTCTGCCAACAGTTTATTGCTGCCTCCACAGCAGCTGTGAAGTCTTTCAATGTTACACAGGAAAAAAAAAAGCAAGCTACGGCTAAGAATCCATTTTGAACAAAATTCAAGTCAAATTGAACTCTTGTCGTGCTCATTTTCTCAGTCGTCTCTGTTCTCTCCCTCTGTTGCCTCTAAATATCTCGTTGGTTAGTGCAGATGTTTTACACTCGTGTTCCCACGGCGGTGAGAACAACGTTGCAGAGTGCGAGGGAGGGAAAAAATGATAGTCATCCCTGTTTCCTCTGCTCTCTTTTCCCTCCATGTGTCCTTGTCCATCTTTACACAGAAACTAATAAAACTGCACGTCGTGTGATGCTTCTATGTTCACTCAGCAAAAAGCAGAAACACATCAGATAAAATAACTGACTCACATACATACATATATACACCCCCTCCTTTTTTTTTTTTTTTTTCTTCATTCTGTATTCTTCCCCTTAACCTATCATCTTCTAATCTTTTATTCTCACCTCCTCTCCCTTTCTGACTCTGCCTCCTCCTTCATCTTTTTTTTTCTTTATCTCCGCTCCCGTTCCCGTAATCACTCCCTCCTTTTGGCTTTTATCTCCACTTCCTCAATATCCTTTTTACTGCCTCTGCCTCCTTCCTTCCTCTCCCCCTTCCCCTCACTCCCCTTCACCCAACCCCCCTTCCTGCCTTTCCTTCTTTCTTCCTTCCTCCCCTCACCGCCCTCCTACACCCTGTCTTTCTGCCCCCCCTGTCTATCTATCTTCACTGAGCTCTTCTTTCTTTCCTCCACCACCTCCATTTTACTTCTGCTTCTTCTTCTTCTTCACCACACCCCCAACCCATCTCAACTTCTTCCATCTTCTTCTTTCTTCCCACCTCTAGGTTTACAGCCCGTCTTTTGGAGCAGGGAGGATGTAGCTCAGTGGCTGCGATGGGCCGAGAAGGAGTTCGCCCTGCGGCCGATCACCAGCGGCTCCTTCCAGATGAATGGCAAAGCTCTGCTGCTGCTCACCAAGGAGGACTTCCGCTACCGGTCCCCTCACTCTGGTACTCATCACCTTCCTTCTTTCCTTCCTCCTTTTTTTTTTGTTTTTGTTTTTGTTATTTTTTTTTTTTTTTAAACCGCACACGTCAGTGAAAAGTTTGATACTTTCCAAAAAAAACAAGAAGGTTTTAGATCATGGAAACACTCGAGTACAAAGAAAGAAAGAAAACACAAAGAAAAATGGTCCGACTATATATAGAGTAACACCTGCTGTCACGGAATGACTGATGAAGCTGTGTAAAACTGAGAAATGGTTCAAGAACATGACCACGTTTTGTCTTCGAGTGGAAGATGTAACTGAGAACAGCTGTAGCTCTGAGTAATTCATATTTAGTTGTACGTGATAGAAAAAAAAATCAGCTGTTGGATGTGTAATATTAATGTATTCCCAGAAAAACTGCAGCTTTGAAAATAAATAAATAATTATAACAATAATAATAAAAAAAAAATCAATAAAGTGAACCGGAGCAGAGGAGGGAAAAGAGGCGACAGTGAAGTGAGGCAGCTGTTACAGCGACGGCTGCTGCCGCCGGGGGAGGAAGTAGGAGACAGTTGATCAGGACGTACAAAACCAACCTCAACTGTCGCCCTGGCAACACCAGTGGCCAGACGCATGAACATAAAGCCAAACAAAAAAAAAAACAAAAAAAAACAAACATTTTTTTTTTGTCCCTTTTCAAGAGTTTAAGTTTTAGATTCCTGCTTTAAATAAAAAAATGAAACAGATCGTGTGCGACTGTTGAGAGCGGAGAGTCCGGGAAATTTTACACTACATGGTGATGAAGTCAGAGCAGAGCGGCGTGGTTCAGGGTCATAGTCACAGCAGTGGGATGTAATGAGTAGTGAATGTTGTGAAAATATAAAAAAAAAAAAAAAGGTTAGACACATGATAAAATCCTGCACAAACCAGAAATGGTGACAGAGAGATGGAGCTATCAGGTCAAATTAAGTTCAAATATAAACGGAAATATTCAGGATTATAAATAATAAATGTAATAAATCAAGGATTTAATAAGAAACAAGTAAAGATGCTTGCAATGTTTTTTAAAAAATCTTTAAAAAAAATTTAAATTTAAATTTCTGTACTTCTACAATTTTTAAAAAAATCTATTAATTTCTATATTTCTCTACCATGTCAGTGGAGCCAACCTCAGTGTGAAGAAACCACAGTCAAACAGTTATTTCTTCCATGTTAGCGGTATGTAAAGCCGAGCTAACCGCTGCTACAATATGCTAATAATGTTAGCTAACTGTGAGATCTTTATCTTTACACTGAGGTTAGTTACATGTACCTCATTATTACACACAAAAATATAACGTAGTGTAGAGATTTAGAAGTAGTTCATGATTAATGTTTGCATCTATGTTCATTTAATTAGAGGGGGGGTTAGCTTTGGTTTTCTGTATATTTTTGGACAAAAACTCAACTCAGCCAGAGCAGAGCGGTGTTAACTTTCTTCTGTATACATTTCCAAAATCACCACAGACCCCAGATGAGCTCTTTTCCAATGACATTACACATTATGACACATAATGTGTAGTTAGTGAACGATATGGCCCAGCTGACAGCTGTTTTCAGTCTCGTATCAGGATGTTTCCATTTCAGATCTTATGCACAGTTTTTCATATCCTGTCGAGAAACCGAGGTCTGGGAAGAAGAAGAAGAAAAAAAAAGTCGAGTCGAGGAACGAGTGACTCATCATCACAGTTTTATTAGTTGTTGCTGCTTCTTGTGCGACAATGAAATCACATCGTTGTAAGATCATTTTAAGCATGAGCTTCTTTTAGATGTTTTTTTTTTGTACACCTGGAAGTTAATCACAGGGCGTAAAGAGAGATAACGCTGACGGTGACTGATTACATATGGATATTAACAGTGTGCTTTGGCTTTGTGGTTAATAACGCTAACGTTAGTAAGTGAAAATGTCATTTTAGGGAACGGAGCAGTGTTTTTTTTAAGCTTGTGATGTGTTTGTTTCCTCCTTTGAGCAATTAGAAGGCTACAGTTCCCATCAGTGTTTGGTGTGTGCTAGATTTTTTTGTAGTAACACTGAGACAATAGGTTTTTTTGTATGTATATATGTGTGTGTGTGTGTGTGTGTGTGTATACACACATAACTTCATCCTCAGACTTGACACTTCACACTCTGTTTCCTCATAATTATATTTCACAATGATGTACATCTGTCAGGGTCAAAAAAAAATCAAAGCGACCTGTCGTTCACCAGGAAGCAGGAATTTTCCCTGCATTGCAACTTAATGCCACAGAACCAGAAAGTGAGAACTGAAAGGGGTGTGTGAATGTGTGTGAGTGTGTGTGTGTGTGTTTGTTTGTGTGTGCATGTTCAGCATCACTTCCTTTATGAGAATCATTTCCTTGTTATGGTAAGCCTTTAAAGAAAGCCTGAGATAATGTCAAAGGCAGCCCCCCCACACCCGCCCCACCTCCTTTTTTTTGTTTTGTTCAAATCACTTCTGCCTCTACCTGAGGCGCTGTCGTCGTTGTCGACGGTAAATCAACGAGCGAATTTCCTGCTCGGCTCCTGCGCCTTGTGTCACCGCCACTGTACAACCACTTAAAGGAGAATACCTGGGTCGTATAGAGCCACGGCTCATTGACTTGTGTCAACATTTAGTTCATGTTTCTGTTAAACGACCCGACATACGCCGGTGTTCATGTTTTTCTTTCTTTTTTCTTTTTTCTTTTATTAAATCTGGTTTTTATCTTACAGGAAAAGCAGAAGAATTCCAGATTATTTCCAGGAAAACAGGTTAAATTCTTGATGGTTTCCGTGATAGATTATCTGCAAAATGCTCCACCTTTTAAGAGGAAAAGGTGCCCCAGGTCATCAGTGTTGAATATCTAGGAACTGTTTGTGTTGTAACACATCTTGATTTGCCATTCCTCCGTCTCCTAAAAACCACATTCTCCTCTCTGACTATTCCATTATTGCTCAAGCTCCTCGCTGCCTGAAAAGCAAAGGAGAAGAAAAAAAAAAGGAGGAAGAGGAGGGGAAATCCCCGATTGTTTGGATAATGCCAGCACTAATTTCCAATTTTATGTTCGAGGTAAAAATGCTACTGGGAGACATATGGGTGACCTCTGACCTTTTTGTCTCTGCAGGGGACGTCCTGTATGAGCTGCTGCAGCAGATCCTGAAGCAGAGGAAGCCGCACGTGTTTTACCCGTCTGCCTACTTCCCTGGGAACTCCTTCCACTCGCTGCCCGAAGGCGCCGCCGTGCAGCACCTGAAGCTCGAAGGTCAGCGCAGTAAACATCACTTTTCTTCTTCAGCTGCTACATTTTCCACTCCTGCTGTTACACACACAGTTTCATTAGGGCCTTCTGCTCGATCGGGTGCTATCTGAAGTATCTGCTCACACATATCTGTCATTCAAGGCCATGATGCTGTGGGGGGAAAAAAATGTCCTGCATTAGAATCACTTTTTTTTTTTTAATGATAATAAATATTTGCTTTCTTCACATATTTCATATAAAATAACTTAAATTCCACACAACAAAAAAAAACCTCATGACTCCACATCCAGTATCTATGAATCGGTTTCAGCAGTAGCCATGACAACAGGGTGAAGGGAGGAATTTTTTTGACAAAAAAAAAAATTCATATGCTTTTATTTATTGTATTTTTTTTTTTTTTTTTATCATCTACAGCTGTAAATATGTCACCTAGTATTACTTCACAGTTCTGTCAATCCATCACCAAGAATCTCTGTAAATGAAACTACTGCTGTTAAGCTACTTAACATTTAAGTGAATTAGTGGTTAAACAACACGTACACAGTTACAATAATGTTCTCCAGCTGTTCACAGTGAAGCACTATCGACATGTTTTGGTCATACTTGTCTTTTTTCCCTCCATAGTTGGACAATACGTGTAATTCATTGTTAAACTGGAAAATACTTGCTTTCGTCACAAGTGTTTGACACATATTTAAGGGATCGTTGAAAAATTTGTGTTGATTGAGAGAAAATCAGCTGATTTACCAAAAGATTGGTCAGTTCCTTAAATTAGACGTTGTTCAGCTCGGTCAACAACATTATGATGGAAACAGCACGAGTAACATCATGTTGCTGTCTGACGTTAGCAGCTTCAGACGAGTCAGTTTGATTCTGTGATTGCAGGTGTAGCGGTGAAATGATTCGATTTTGTAAAAGGTAAATTAAACGTAAACTTTTCTTGCCGAGTGTCGACACAACAACACTTTACAGATCAGTTTCTACAGGAACTTTGGTTACATCTAAGTCAGTTCATGTAAATCAGAGATAGAAATGTATTGTTTTACAAACAGGATGTGAATGAGGATCGAAAACTAAAACGTTTTTTTTTTTTTTTTAGGTCAATGGTCATGTACCTCCGCATCTCAGAGATTATCTCTTAGATTTGAGCATTTGATTATTTAAGATCTTTTTTTCTTATGTTTTTGCACGAACAGAGCTGAAAATAACATAGGTGGAGTCTCTCTCTTCAAGAAAGTCATAACTAATAATTCTGGCAAAATGCCAGCTTTTTTTTTTTCTTCTGGCTGTGCTCTGAGGAAGTGTGACACAGCAGCAATCAGTCGAAGATAGGGCAGTAAATTTTACAGACATTAAATGTTGACAGTAAAACCTGTTCCACAAGGAAACGCTGCTTTATTTAAACAGGCTGCAGCACGGGACGCCACCGCAAACTGCTCCGGCGGCTTAGTGCACCAGAGATGATTGGTCCTCTGGTATTTATTACTCTGGTCTTCCTTGTTTTTATTTAGGTGCTTCTGAGAAAAAGGAATGAGGGCAACACAAAGCAGACAACTTCGACTGAAACTTAACCAGAAATAATGGCATCAGATATCAGACTTACCGAGGCTAAACTGCAGCATATTAGTGACATCTAGTGGACATTTCTGTGTGAAGTACATCCAAGAGCCACAAGTCACAGAAAAACAACTGAGAAAATATTAAAAAGCTGCAACACACCTCTTCCTTCAAGGCCTTATTATTATTAGTATTATTATACTTTTTATCAAAGTCAGGCCCTCCTTGATAACGTGTATTTACTGTTGGCACACCTGTATGACAAACACAGGAAGTGTAAAGAAGCCGCAGTCGAGACATCACCCAAAAGTTTTCTAAACATTTAACAAGCCTACAGAGCTGTTTCTAGGTAATCACAAAATCAAAGACCATATAGATCCACTGGTTGGCTGTTGATACTCCAATCTAGCTGATAAAATAATTATTTTATTTTGTTTTAACAATTTATTGTAACTCTGCTGTGGGAGTTTATGGGATATTGTTGCTTTTGTATCTTCAGAAACGGTACGACGAGGCCCGCGTGGCTCAGAGCCACTCCCCCAACATCCACCAACCATAGAGCTGCGCCACCGCCCCCGCTCCCCTCATCACCAAACCCCGCGACGATCCCCTCTGGAGTCAACCCATCCCCGCGCCGCCAACGACGACTCCCTCCAAACCTTCTCCCAGCTGCCAGACAGCAACCACCACCTGCCCGAGGAAATGTACCCGCTGTCGGTGTCGCCGACGGCGCCCAACGGACGCTGCACGACGCCACGGGAACCCCAGTGCCCCGGCAGCCCCGGCGGACAGGAGGCGCCGCCTCCTCGCGTCATCCAGCTCATGCCCAGCACCATCATGAACCCGCTGCTCCTCAGCCCGAGCAGGAGCGGCGGAGGCACCGGCATGGACTTCAGGCACAGCCGAGGCGGATCCTTATCTCAGGCGACGCTCGAGAACGGGCGAGAAGGGAAAGGACACGGTCACCACCATCCCATACCTCTGCAGCAGCAGCAGCAGCAACAGCAGCACCTACTGCAGCAGGAAGAGGCGCTTTACAGGAACCACGTCATCATGCCCGTGTCTCCTCCAGAGGAGCAGCAAATGCCCATCGGACGGATAGCAGGTACGACTCAGTCCTGACCCTGACGTGACAACTTTAACATATCGGTATCACTCAGTCTATTACATTATATCACCATCTCACGCTAACGTCTTGTCCCCACAGACTGCAGGCTGCTGTGGGACTATGTCTACCAGCTCTTGTCAGACAGCAGGTACGAGAATTACATCCGCTGGGAGGATCCAGAGAATAAAGTCTTCCGCATCATGGACCCCAACGGCCTGGCCAGGCTCTGGGGCAACCACAAGGTAAACAACACACAGCAGCACGCTCTGCAGCTTCCTGCTGCTCAGTCACGTGGTTTCTGATCTGATCTGAGACAATTCCAGAACTAGGCGGGAGAAGAAACTATAATGAACACATAAAGACACATAAATACCTCACACATTCTCACCTGAGCCGTCCGTCCAGTTTTAGCTCATTGTTAAAGATTTTACGGTTGGCTAACTATGACTGTTTTCTTAAAAAAATAGAAGAAGAAAAAAAGAAGCGTTTCTGCTTCCACCTAGTGGCCAAAACATCAGGTAATCGAAGCTTTAAAGCTGCTGCGCACAGAAATGCTCAGAGCATTTTAGCCTATTTTAACTCATTGTTGGAGGCAAAATAAATCAAAAATTTTGGTTTTACACAGACATGTTACAGTGAGATATATGGACACTTCAAGACTATTCAATAAATAAATGACGTCATTATCTTAACAACATCATGTCTCAGAGGTTTGACATATGACATCAGTGAAATATAAAGACGTGTGTGTTTAAGTTTTAAAGAGACAGTAACCTTTTCCATCATGTTAAATTGTCACATCTATCACACATTTACGGCAGCTCCGACATTCATCATCCATCTTTTTGGTCAGAGGCCTTTTTTCTCTCAGCGGCAATTTCTACACATTAGATATCACTTTAAAGACATGTGGGGGAAACTGTCTGTGTAGTTTCTCTCTATGTTTTGTCTGTTTTCTCAAAAAAAAAAAAAAAAAATAAATAAATAAACGTTGTAGTGGTTCAAGGTTTGAGAAGTCACAATTCATCCAGTAATGATGATTAGTCTTACTATGGTGCTTTTGTAAAACAGTTCACAAAAACAAAAGAAAATCTAGTTTTATACATTATATATATATATATATATATATATATATATATATATATATATATATATATATATATATATATATATATTTCAAGAAATGTATTTATTATTTTATCATCACTGAAAAAAAAACTGAATTTGTTTTTTTTTTTATGTTCTGCACATATGGCAGAATTAACAATACATTTGACTCTGACTTTAAAACTAATAATAAATCGTGGTCTTTCATAGCTACTCTCCACCACCACATTATTATATTTGTGATTTACATTAATATTTTGTCCTAACGTCCTACAGAACAGGACAAATATGACGTACGAGAAGATGTCGCGAGCACTGAGACACTACTACAAACTGAACATAATCAGGAAAGAGCCCGGACAAAGACTCCTGTTCAGGTAATAAACCAATTCCAATCTGCTCGAAAGCTCTTTTCTCTCTCTCTCTCTCTCTCACGGTTTATAATGTAAAAGTTTTTGTTACTCATTCAAACATGATCAAACAGCATCTCCTCGTCTTCGTCTCGTCCACAGGTTCATGAAAACCCCCGACGAGATCATGAACGGACAGACTGAGCGACTCGAGCACCTGGAGTCCGACACAGACGAACAAATCTACATCAAAGAGGAATGTTGAGGAACTGTGGTGGGGGTTGGGTTTTAAATAAATAAAAAAAATAAAAATAAAATAAAATACAAGTCCAGGAACTACTTACTACTACTACTACTACTACTACTACTACTACTACTACTACTATTACTACTACTACAGCCGCTGATGCCTTTCAGATGCAGCTTGAACAATCCACGTTGAATCCGGACGTTCACATCGTCTCCATGTCTTTGATGATCTTTACCTGAGGACACAAGAAGAAGAAGAAGAAGAAAAATACATAAAATAAAACTCAGAAACATTCAAAACATCTGTTGTTTTTAAATTTTGGACAGAGCTGAAAGGACTTTTCGAAACGCTCTCCCCCCTGTCTGTCTCTCTCTTATTTTATTTTTTTTTTTTTAGTTTTATTTTTTATTGTTTTCTTCCTAAATGAACTGCAAAAAAAAAAAGAAAAGAAAAGAAAAAAGCCAATCACTTTGTGCTTATGTCACTTTTTATGATTTCGTTTCGTCTCCTCACATGCATTTTACGACGGAAAACACAAACAAACAAAACAACAACAAAAAAAACTTTGTAAAAAAAAAAGGAAAAAGAGAAAAAAAAAACAGAAAATTTGTGCGTGCGTGTGTGACAGGAATGTTTTCACCATGGAATTAAAAAAAGAAAGAAAAACATTTTTGATCAAAATGAATGGTGTGGATTTCATTTCATTTTATTTTAGTGAAATATCAAACGGCCACATGATGGCAGTAGTGCACAACTTTAATGAGGAAGTTTTGCAACAGTTTATTAAACGGACTCAGCTGCTTCAAGATGAGTTATTTATAGAGGAAAACGAGGCCAGAGGTTATGAGAGAAAACGGCAGTTTCATTTCATTTAAATACATATTTATTATAGCTGAAATATGTCGATACATTTTGTGTTTTACTGCGATTTTTTAAATTTTAAATCACAATCAGAACAATTCAGTTTCCTGTTTTATGAATTATTATATTGCAAATGTTCAAATCAGCCTGTTACGGAAATATTAACAACATTTAACACGAGTTTGAATGTGTCTGATCATGATTCATTATCGCCGTTTTAATTTCAATGTGAGACTGAGGGAGGAATGAATCGTCTTTACTTTCAGATCCGTCAGCTGTGACATTTAGATACAACAGATAAATATGAAGAATATGACATATAATATGAGGTGAACCCAGGTGAGTAATCAGATTACAGTAACGCGGGGACAGAGAGAGAGAGAGAGAGAGAGAGAGAGAGGTAACGTTGGTGCGCCGTGCGCTCCGGAGTCTCCATGAAAAGTTAGTGCGCGCTGCGCGGAGCTGTCAGACTGAGAGGAGACGCGGCGGAGCCAAGAGCCAGAGACTCAGTTGATCGATGAGGGGGGAAACAGCCTCACACACACTCATTCACTCACTCACTCACTGTGAGCTGATCCAGAACCAGCAAAACGGGGCGCGTATTATCAACGCGCGTTATCGTCACTAAGCTGAATGTGAAGCAAGTAGCCTTCTGTTGGACTTATCTGGTCGCTTTTGGATGCGGAGAGGAATCTGATCTGATCTGGTCTGATCTGATCTGATCTGGTCTGAGTTGATCTGATCTGGTCTGAGTTCAGCTCGGTGGATGAGACGCTCACGTTGCCGCAATAGAAGAAAGAAAATGAATCGTGTGTGATTCTGCTGTTTGATTTCAGCAAGAGAAGATTGCGGATTTTCTTTTTTTTTTCTTCTTGTTTTTGTTGTTTTTATATATATATATATATATCTATATCTATATATATTTTTTCAAACACCACCCTCTTTTTTCCCTCAATCTCCATCAGTCCAGGACGCAAATGTCTCCACATCACAGACTCAGCTGTGGATTGTAGCAGCGGCCACACCGATGGTTTAACAGGGCGTTAAGGTGCTTTGGGAAGGGAGTGGGACAATTACAGGTAAGAGTCGTTTTCATGTTACACACACATTCACAATGTCTGAGGCTGTTTGAGGGTTTAACCTGCTGTGGATCAGCAGCACAGCATCATAGTCCAAACAAAAAATTATTTAGAAAAAAATATAAAAAACAAACAAAAAAAAAAACAACAACAACAACTCATCATTCATCCTAATGCCAGGCCTGACATTTATCTATATAACTGATTCTATAAATAGGTTTGATGGTTTCAGCACAGAGACTCCTCACATGTGGAAAAAACAGTTTGATATATATATATATATATATATATATATATATATATAGATAGATATACATACATATTCATTCCTTCATTATCTGTAATTGAAAAAAGTTCTTATTTGATCAAATCCAGTGTGTTTCAAAGGGTCAGTGAAGGTTAATAAAGTTCACACCAAGTCTGGATTAAACTGGACCTGAGATCACATCCTAAACTCAACAGTATGTGATGATGTCGCTCCTGTGTGTGTGTGTGTGTGTGGGATCATCATATTGTGGGATGGTGTTATCAGTATCAGTAGGTGTGGCTGGATGACTGTCAGGAACTCATTTTGATAGTGATTAATTGATTTGATTTTAATGTCCACTCACCTCAAGATGATAATCACGTGAGTTCACTGATGATGATGATGATGTGGACTCTTCCTCCTCCTGCTGCTGCTGCTAACAGACAGAAATGGGAATGAAAAGGAAGTGGACGATTTAGAAAGTCAGTACAGTTTGTGGAGGGTGTGCAAAGGTGTTGACATCTCTGTAAAGAAAAAAAACTTTTTCAAAAAATTTCAGGGAACAAACGGTTTTCTGAGTTCATGTTAAGAGTTGGATGTTTAAGGAAAAAACTAACACTTTGTTGCACCATATTTCACAACTTTTCGTGTGTCTTTTTACATCCCGCGTCACGTACATGCGTTGACTTAAACTGATTAAACTGATGTGAACACCGTTGCCATGTGCGACTCTAATTTAGACACATTGGTGCCTGGTAACAACGACTTGCAAGAAACTTACAGATAATGTGACTTTTAATATCTACATGGAACAATAATGATTTGCTGACAGGTATATTTATAAAGAACCATACACTAGTTGCTCATCTAATCCTAAAATATAATTAAAGTACTTATGACTTGTGAGTTTTTGAGCTCCTATTTAATGATTTTATTGCCTTTACTTTTACATGAATGGAAAAACTCATTTTCTAATTGTGACCCGTTGTTGTTCAGTGAATAAACCTCTAAAATTATCATTCGAATATTTGTTCAAGGCCTAAAGAGACGGCATTACTAGGCAAAGGTTAAAAAAGTACATATTTCTTTTAAAACTTCTTTTTTTTACATCATAAATGACCTTACAACACTTTAGATTTATCTGATTACCCTTCACTTTTTTGTTCAGTTTTTCTTGTTTTTGTGTTTTTTTTAACACAAGCTGGATTTTGAATCAGCGATGGAGTTTGTTTCTGAAGTGAGAGATTTAAATACTCTTGTTCCTCAGCACAGAGCAGGGAAGAGGGAGCTGCAAGTCACACATTGACGTCATCTGGCAACTTCTAACAACTTTCTAGCAGCCAATAGCTGCTTCTCTCAGAAAAGAACTGGCAGCCCTGCTGGTCCCCAATTAACTGGAAGCATCAAGAGCGGCTCCTCCACCGTGAATGATCAGGGTTTAACGCTGTGCTCGGCCGTGGCCCGGGTCAGACCACCAGACCGTCTGACCCCCCGTTGATGCTGCCGCTGCTTTCCAGCTGGGCAACCTGGAGCCAAATGTCTGGCCAGCAGCGGTGGATCAGCCAATGTCACCTTTTTTTTTTTTTTTTTTTTTTTTGGTGGGTCACATGACCTCGTCTTTTCGCTGCCTCTCGCCATCGATCCAAAACGATGACACCAAGGTTTCATGGTCCACTGCTCCTCGCCAACCAGGCCAAGTTGGTCCTGCTTCCAAACAGCTGTGACATGCAGCTCGGCATCAGTGGGGGGTCTTTGAATCTGTTCATCTTTGAGGATGCCCAGATTTTTTTTTTTTTTTTTTTAATGAAACTTATCTTTAATTATAATTAGTATTATTATGATGCCGTAAATCAGTGCTGAGAAACAATAACAGAAGATTCATACGTCTAAAAAGTCCTTAAATATAATATTTTTAAAGACAGTAGATAACTTCTTGTCAAACCACAACTTGTCAAACATATATTTTATGAGATATAAATTGTTAAAAGACCTTTTCCAGATTCATTTTCACATGTCATAAAAAAGAAAAGATTTAAAATAATAAATTCCATTTAGTTGCTTCGGTGGGTAGCCTCATTTCCAGCCCTGATGCTAAGCTACACTAATGTTTTTTTTTTTTAGCCTTAGTTGGTGGTATACTGAATTTCTTTGATTAATTAAAAAATGACTAAATCATGAAACCATAGCTATTACAACACAAAAAGGATTATATCTAGACAAAAACAGAAAACTAGCTGGCTAGCTAAAAGAAATAGCTAGCCTTTTTAGCTATCTTTGGTCATGTAGCGAGCTAACTGGCTACACCTCTGTCACATCTGTACGTGTAACGGACTGAAAATAACTGGACAGAAACAGGAAAAGATTCTATTTTACTTTAGTTTGTACTATTGACATTGTGCAGTAAGCTAACGTGACGTTAGCTAGCAGCTGTCCGGCTAATGTCAGGGACATAAACGGAGCTCATTTATTTGTTCAGTGCAGACGGAGCTGAAGAGAACTCACTAATAATTAATGCAAACGCCTACATACTGGTAATGACAGTCTACAACTGTACTGTGACCTTTTATTGTCTGAATATGTGCGATGATTAGTCGTATAAGGTGATGCATAAGGTTGTTGGTTTTTTTTAGTCTTAGTTAACTATCTTACAAATGAAGTCAGAGAAAAATTATGATAAAAGTGTTTTTCTACTCCTCATTTATTGCGTTTAGTAAAATTGAATACAGTGATATCAACCCTCTAATCCACCTCTCAGGTAGAAATGATGAACTATTCCTTTAACTCTGGTACAGTTTAATGTCTTTTCCATCCATATATACTTGATCTATTATCTTGATGTTGTATATCATCTTTTGGTTCAGTGGAAATGGTTCTAACCGTTGAATCTGAGAGATGGTGACGTTACCACTGACAGGTTTTTCTTCATTGTTCTTATTGGTTAAAAAAAGAAAGAAAGAAAAAGAAAAAGTCAAAAGACATAACTGGACATATTTTTGCACTGATGTGTCAAAAAGCTTTTGAATATGTTGGATGAAACTTGTAAGTGAACATAAAGTGCCCATGGATTTATTTGTCTCAGTGTGAATCAAAGGCGTAAGCGGACGCTGGCATTGGGCCGTGTTGTCCTGATAGGTGAGTCCGTGCTCTCTGCTCCTGGAACAACTGGAATTTTGTGTAAAATATTGACGGCTGATTGGCGCCCGCTGTGCAGGTGTTTGATGTAAGTAGGAAGCGAGACCTCTTTCCACCCTCCCCTCACCCCCCGCTCTCTTTCACATTCTATTTGATCTGCGCTCGATCTCCTCTCTTGTTTCGTTTGAAATAAAACACAAAATATAGCGGCTGCTGAATAAACATCAGCTCTACATTCACAGATGATAAAACAACAGCCAAAGGTTGCTCAACATGTTTCCACTTTGACCTCAACTTCTCCCAATTCTTCCTGTTTCTGCTGACAGTTTTATTGGCTGGACTTTTATTTTGACGGTACAGCTTTGGTATGTTTCAGCCAACCACACACCCATGCTGTGACCTGGAGGCTGGAAGTTTGAATCATCTCACCTCCTAAATTCTCACTTCCTACAAATGATCATACTGCTGCAATAACGTACGACGGAGTCGCAGCCTCTGCAAGTTTTAGTTTTTGTTCATGTGGTTCATGGTTTATCAGCTAGAAAATGGGCCTATTAGCAGGATATGAGAGAGAAAATCCATCCTGAGCAGACGACATTAATGAAATTATAGCAGCATATTTGAAAAATAAAGTAATGCATAATTTCAAAATTTATTTTCTCTCTTTCTCTCTCCTTTGCTCGTTTTGTAATGCCAACTTTTTTTTTTTTAGGAATTTTAAGGGAACTTTAGGATTTTTTTTTAGAGGTGACAGGAAAGGAGAACAGAGAGAAACGACCTGAATTGATCGATAATGATCAGTGTCTTAACCTCTTAAAGTGATGGTCTGTAGTAATTTGAACCCAGTGCTTATTTCACCACGAACGCGGTGGTGATGTGCAGATTTGTCATTTTCCTGAACAACAGTACAATATGTCTGTGAAGAGCGAGGAAAATGATTAATCTGCTGATCTGGAACACCCTTCATCACCAGTTGTTATGAAAATTAGACCTTGGGTAAGTCTTGTAAAACACTAATAAACTCTTGGTACATCAGTACTTTGGTTTATGTGTAGGGACCCTATTCATGCTACTGCCAAAGTGAAGTGCTATTTTGAGCTTTGTTAGTGTCATTTCATTAATTATCATTAGTGAAATGACAATTTAGACACATTTGACTGGTGGCCCCACTTACGTTCATTGTTACCAATTTGGCTGTGAGAACAAAAGACGGTCACACAAAAATCAACACAAAAATCCTTCAACCAACATAAAATATCTCGAGGGGATGTTCGACTTGTATCCGTGGTGAAATAGACCCTGGGTTCAAATTCCTGCAGTTTTACCCCATCACTTTAAGACCACTAGGAGGCACAATTGACCTTCAAGGTACCCATCAAATTAAACAGTCTGGACCCGAACAAGTCCATAGTTAAGACATTTTAACTAAAGCTCTCCTTACAAAGTGAAAAAGACAGGGGGACGTTACAAATCATGCCCAAACTGATGTGATAACCCATGCCCAAACCATGATAACATTTAACCATTTTAAAAACTCTCTCCACAATATCTACACAAACTCTGTACAAAAGAGGCTGAAGAATGATCCAAGATTTTGTCAAATAAACTATGGTTAAGGTTAAAACTTGAGGATAAAGTTTGGGTTTAGGGTTAACCATAAATCGTTAGTTTTTGTTTGGATGTGAACAATCTCCTATATGAAAGTCAGTGGTACCATCAACTACCTGCTCCGCTTACTTTCCACCTTGCTGCAGAAATGTGAATTCTGTTTCTGCCGCTGGACAATGACATCGGACGTAAATCACATAATGAACTTGTCTCCTACAGATACTGTGTGATTTCCTGTAGCCATCTGAAACTTTTTGTAGGAACGATGACCACCAACTACCAACACGTCTTAGGAACCTCTTGCTCTAGAGAAACTGTACGACGCCTACCAAAACATCCAAACTAATTTAGTTTCCCCAAAGAAGTAAAATTGTGAGAAAATAAGTTAAATTAGCCGAAATTGCTCCAACACCATAAAACACTGTGAGCTGCAGCTGTGATCAGCAAGAAAGAGAAAGTTAATGAAGAGTAGGGATCTGTAGTGACTCCCTGTGGTTTTTTTTTTTGGACGGTTGCTTTCCATGCTCATGGTTTGGGAGATGTATTCTTCCTTGTCGTATCGTGCTGTCCTCCTCCTCATTGCCCAACAGTCCTCCTCCAGTTGACTATGATCCTATTTCATGCAGAGGCAGAAAAAAAGTGGGTGAGACAGAAGACGCAAGAGAGAAACTGAAGAAGACAGCGGGAGAAAACGGAGATCCGTTGGTCTGTGTCCAGGTTTTTTCCCCCCACGTGGCCATTTTATCTCCTCAGCAGCGCCTTAGTGTTGCTCTATGTGTGGCCCAGTGGCTTATAAACATGTGCCTGTCACGCAGGATGACTCGAGCCTCTGAAGGCCTCCGAGCAAACACACAAACACGTATTTTGGACAGCAGAAAACATCTTTCTATCCCTGCTCTCCCCTACCCATCTCGCCTCTCTCCCACCCATCCCTCTCCCTCCATTTCATTTCGATGGCTGATGGTGTGTGTGCAGAGCTGTGGGCCTACAGTACTTTCATGATGTGAGCCAAACCCATCTGGGACTCAATATCCTGTTTACCAGCTCTCAGCACTCTGAAAACCACAACAATACTGAGCTGAGGCAGAAGTTCAGAACTCATTACAGTTTGTTCAGGTCACGGGCAAGGTCGAAGTCCTCCCCTTCTCCGTTACTCTACTGTGTTGTCTAAAAAAACTCTATTATTTCTTCTTTTTTTTTTCCTCCCCTCTTTTCCCAATCTGTACATGTTTTCATGCCATGCTTTGTGAGCGAATCTCCCAGCAAACACATCTGAAGACACTGTGGTGATCCACTAGATAATAGACTGTGCTCAGTGAGGAAAAAGTGAGCTATTTGATACTGCTGCTAGATTGATTTGCGACGTTATTAGAAGATAAAAACTATCGTACATGGCAGTTTTGTTTCGAAAAAGTAGTTCACTGCAACACATTTAAGCTTTTCTCTGGCCTTTTCAACGCCGCTCCATTTGGTGAATTTTCTTCTATTCATTCTCATTGTTAAGTTTAGTGGACCTATCATCAGATGATGATCTTTTTTGTGAAGTTACAATGAAATTCAATTAGACAGGAAGTAACCTGACAAGCTAAAAGGGAAAAGAAAAGGTTGGACCAGCACTAAATACCCTACGTTCGCTAATGTGCTCGATACCATCCCTCTTCCTTCCCCTGTCTTAAAACACTCACTCCCAAGCTAATTAATTCCTACTGAAGGCATAAATAATTAAAAACATAAATTTTTTAAATCAAATCGAGTAATTTAGTAAAAAATAGCCGCGCGCCGCTCAGGCACTTGTAAATAGAGCATTTGTCGGGGACTATTTTCAGCTGTGCATTAATACGCATTTGGATCTAATGAGTTTTTATAACAGCAGGACGGTGAATGTGGGATTGAGAATAACTCAAAATAAACTACACTGTGGTGTTCACGGTAACGACGGAACATCGATGTGTTTTAAATTTTTTTTTTTGGATGAGTTGTATAGCTCTGTCTCTTAGAAATAAACTTTATAGAAAACTGTAAGACTATATTTAGCCGTTGACACTACAGACCAGAGTTCACATCCGTAGTCTGTAGTGAGCTTGGTACAGCAACAAAAGCAGTTATGAAGAGAATAGGGTTATGATGAAACTTTAATAGCGTAAATAATTAGCATATTCATGATGTGACTGCATCATATCTGATGATATATCCTGATTCACCAGATTTCAGCCTATATCTTTTTGTTTGAATGTTAGTGTATTTGAGCTAACTGTGCCACTGAGATCCAGCCAAACTTTATCACTACTCACTCACAAGAGCTTTCTCCAGCATCAGTTTTGCTTCTTCTGAAGTTAGTAATGAGCTAGCCTTGTAGCATCCAGTTTGATCTCAGTCCAACAAGAGACGATAAGGAGGCAGCACTGCAACGCAACGTTAGCTTCAGCTCTCTGTAAATTAACACTTCATAATAATGCTAGCATCTGTAGCGATAGCACCGTTACGGATTTAGCACCTTGCACCTCTAAAGCTGCTGCAGGCGTAAGACATTTCTTCATATACACGCTGCAATTAAATGTGACATATATAGTTTTGATAACAGTAATTCTCTGTACTTCCTCCCAGAATCCTGAAAACAACAAAAAACAATTTCTTTTTCTAAATCACTACAACACAGTGATGGGTTAATTGCTACATTTGCAAAAATATTATAAACTTATCAGCAAAACTGTTAAAATCTGGAAGATCGAGATGAACCAGCGGTGATGTGACCAGTCACAGTCAGTTTGAATCGAGCTACAACGGTTTAAAGCAGTTTGATCCCATCGCAAATCTCTTGTGTAAACTGACCTCAAGAGATAAGAACCTTAAATTTGCCCACCAGAGACTGGAGTTAAAGCCTGTGAGCTGATGGGTCAGATTGTGATAATAAAACAAGTTTTTTCCTCCATATTTCAGTCCTGGAGTGGTGCATGATGGGACTGTGTTGTAAATGCAAGGCTGTTAGAAATCAAAGTGGAAACAGACTTTGAACTGCTTCCTTCATTCCCTCATTTAGACATGGCCATGTAATATGAATATATTCTATTATATTTCCACACAGCTATTTAATCCCACATTCAGTATATTCTCTATATAGCGACCCATCTTTATTTATGACAATGCTTAAATATTCATTTATCTGTACGTTGTTTATGTGGAAAATACAGAGCGTGTTCTGTGTGAGTGTGTTTCCCTCCGACAGAGTTTCATCCCCACCGCACACTCGCACTGAGCTGTACGCCTGGTTTGGCTCACACCGCACCCCCGGGCTATTTAACCCAGGGGCTGTAACCTAAAGACCTGATACTGGCAGGCTGTGGCTTTCAATCTGACCGCTCTCCCCCACTTATCTGGCAAATAAGCCGTTTTAATTGCTTACACACAGAGCCCTATCAGGCCATGTAGTGAGCATGGAGATAAGGGTTACACAGAGTCAGGCATTAGTAACAGGATGAGAGGACCGCAGAAAAACAGAGCTGCAGGGTCCCAGGAGGAGGAAGAGTCAGGAAATAGCTATGGCCATCCTATTAATTTCAAACTCACAGAGCCGTTTCTCCAGCTTACTGTGTGGCTCAGGAGACAGCTGTTGTTCAGTGGAATCAAAGCAAATTTGACTTATTGCTTTAAAGATGGCAGCTCGCTGTGTGGAGTAATAAGCATGTGGAATCACACAGGTTATTATGCAAAATGACTTTGATGGCTTCAGGTGCACTAAGCAATAAAAGGGGAATGTATCTGTTGAGCATTTTCTCACACTGACACCACACAGATGCTGATGGTTCATAAGGGCTTTGGATTTTTTTCACTGAACTTTAAATTAGAGCAAATTAGAACTGAAATATGCGCGCAAGTGTATAGATTTCTCCCTAAAGCTTTTATTTTTAGACATTTCAGTGTCTTTAAAGTCAACATCCTGTCATTCGGCAGGCTCCAGCGACCTTCCTTTCTAAAGAGATTTGGATTGTTGAAGTTTCACTGTGTATTGCTTTGACCCGTGTGCCCCGCATGAAGAGCTAGTCAACACAGTGGCTGGGTAAATGTCAGCTACACTAGGCTTCTAATGAGACCACAGACTAAGGAGAGGGCTGACACCATCATAGGCTCTGTGCTGAGAGGCTCATTTACATTCTACCAGGCGACAGCTGGAGATATGAGGGGGGAGACAGAGGCGGAGAGGAAGGGAGAGAAGGAAACGAAGAGGCAGCGTTAAAAACATGTTAGTCTGAAGTCTGCAAACAGAAACGCATAGCTTTGCTGTCTGGTTAAAACTGTACTAATCAATATTGTTATATTAATCGTAAAGATTCTGTTGTAGTTACAAATTCACCTGACTCTGCATTTCCCACTAAGATCAACATAGCATTTTAGCATCTTTTAGCTCATTGTTTTGGTTTTTATAATATCAACTTTAAAGTTTTGGTTCAGAGCCACTGACCTAGTTTCAAGCTGAAACAGTACTTATCTAAACTGATGCTGCCAAATAAACCAAACAGACAAAGTTGGCTGCTAGCTAGTGAACTCAGCTAGTGGCTAACTCATTTGGCTGCAAAAGAGCTAGATGTTTCTTTCAGGAGTTGGTGGAAATCAACAACTGAACTTAAAAAAGAGCAAATATTTAACCTAATATTTGTCAGGACATGTCTAAATGAAAGCTGGTCTTTTATTCTTTGTCCATCTCTGCTGGATGGTAAATAAACACGCTAACATGTTAGTCATATTTACCAGAAGAAGTCAATGCTGTGTCCACAGCGTCACATCTGCTGCCCCAAGTGGACAAAAAATAACTAAATGAAGGTTTCGGTAAGTTTACACTAAACTAAGTGCAGAAGTTACAACAACTTGTCCATCTATTGGACCCATTCTTGTAAGAATGCCTTGAGTGAATCTTTTAAAATTTGGTGGAACATTCACTCAGAATCTGGGATAAACTGATAAGACTTTGGTATCCAAAGGTCAAATGTCAAGGTCACTCTGGCCTCGCAAATAAATGCTTTTGGGCTTCTGAACACAAGATCTTAGAGTAAAAACCACCTCAACATTTGACAGAAACAATCACATTAACTCTGGCTTCAACTATTTAGATGTTGGTGGAGGAAGGTCAAAGGTCACATTGACCTCATCCTTGTCAGAGTAATATACCTGTAGCAGGCTACAGTCACTTCAATCCTATCATATCAGCAACATGTGGAACACGCATCTGTCGATCTTCTTATTGAAGAGAAAAGAGCTTCAAAAAGCCTCATCTATTACTACTGAAAATGAGAATGTAGAGATATAATAAAATAAAACTGTACATCACTGAAAAAATGACAGCACGTTGGTTTTGCATCAATTCTACTGATGCTAGTGTCAATACTTAAAACACTTGAGGTATTGATCCATCCATCTCTGGGCTGAACCTCAAGACAGCAAACATTATGAGACTTCAAACTCTGCTACTAAATGTAGCAGAGCCTTCCTGTCAGCCATGTTAGCCTGCAGCTATCTAAGTAGTCTAGTATGTGAGCTTGGTGACCTTTCAACAGCTTGAACGCTGTGATCACTGACAAATAATAAAACAACTCAATGTATTTTTACATAGACTGTAGCGTAAAAGATTCCCTGCCGTCGACCTACAGCCTTTAATCAAATGTCACAGCTAATGTCTTTGATCCCGTAGTCTTGCACCAGCTACCGCTCTTATAATCTTAAAGAGAAATCAGAAAAACAGAATTACTGAAGGCAAATAGGCAGGAGTGGAGGCGGTGATGAATAAACTCAACATCACATCCTCGCTTCTATAGGTCCCACTCAGCTCTGGCTGAACGTCAGGCTACTAGACACTCGTGGGAAAGAGCGGGAAAAAAAAAAAAGGAAAGAAATGCAGTCACGTCGGCTTGTGAGAACAGTGACGAACCAGAAATGAGTAACAGCACGCCTCGAGACTCCACAACCCACCAAGCTCTAGTCTCAAGGCTCCGGGATTTGTTGATTTTTTTGATGTGAGTGCCAGCTGTTCAGGTGCCTCTGGAGATGGATGCCAATCTGCTATAGTTGTTGGACACATTCATTTTCAAATTATTCAATTAGCAATGTATTTGGGCCTCTGGACAGTAACAGAAATATCACAGGATGAGTAGGTGGATTTTAATTTGAGTTTTGCTGGAGCAAAGAAACGGTCCAACCAAACAGCTCTCTGAACTTTAAGACTCGACTGCATTTCCTATTCCTTATGTTATTACTTTTGGACAATAACTATGAATATTTTCATGTTTATAGTGATAAATCTGTTTCTGTTTGTTGGCACAGTGTCACTGTCAAATCAGATAAACCTGCAGTGCGCTGACATCCCAGCACCAAATGGCTAACAACGTTAGTGCTAAGCTGGTGATTGATATTTCTATCCGGAGCTGATGGAGGACAATTCAACGTAAGAGTAATAGAACTATGCCCAAACTTTTGAGAATAAATCTGTAAACAACAAACTACTATGTCAATTCCTATGAAACTCTGAACTGAATGGACACGAGTGATTTCAGTGACGTGACTTCTGGGATGATTTTACAGCAGGAAACACCAAGAGGGCGCTGTTCCCAGAACAAATGGAGCTTATGCTTTCTTGTGATGGTGGCAGATGGTGAAACAATTAAACTGCCAATAGAAAAAAAGCAGATCATCTTCAGAAGCAGCATAGTATTTGGGTTTTATTTTGATAACTAGTTAAACAATCAAATGATTTATATTCTTTACTACTTTCCAATTGGTTTCCAATGATTATACAACATGTATAATATATGATAACCACATATCTGTGCTGTATATATCAGTGTCCATCATAAGTTTGATCAAGTTAAGTTTCTTAACAATTTACATTAAGACTGATGTCTGTTGAGTCCAGTTTCAATGACATTAAGGACGTAGCTTGTTCTTTCTTCTTGTTTTGGATCCAAAAGTAAATGACATTCAGCTCTGTTGTAGAAATATCACATTTGTAAGTTAGAGATGAAAGCCACGTTGTATAAGTGCAGCATGTGAGTTTTAGAGAGAGTTGACCCAGTAAGCTCCTCAGCTGCCTTCATCTTCAGCTGCACTGGTTTTCTCCTGATAGCGCCAATGCCACAGTGAACTGAATGTTTCCTTTTCAGTCACTCTGAAGGACACAGCACAAATCAAGTTCTCAAATAGGCATCTTTAATGAGTTTAAAGCAGCATAGGAACCAATTACGTAGTCAAGCTCAAGGCACTGACAGCTAATTACACAACCTGGAGTGAGGAAACACTTGCGATGAGCAGTCTATCTTCCTCAGACAGCACACCTGACAATTGAGAGCCCTCACATTTATGCAGCGGTGAATGTTAAAATCCACCTTTCTTATCGGCCCTGAATTCAAATCTATTTCATACAGCTCAACCTCACAAGTCACAAAAAAATTTGCCTAAAGCGGCTTTGCAACCGTACAACATGATGACACCTTCTGTCCTCAGATCCTAAATTGCAATAATGGAAACTGTCCAGTCCAAATCAGATGAGCTGGTAGCGATTCACCATGTTAACTCCAACAAAAACCCTGCTGATGTTTCCTCTGCCTGCAGGGACAAATCCAGGCTGCGCATCTCTCACTTCTTTTGTTGAGCAACGTGAACACCATTTTTTTTTTTTCACAAGTTCAAAATTAGCCACGGTTGTTTTAACCACTGAATCACTGGATTAAAACAGTATTTCTTTTATAGAGATCAGCTGTTGTTAAATATTCACACCCAGTAGGAGCCACATGTGAGTGTTACTTTGCTAAGTGAGCCACCTGACAAAACATTCCTCACATTGGTTGAAATAAATGTAAATATATGCAAATAAAATATGAGAAAATAAATGAATACATACCCTATTTCCAACTTTACTTCACAGCTTTTTTATTCACATCTATTACATTCAAACCAGAGCAATTATTTGTTTATTTATGCATTAATTTATTCATGTGTAAAGATTTGTATTTAATGGCTACATTATATATGTGTTTGTTCTTTTCATTGGGTTTATACTTTATTTAGTATTGATTTAAATGGCATTCTACAATCACATAACATTATGTTATTAGTCTACCATATTATGGTAGAAAGATTAGCATAACTGGATATTTGAATATTTAATTAACCCTGTCATATACATTACCCCCTTTACTATGTATTTATCAGTTAATAACTAAGTTACATATTCCTGATGTATCTTCAGGACTGGGCATATAACTTTGAGCTGCATCCCGTCCATGTGATGAGAGAGTTGCCTTCAGGCAGGGAAACACAATCTGAAGCTAGCCCATTAGCCGCAGCTGAACTTTCAAAATAAAATACTTAAACATCGCAGTTCATAATTGAATAACAGCACTTTAGCTAAGACGTTTCTGAGGAGCGCTGACCTTTTAGAGTTCTAACTTAATTTCATGCGGGTTTGAAATGAGCTGGTAGATGCTAACGACAGCAAAAAGACTTAACACAGGATTCTGGCTTTTTGTAGCTTGACCCATTCTACAGATTAAAAGTCAGGCTATCTCTGTCTCTACTGATTTGATTTATATCATTATTCTTTTAATCTGCTTCATGCGAGTCCCTTCGGCTTAATGGAAGAAGAATAGCAAGTACTACAGGAGCACAGCTTTGACTTGATTCAAGTCAACTCTACAGAGCAGTCATATTACTCTGAAAGCATGATAATATTTCACTTTACTGGAAGATTGGGTTAAGACGATGAAAAACTTTGTTATGAGGACAGAGGAAAAGACTAAAAGCTTTAATAAAATGTAAATGTTCTCTTAACATCCACTTCATGAAAGCACTCAGCACACTCCAGTAATCTGCACTTGCTTCCTGAGGTGTTGGTTTTCTTCACCAGGCTTTATTCATAGGTGTCAGAGCTGATGCATACTGAGGAGCACCTGCTCGGCGTAGAGCTGCCTGTATTTGTAATGAGGCTGAGGGATGTGTGAGTGTATATGAAGGTACCACAGTCCTGTTAATGAAAACACGCGACTATCTGAGCAAACAAAAAAAGGGGAAAAAAAAGAAGAAGAATTAAAATAAAATCCATCAAAACTAACAAGAACAATTTGGTTAATGAAGCACAAATGACTATTGATTCTGTTTGAATGTGCTTCAATGTCAAATGCACCATTTAAAGAAAATACAACATCTGTTCTATATGTATATATATATAATTATTTCTGGCATGTGAATGAAGTTCATATCAAACACTGCTAAAGTCGTTTGCTGTCTGAGGATGTAATTTCAGGGAATGCAATTATCTTGTTTGTTAAATATTAAGCGTGGTCGTCATTATTTTGGAACCTTTTTTTTTTTTTTTTTTTTTTTTTTTTTTTTGGAAATGTAAATCTGTCTGTAACTACCTCCCGAGATTGAGCAGTAAGAAATTTAGCACAACTGGTCTCTGCTGTAAGAATTACTGGGTGGTCAGCGGGCGCCTGGGTCCAATCAGATTGCATTCTGTAATTTCTCACCCTCACAGTTTGATACTGCTACTGTGTCCCCTCCGGTCTTTGGCTTCTGTCCACCGAGCAAATAATCAAAGCCAGAGATAGAGTTGCAGTTGACTTGTAAATGTGTGGGCCTGTTCTCTGATCCCAGACTTGGTGAGAGTTTTGTAAAGCCTCCCAGTCTCGTCTCGCTGCTGTGCAGAGCCCACATCACTTATCACTTTGACATGACTCAATAGAATGACATGATTCTAGGAGTCGTTACAGGGGCATTAAGTAATTATCACTTTTATTGGCCGCTATAGGCAGCAGGAGGTGCTGCAATAACACTGTTAAAGTTAATGTCTTCCCACAACAGTCTGTGGAAGACTTAACCCCTGCTTCTCTCATTCCGCTGGGCAGAGGTGGCTTGACACAAAAAAAAGAACATACTTCATTTTACTCTGATCTACTAAAGAATAGTGTTTTTTAATATCACTGCTTGTTGTACCATTTTCCATTGACTCTCCAGAAGGAGAGCTTCCATTGGCTTGTAAAAAATACTAAAAGGCTTATTTCTAAACACTCCATAAACTGTCTAGTGGTAGTACTAAATTTGCTTTTCGTTTGGTCTGACTGATGAGATCTTCTCAACTGAAGGGTCGTCTTTCTAGATTTTTGTCTCTTTTTTCTTCCTGAAACTGGACTTCATCAATCTTCTATCGTTCATTCTCATGGGTACCTGAAACAACACAACCAATGAAGCAGCCCGTAGCATTTTTTAACACGTGGCTCTTTTGTGAGGTTGCTGCTGCTGCTGCTGCTGCTCCACCCTTAGTGCTCGTGTTTCTTGCTGCTCTGGTGTGGAATCGCCTCAGGACCAGTTTTGACTTTCGCACACGGTGCATGAATCAACAGCAGTCGGTGAAAATTTTCTCATTACTCACACTGACTATTCACACACCGCATTGGACACACTAATTGTTAATAAGCCTAATTTTTTTTCCATAGATAATTAATGTTGAGGGATGGAGGGGTACTATTGCACAGGAGGACTTTTCACTCCAACGTTCCCCTCGGCGACGAGCTCCCACTGGCTCAACTTTTGGTGGGAAATGTTGCAGCGTTGCAATGCCAGGCGGTTTTGTGCCAACACTTTACACAGTGTAGCTGGACTCTGGTTTGTATTTTGTCTCTGACAAGACAACAACACCAACACAGGCTCTTGCAGAGACTTGCTAAGGGCTGTAATCAGTACGAATGATCCTACTGGGTGGCATTATGGTTGGCCACTTAGTCAGAAAGGTAATCGCAACATCTTGCTTTCTGACTGCAGTTGTTTCTCTCATTTATATATTGATTTCCTCTACGTTAAAGCATTTCATGAAATTAAAGAGCTGAAGCTTTATGTTATAGGCTTAAATGATGCAGTTTGAGTTTTGGTTTGGTGTTAAAATGTATGGAAACGACATAAGGAGATAAATTTTACATTGCCTGGCAACATATTGTTGGCTCAGTGAAGCTGATTAACAATCCTGTTATCTATTACAAACATTCTAGGCAATAAGACAGAAAAAGCCCCGTGTTGAAGCTGCCATCAGCAGCTAATAAGCAGTTGATGTATATCTGCTTCATAACAGGATGTGCTGTACCTTCTCTCGTACGTGTCTTGGGGCAACTGAGCAACTCGGGGCTTAGAACACGCTGAGCGGAATCATTTACCTGTCCAAACAGCACGTCAATGCCTCACCGAGTGACGGGCCCTTTAACGTCAGCATTTCAAGAGATTTCACTCGTTGGTTTGCTAAATATGTGGAGTCATGTGGCTGCAGAGGGGGTTTGACGAGGAACTTCTGAGTGATAGTAATGAGCTCTAGGAGACGGCAGGACTGTGGTTGTAGCCAGCACGGCGCCCAATTATCTGCCGGCACCTGTCGAAGTCGGCCATGGCTGTATGAAGTGGCGGTTTCAGACGGCATGCATGGAGTCCCACCCCTCTACTTTCTACTTTCTACTGTGCGTCTCCTGCTCTCATATAATGAGTTGTGTTGCTATGGCTCTTTGAAAGGGATTCACTTACTTCTGAATTGATGTTTTATTTAAACCTTGATTTGTTAATGGTTTTCCAAAATGGTTCTTCCAAGCAGTTTTAGATGAAATGTTAGAGATGGAATAAACTAAATAAGAACAAAAATCAATCCAATCAGTGAACTGGAACATCGTGCAGGTTCACCTCACATGAAGTAAAAGTCAGATATTGGGCAGTGGTGTGTTCACATGTAGGAAATTACACAGAGATGACAGATTATAAACAGAAAACCAGAATGCATTTGCTTATCTGATTTCTTGTGCACCATGCACATCACAGAAGAAACGTGGTTTCTACAGTGTAAAGATGAAAACAATGATCCATCTATAGTGATGTGGATGGATCATTCTCCATCTATCCATTTATCTATCCAACTGCTCATCCCAGCTGAAATCCACTGAGAGGTGGGGTACACCCCAGAGAGGTTGTCAGTCCATTACAGAGCCGACATCTGTCTCACCTACGGGAGAGTCATCAGTTAACTTAACCAGCAAATCTCTGGACCATGGGAGGAAGTTTGGAGAAAACCCACGCAGGGGAGAACATGCAAACTCTGCTAATGGTGCCAACCCGCTGAACCAGCGTACTGCTCTGTGTAGTGATCACGTGTCATAATCTATAAACTTCCATTTAAAGGCAGAACAACTACTAGAGGGTTCACAAGTCAAAGCACAGTTAAAATAAGTAACTTATTTGTATAAAATCTGATGACTGACCATGTGTACATGTAAACATAGCAACGGTTCAGCTAATTCAATGTTTAACTGTCCAGTCATTTCTTAAATGTTACAAAACTGACAACCGGACACTCAAACCTTTCCTTAGAACCCTTTTAATCTCTGTCTCAGTTTTAAGAATACAAAGAAACCACAATCTGTTAGCTGCAAAGACTTAACCACGCCAGTTGTGTTGGGAACAAACAACCCTTTGTCATGTAGATATGAAAACCAGTTAGGCCTGGACATAAATCATTTTATAACAAGGTTACAGAAATGTGTCCTTAATGTCAAATTTCCAACGTTGTAATTTCTACATTTGAATTTAGTTTCTCTGATACATCAGCCTGACACACACACACACACACACACACACACACACACACACACACACACACACACACACACACACACACACACACACACACACACACACAGAGCCCTCTGGTGTCCCATTACTTAGATAGATGATGTAATAACTTGGTGAAATATAATAAATTACATCTTTACTTGGCTTGAAAATGCAATAAGGTCTGGTGAGCCATTCAATTCTCAGATAACATAACATGACAGTATCACATTGTGCACATGTGTGACATTAATGAGGGACAATAATGTCATTAAACCTGCTGCCCTATAACCTGAGACACACCATAATGAAATGTGACACAATACTGACCCAATTAGAACCATTAACTAATAATCTTTACCACGGCACAGTCAAAGTCTCACTCGTTGCACATTTTAAATCAATGCGAACGAGGTAAATCACCTCAGCTTCGTCGGGGAAAATCTTATTTTAATTGAACGAGAGTTGCCTCCCTTTAGGGAAGACTCGTCTTGGAGAAAATCGAACAATCAACAAAACTAGTGTAAAAACTGTTGCATGGTTAGGTGTGTTAACGTGCAGCGTCCTGCTCTGCCGTGCCATGTCACTCCCATGACATACGCTCCGACGACAAACATTTTTCCAATCTCTAAGCTCTGAATTATATCCTGAACTCCCTCTGCCACCGCGATGGATTCTTTAAATGGAGAATTTCAAATTTTAGCATTTCATTGTCATACATTACATTTCCGATCACAAAAAGGAGGACGGGAGAGTGTGTGTGTATGTATGTGCATGGGGGGTGGGGTTGGGGGACCATGTTCTTAATCACTTAAATCCACATACAATCTGGCTCAGCCATCTTAGCCAGGGCTGCGCATCCATTAGTCCCTTCTCATTTCAGGGGGAGAGCTGCCAAGCCATTAGTTCTGCTATGCTCTGCTAGATTTCCATATCCTTTCATTTCAACGTTTTTCTGCCAGAAAATGGGAAAAAGTTGTGGATTAATACAAACTAATCCTCCATTTTTCTATTGCCTTTAATTACTTGTTCTGGCCCCTGACACTCTGAATGGCCATCAGCAGTAAGATGACATAGCCGGGGCCCCCGTCTTATTGTTAAAGAAGACAAGTCTTGTGTCTGTGTTTAAGGGTATATCTTAAGGCTTTAGCTTATTGCACCACTCATACACACACAGCCTAGTGCTTTGATTTCTTTCTATTGTGCTGGATGTTTTGTCTCATGATTGAGCCATCTAACATCGCTGGACTCTTCTCTTGTCCTTTTTGATAGATTTTCACTGCTGCAGAAAACCCATTTTCTCATTCCACGGACCTTAAGTTTAATTTAGCTCTCATCGCTCATTATTAACAGACTAAATTCACACCACGATTAGACTGAACGGTCCAACATTCTCGGCTGAGTTTCCCTTTCACACCTTTAGCTCCGTCCTTCTTCACTTACTCTCTATCTGCCGTGAGAAGATTGAACATGACTGTGGAAATATGGCCTCCGAGAGACGCTCTCAACCCTAGTGCCCCCCTCCTCCTCTTCTTCTACCTCCTCCTATCTTTCTGCTTCAACCCCCCCAGCAGTCACACAGCATACAACTCAATGTGACCGCTGAGGCAGAGCAGCCCTTTCATACCGCTAACGTTCAAAGCAGGCCCAAACGACCTGATGAAAGCAATCTAATACCACAAATTAGCCTGTCACTTAGCCTGGATTATAAGCCTCACGAGGGCCACGGCTAAAATAACTTGAGCCTCGTTGTTTCCATGATGTAAAACAGCTGAGAAAGGAGGGTAACAACAACAACGATGACAACAACAAAAAAAAATACCCCCAAAAAACCAACAACAACAACAAAAAACAGGTGCAATTAAATTTTAAAACTTATGTTCACGCCTTAATTGCTTTGTGCAGTTGAACCTCGGTCTGTAGCTCTGGTTGTTTCCATTCCAGTGGACGTCCGTTGACCTCAGCGGCCCTGATTAGAGCCGGTTCGAGGTCCACCTCCGCCGCTCACGCCTCTGATCCAACACATGAGAGAGGTGGACGCGAGGGAGAACGTGGACCGGGTTGTGATGAGCTCTGCAGGTGTTTCTTACTTCCTGTCAGCGTTGGACATCATTACTATATCAGACTCTTCCATCTACACTGGACGAAATAACCACAGATCTGGAACCATGGCAACATCACTACCATGAAACAAACGATATGTGCAAATGATGTCGGTCTGTGTCCACTCATTTCTTAAACTTTACAAAACCAATGATCAGGCGTTCAAACCAACTTAACATGGTGATTGTTTGCGTTTTTGTAGGCGAGAAAGAATCCAGGTTTGAACCATCTTAACCATGTTGTGTTAGATTCCTAGACTTAACCACTTGAGTTGTGTTGGGAACAAACAACCCTTTGCCATTTAGATATAAAAAACTAGTTGGACCTAGTGTCCTATTGTTGAACAAACAAAGACGTCAATACCAAACAACAAGTGTGTTAGGTCGAAGTCTTTGGTTGATAATTTTGCTTATTCTTCCAAAAAACATGTTTGCCAGACCGAGGGATTTGTTTAAAACCTGATTGGTCATTGATCAGAATATCTATGTCTCTTGATCTATCAAAAGAAGAAATAAAGTCAACTTGTTCTACCATCAACTGGTTGTACTACATCAGCAAAGGACGAAATTAAAAGATGACACAAGCATCATTTCTTCTCTTTATCTTATTTTTATAATCGTTGGAAACCAATTGAAAGTAAAATTTCATTGTGCGACTGCGCCCATTTCAACTACAATCATCTTTCAGTTCATCCACTTGAACTGATGTTGGGTCTTCCACTTCAACAACTCTTCAATTCAAAGGACACTTTACTTCACCTTCAGCTGAAACCTTGACATCATTCACCTCCATTTTAACAAACCTTAAGAACATTTTGCACTAATTTCATTTTAAGTCCTTGCACCATTTCACCTGTTTCAAGTGTTTCTGTTGTAAACATTCAACATCTGAATGTTTCTCTACAAATAGTATTCATTGTAAACTAAATTTCTGACATTTGAAGACTAGTATAGTGGATTTATGTGTCAAATTCCTCATCTTTAGTTGTGTTGCTATGTTTCCCTCAGCCTGCCTCATCCTTATTATCTAGCCATGTCCTACATTTAGGTAAAGTGAACTTTTCACAATCAGCTGCGGGTTTTACACAAAGGTGGGAAAAAGAAAAGACAGTGATAGCTGGAGATTTCCCAACCGGCTCCGTCTCAGAACTTGACCTGTCTTGTTGTTGCATTGTATTCAGGTCTTTTTCTTCTGCCACTGTGGCTTTATAAATTGGCCTCAGTGCCGGCTCCGCCAAGGATTTCTCCCCATACGACTGTAGAGCAGGCAGAAACAAAATGGCGACTGTAGAAAGAAGCCCCTTGGTCTTTCTAGTTGACGTTTTAAGTTTGTGGAGTTGTGGAGGTTTTTTTTTTTCCTTTGTAGCTACAGAGGATATGTGGACAGGATGTCTCTTAGTCCTGTTAGTATGGTGGAAAAATAAAACACACGTTCTGCTCTTTTTTTTTTTCCCCCTCCACATAGATGTTCTCATGTATGTTGACAGTTGACAGCGGGGGAGTGGAAGAAATGTCTTGTTTGGTCTTTGATTGGGCCTCTGATTCAGTGGATGAAGCCACTTTGTCACAAAGTCTCCACATGAAAAGTCCTGCAAAGGCATCGTGTCGTACATTTAGTCCACATTTTCTCAGTTCTCATGACATAAAACCGTGGAAGGAGGCATCAAACATGGCGTTCAGTGATGATAATTGGCTAACAGATACACCAGAGCCGGGGAGCTAATTAAAGAGGATCATAATCGCCTGTCAACTTCTCCGCTGTCGTCGACGCAGCATTGAGAAGTTTCATTAGACACCTAAAAAAAGATTTTCCCCTGCGCCGCGACACCTTACTCTTCACCTTTTTTCTTCTCATCAAAGTGCACTGTGCAAATTGGCTGCAACTAATCCAAGGTGGGAATTTTTGGGTTTTCCGATCACACACAAAGACTTGGAAGGAGCCGCATAGAGGCTGAGCCTGTCATCAAAGACGGCACTTATAGTCACAAGTGAGATGCGGAAAAAAACAGAAACACACACACACACACACACACACACACACACACACACAAAACAGCTCTTAAACACGACAAGGTTTGATTGAGAACGTCACCATCAATTCTTTTCACATCACCTCATCTTCTGCTGTGTTCATGGCTCTGACACACACACACACACACACACACACACACACAATAAACTTGCTGCCGCTACTGTTATTAGCCTATTTAGATTTTAGTTGGGCGGCTGTGGCTTTGACATTTACTTCACACCAAGTGCACACATCACAATGTTTTGATTGACACTCTCCTCTTCCTGCCTCTCTGTTGCTAAGTGTTGATGTACTTTCTGTTTCACCGTCAGCTCCACGTTGAACCCGAGCTGAAACTCTGTGAAAGCACAGCTCGGATTTAAATTAAATCACTTTTGGCTAAGGACGATATATATATATATATATATATAATATTCTGCGTCTCTGGGTGCTTTAACTTGTCAGGGGCAAAAAAAAAAAAAGAAAGAAAAAAGTAAGAAGGGACAGAGGGAGCACAGTGCTCAGACACCGGCTGTTTGTTTAATAATGATGATAAATGGCGTTCTAGCTCGTAGTCTAATATATTTCTATTCTCCTATGTGATTTCTTTAACAGCTTTTTGTTTCCTTTTTCTTAAAGAGAAGTCACCCCCCCTTGTGGATTTAAAATGAGAACCGTCTCCATGTTACAGTAGCGGTGATAGGTCCCTACGCGCTGCAGTCAAGATTTAGCTCTAATTTGATTGTTGTTTTCATTTAAAAAAAAAAAAAGAAAAAAAAGACATAAAGAGCTGTTTGTAAACAGCTAATTTGATCAAGTTCTCATTTGTGCTCGAAACACTACATTTTCTCTAAAGACAGTGACAGAACAAGAGTTGAGAGAGTTGAGTCACAGACACTGAATCAGACTCATTAAAGACCCAAATGTATATATTGTTTTGGGTTCCTGACCCTGTGGTCGACTGTTGTTACAGTCCTCATGACATGAAATGCTTTTAAATGTGGTTTAAAATGATTAAAAACCGAAAAATATTTGTCTAAGTTCATTGAGCACTAACTTCAAAATGTATGTAAATGTATTCCGGATCTGTGCTGCCACTATTACATATTTACAAAGCAAAGATCTCTCAAAATGCAAGGGAAAGAGAATTAAATAAATATTATAATAAAAAACTCAAATTAAACAACATTTTCAACCCCAGATAATGAGTCTGATCATTCAAAAGCAGCATTTGACCTTGATGACACCAGATTGTAAAACTGTCGCTAGTCACATTATAGTGACAACGCCATAATAAATGTGATGTATGTGGAGAGCAATCGGACACAATCGTCACAAATGTGTCCGATTGCTCTCCACATGAAAATATGTTTCACTCCCATTAGAGCAGTTTTACTATAGCGCTGGTTAAGGTTAAGTTCAGATGGTATGCACTTGTTGTGGTCACCAGCTAGAGCAAGTTTATTTAAACCGTATCTTGACATGTATAGTCTATAGTTTGTACTGTATATGTTATAATCGAAGGGTGACGAGTTATTCTGTTTAGAAAAAACATCTTTTCCGATTTGAAATTACACATGAATTCACTGAGAGCGCATATTTCCTATGTTTATTAAGAGCACTTAAATGCAGCACGTATTTAAATGTTACACATATGTGACTATTATGAGTCAAATTTTGATTCATTTTTGTTGAAGTAGTAGAATGAGCTCAGGATGTTTTGAAGGGTTTCATTGTCTGTAAATGATGTGAAAACTCAAATTATTTTGATTTTTTGTTGTTGTTGTTTTGGAATACGGCCATACGGAGTATAACTGCTATTAGTATTTAAATAAAAAAATAAAAAGCCTTACTTATCATGCAAAGCAGCCTGTCTCTTTCTGCTATCACTCCAAATAAATGGAAACACGTACAGACGTTTTAAAAACTTGCATCATGCGTAGCTTTAGAGATGCAGCGCTCCTATCTTACTCTCTGCCACAGATGTAATTTCCTTGCTGCTGTTATCAAACTGGGACAAAAGAGAATTGCATTTAATATTCTGATGCATGTAAAGTATAAAAATACGTATATATATATATATATGAAGAAAAGTCTGTGATTCAGCTGTGGCTTATCATTAAACTGTGCAGCCAAGGGACAGAAAAAAAAAATGCATTAAACTGAGGTTGTTGCGTCCCATTATCCCGTTTGTTATTGCTCACAGCAATTTCGCTAACTGCCACAAATGGTATGATGAAGTATAGTAATCACCTTCCTGTGAGATGTTAGTGAAATGGCAGAGGTACTGCAGCCAGTTGAATTTCATCAAACCGAACACAGTGACACGTTTGCAGTAGCATGAAATTGTGACCCACAAAACTGAAATTAAATCAGACCGAGGAGCTTCCTGCTGACTGCCACACACCTGACTGCCTGTCAGGGATAAATATAATTTTTCATACATCATTTATTTATTATCCTCCATGTTGTTCTGCAGTCATTGAGCTGACACGCTCATCCACACTGACAGAAGGATTCGGCGTCTGGCACAAGGACACCGGGCTGTCACAGGGATCAAACCCACGTCCTTCCAGTCGCAGGACACACTGACACAACATGGTGACATTAATATATTTCTTAAAAGAGCTGACAAAAAAAATCCTACGTCGTGATCTACTTTGGACCTTGATGCAGTTCTGACAGTTTGACTTCATTTCCTGCATGTCCTTCATAAACCGTTTGGGTTTATGAAATCTGAAACTTGTGAAACGTGGATTTTATGACTGTACTCAAAGCACTCTTCTTCTTTTTTTCTTTTTACTTTTTTACTCAGCATTTCTTTTTATACTCTAACTCCTTTTACATCACTAGTTTTTATTGTTAGGCAAAAAAAATAAAAATAAAAAAAAAGGAATTCTACTCCAATATGAAGCTCCAGCTAGCAGTTGTTAGCTTAAGCTTAACAATAAACAGAGAAACAAGAAAGTCGCACCTGTAAAATTTAACAATAACTTGAAAAAAAAAAATGATATAAAAGCTTAAATGTAAAAACACCATGGTGGTAGTTTTACACAGATACGTGCCTGCTGTTAGCTCTAGGAGTAGCCAATTACCTCAGGTCATGACAACTGTTTTGTGAAAGACAACGCCTTTTTCGGTTTTGTGTGAGACCACGTGGTGGACTACAACGCTCATCTCCCAAAATTTACGCCACCATCAAACTCTGACAGCTAACGTTAGCTTAACAGCTAGCTACGTTACGCTAGGAAAATATCACACCTGGTAAGTTTTATCCACTTACTCCATGTTCTCTCTTCAGCCAGGAAGAGAGGGGGAAAGAAATTCAGTGAGAAGTTTAGTTAGATCACCAACCACCATCTGGTTTGTAGTCTAACCAGTTATGCATTTTCAGAAGCATATAAATCAACAATTACATGACAAACATAGCCTTGACTCACACTAATAGTTATCATTTAAATTAAGATACAACATATGTGCGATTCAGGGTAGAAGTCAAAGTGGATCAGAATATAATTTTTATCTCCATGTTCACTGTCATTCTTTTTTTTCCATCTAAGAACCCAGTAGGTCAACCAGAAGGGGTGTGACTTAGGCTCCCTATAAACCAGTGGAAACTATCCTTTTACAGAACTACTGACAAACTATAGTATTAAAATATATTAGCATCAGAATGTTACATAATTTCATAACTAAGTATTTGGTCTAGGTTTATGCTAACTAGTGTATTTCCCTCTCAAATGTGGAGTAAAACACAAAATAAAAGTATTAGGAATATAGTATAAAAGTACTCAAGTACAGTAAAAGTACTTTATTGTGTCCAACATCTCTGATGCTTAATGAATTGATTGATATTTGCTGAATATACGAGTCTAACCCAGATTTAATGCTCTCTAATGTGCTAATTTTTACTAAAGTGTTTGGTCTGTGCTCATTGATAATTCATGAAGCCTCAGCTAAGAGAGCAATTACAGGGATGCAAACAATAAGCTGTTGTGTTATCAGATCCTAACTATAAAAAGAAAAAAGCAAAGACTCACAGGTACACTGTGAACTGTATGAATGTTCCTAAACGCTGATGGTGCCAGGCAATATTTAAAGTGTTGGGAGGAGGGTTGGACTGAAATAGCACGCTGCATCATGAGACGGTGATGCATGGACACTTTGATCAAAGGAAAACTAAGGTTGAGACCATTTGGCTGTTGCGGTTTTGATCAGCATGGCCTCTCAGATAGCATCTCGACGTGTCGTTACGGAAGGTCGTTTTGGTGGTTAACTCTCTGAAAGGGCACTCAGCGTCAGTGTCAGGTAACAGCAATGATATTTGTCCCGGCCTCAGCTCCTGCTCTGGAGAAATTTGAAATCAAGGCCCATTTCTTGCTCGGGCTTGTGTTTACGCCGCAGCTGGAAGTTTCTCACATCAGAGATTTCATTTACAATCAGTGTGAGCTGTAAAAAAAAAAAAAAAAAAAAAAGAAAAAAACTATGTGGTTTTTTTCAAAAGTTTTTCCTTGAACCAGATGGAATCAGACCATTTGCATTTGCTGAAATCCAAAGTTGTAATTTCTGAGTTTTTGCAGAAAAATGTTCAAGGACTGATGGGTGATGGGAGTCAGAGAAATGAAAGATATGACACATTTTTTTAATCAGCGTGTCTGTTATATAGATTACAACCTAGAACTGATACGAAGATCAGATATGAGCAGCAAGTCAGAAGTGTATATGAAGGCCTAGAAGTGAACCAGAGCCACTCATAGTGTCGTATAACAGAATTTGGGTTGTGATTTGTGCTGCAGGGGTGGTGTATAAGGATTTGATTAGCAAGTTGTCAAGACAACGTGCTAAAGGCAGGATCCTTTAACGGCCCTACATAAGTTCATACATCAGCTTCAACACGGCCCTGACAGCTGTCTTGTTTATGAAGTGAACTGAGCAGGATTTGTAGCAGATGTTTCACAGAGCGTGTGACAAAGAGTGGGCCGACTCTCTTGTTTTCAGTGTGACAGGGTTGAGAGCTTCCCTCCTCAACTGTCAGATGGGAACATCTGTGTTTTGGCGAGTGAGCGATGTTTGTTCTGTGACGGAGCAATCGTCTCCCCGCAGCCGTCCGAGGTGACAGTCTCTGTCACGGTCCAAGTAAAGTGTGAGATAGAGATGGAGGGGACGGGGACGAGGGGTAAATCCCTGCATTGAATCCAACTGCAGAGACACTGAGCCAACGTCCAGATTTTTATGGTTTAGTGACGCTACTGACACCCGCCCAGCAATTTCTCTGATACTCTGGATTACACACTTGCCTTGTGCATTTCAAGGCTGCATTTTCCTACAATTCACAAAAACTGAAAATTGAATCTTACACTTTTGAAAATGATTACTGGCATGAAAGTAAAGCACATTATAGTTTTACTCTTAAAGCTGCTTAAGGGCAAGATATTTATGGAAAAAGGCGAGAGTCTTATTAGCCTTTAAGTGTGTAAAACGAAGGAAAAACTTCCAGTTCTCATGAGACTCTTAAAAACCCTGTACACTTACATTTGAAGGATGTTTGTAGTTTGAAACTGTTTGAAGGCTGTTTTTTTTTAGTTTAACATGTGTATGCTTTGTGTATTTTGTTAGCTCTGCCAGTTACCTTAGCTAATCACAAAAAAATTTAAATTAGTGTAAAAGAGCTAGCCTGGCTCTAACTTTTATGACAGATGTTTTTTAAATCCAGTTGCTCCTTATATTAGTAGTCTAGTAGGCACCAGATTTTTATTATTTTATTATATTTTTGGTATTTTTATACCCTTTTTGTCATGAAACCCCCCATTTTTTTTCAATGGAAAAAACACAAAATATGCAAAATTTTCCAAAAATCAGGTTATTATCTAACATAAATATCACCAATATTTTTTGCTGTGGTCAGTTTTACTCATTGGAGATGTTAAGTCTGGAGAGACACTCAACAATCCCTATGGTGCAGTATGACACATTTACAGAGACATAAATGGTTAAAAATCACTAAATGAAATTTGAATTTCTGCTGTAATTTTCTGTTAAGAAAAAATTAAAAACCAATGGCATATATACAACATTTTTGTGCCCACATGTCTCATGGATACAGCAACAAACTTCCTCCTACTGTTCGTATAAACACTGAGCTTGAGGCTCAGCAGAAAAGTATGCAACTTTTATTGTCACATGACTGTTGGTGACATGTACAAGTCAGTGAAAGACAAGGCTGCAAACTATTCTGTCAGAACTCAAACATGCACCTATTAGATATTCATGGAAAAAGTATTATAATATGTCAGGGTTAAAGTATCTCAAAAATATGTGGTTATAATGGGAGTCAATTGGCCCAAACTTGACACGAGGTTAAAGAGTGTACGTACATTGCTTATCTCCTATTCTATACACCGTGCAATAGAGAGGGGTCATGGAATTTTAAAAATAATAATCAAACACAAATCCTGACCAAGTTTCATACAATTAGCATTTAAATTGATCGATATATTAAGAAAAAATAAAATACGTAAAATGTACACATTCAGGCCTTAAGGTGCCTTGGGGGTTACGTATATATACTTTATAAACTACTATACTTTTTTCAGTAGGGAAGCAAAAATAGGAGTAGGAATTGCAGCCAGTTGCCTTAGCTTAACACAAAACTGGAAAACAAAGAAACTCTGCCTGCTAGCACATATAAAGTTAATCTTCAAAAAAAAAAAAAAAAAAAAAAAAAAAAAAAATCATACAAAAGGTGATAAATCTCAGAACAGCACATTGATGGTTTTACACAGAGCTATGTGTATTTTGTTAGCTCTGGAGGTAGCCAGTTAGCTTAGCTAGTCACAAACCAGAAATTGAAATTACTGTAATATGTCAATTAGTAAGTTTTAGAAGCAAATTGTTATATTTTGCTAGATGGATATTTTGCTAACTAGCTGTTTGTGACATGCAAACCTAATAGGCTATCAGTATATGTATATCAGTATATGAAACTATCCTTTTATATCCTTTTTGATTTATCATTAGTTATCAGTTTAACATGTATATAAACAAACATAGATTTGTGTAATGTGGAAAGTTAAAACCTCCAGGTCATATACACCTAAAGATGAACTTTAAAGTTATAAATTCTTACTCATTAATTGTGTTTTTGTTTTGACAAACATTCACATGTTCTTGATTTGACACGAGACTAGGGCCAAAAGGGTTATTCCACTGTCTACTGAAAAAGAAAAACCTTGATTTTACATAAAAACACAGATTTATAAGCTTTATAAAGTTTGAACTGTCAACTATACTCAACAAGAACCATATCCAATGCCCATTTTTACAATGTTGACAAAACGATCAATAAAGGAAAAGTTTTTCCAACGTTTCATAAAGTTAGTTCACTTATAAATCACCTTCTCTTAGAAAAACACTTATTTTATACTATTATATTGAGATGATTTACAGTGTAGTATACTTAATTGCTTTAAAAAAAAACTCAGCCCCCCAGCCTGCAGAAAGGAGGTGAAGAATTCCTCTTTTTTTCTCCTCCTTCCTTTGAAAACAATATTTACTATTAATAGGCCAAGGTCGATAGAGTACTTTGCTCACTAATGAAAAATATTGTGGCTTTATATGAGCCCATCAAAGTTGGAAATAAGTGACACAAATGGGACAACGAGAAAAGAGGTCAGAGACTGGATCTACAAACAGTCCTTGGTTTTGCTGTAGTGTTGTAGCATTGCCCTTCTTCAAAACCAAAATATACTTTTATATTCAGTTTTTCTTCCACATCTTCATGCTATTCTACCACAGGGCTGTGAAAAAGCTTTTGTAGCCGGCTGTTATAAAAGCTGAAAATGTTTGATACGTTCTTGTTTGAAATTGCGTTTTGCAGAGAAAAATCTCATTAAGTACTAATATACCTGCTTTTTCTGTGCCGCCTGTCTTTGGTCACACAACATTCAGTAGTACATCTAAAGTACATTTCACTTCATTGTGCAAATCAACACAGGGTTTGTAGTCAAATCACCAAAGTGTCCTGTATGCAAATGGATGCTAATATTTGACCACCAAGTTAGAAAACAAGCGTTAGCTTAAATGACTTGTCACGGTCTGTGTTGTACATGCCGAATGAGGTAATTTTGCTCGTTAAAGTTTATTGCAGAATGTAATGAATTATATCTAAGCAAATTGTCTTTATTTTACTCTCACCTAAAACAGAAAAAAACAGTTCAAGTTTAAAGTAATTTAGCTAACACCATTATCTAACATAAATGTCATCTAATTTAACGGTAAGACAGCTAGCCTTAACAAGCTAACACTATTAATTGAGTTAATTAATTGAGACTAACTATTATGTTAATAGCAAATAGATAACTGCTAATGTAGAATAGTTATTAGCCAATGATGTAAGCTAATAGCGAACTAAATCAACAGTAAAAATGACAGTTTCCCTCTGACTAAATGCTAACTAAAGACTTTTATCATTATTGGGCTCTGTGGTGTACTGAACATTTTAAGTGTAGAAATGGGACAAGTAGATATGCTCTATGTTAAGGCATGACATGTTAGGTAGCATGCTAATGAGCTGCTAAGAGGACACAACCCCTAATATGGCTGCTAGGAGTAGGACAAGGGAACAGAGGTGTCAGTACAGAAGAATGAAAAAATTACTCTGCAAAATGACAAGCTCTGGGGTTGTTCACAGTGTCTCTAAGCAACAATATACCAAATGTTATTATTTCTCCACTGACAGCAATAAAGTGGTAGTAGACACTGGGCGGTGCTGCACTTTGCCCTGTCAAAACTTTCCAATTCATGTCCTTTTTCCTTTTTTCCCGGCAGTTTAAAAACCCTTCAGTGGAAACAAAAACTGGATGATAATGTTAATTCAATTTATACTGTCATCGAGAAAAATGGTAAAAGAAAATGAATGCATTTGCATCGCTAATGGGAAATTGTAAAAGGAAATTTAATTTGCTTTGTTCATAATTTATGTAGCGTTTTTGGAGGGGTGTATTGAGGTATGTGTGGTGAAGGGCTTGCAGTATGCTAATGTTAATGTCCCTGCTGATTTAAACTGAGGTAGGAATTTGCTGCGATTGTTACGGTAGAACATTTCCGCTGTTCCTTTTAAACTCAACTGTGCCGAGCAAGAGTTTTGGTCAGACACAGGGTTTTTTTTCTTACTTCATTCGGTTTTAAACCAATTCACTTTGCACTCTTGAAAGGAAATCCGAGGATCAACACCACGGGCTTATACACCACACAACAGAGCCGACTCATAACAAAGGGATAAAAGTCCAATCTCTGGATAAATTTGAGTGAACAAATCAAGAGGAAGCACTGAGGTGGTACCAGTGAAAATAATATGCATCATTCCTTAATAAAGGTGTTCATTTGCATTTGAAAATGTCCGCAGGTGCACAACACAACAATATTTTCTGTAGATGGGAAAACATTGCGTCTCTGCTGGCGAGTCACTGCAGACAATCAGAGGATAATTACACATTTCATTTAAGCCTCAGTTTATTAGTGTTTGTTTTTTCATCTGCTGTCCTCCAAACTTCAATGTGCAGCTAATGTTTCATGCTCGTGGCAATCATCTGAATGCACATATATTTTTTTATTTTCAACTTCGGGGCCTTTTCCTGTGACAACATGCATATATTTTATGTGACGTATTGTCAGAATAAAGTGAACAATTAAAACTTTGAACTGCTGCAGACAGTTTGTGTTTCCTCCCAAAACATCCATTTACTGTAAAGACCCTTGTGGCAGTAAAGCTCCACTAGTCATATGGAAACATGTATAAAATTAATGCATAAAACCTGCAATAATATTGAAGCACTTCAGCAAAGAAGTGATGATTATCAAGAGAATTATTTTAACTGTTTATTGTTTGAATGTGATTAAATTCCATAGCTTATGTACAGTGCAAATATTTAGGTGCATGGTTAAATTTTAAAATGAATTCCTGCCTTGAATCAATTGATTTAATTAAATTTTTCCCCCCAACACTAACATATTATTGCCTTATGAAGCTGTTATGCCAGTTGTATTTACCTAATTACCTAATTATACCTCCAGCTGATGCAAAGCAATCATCAGGTGTGGCCTTTCTCTAGTATTCACTCTCATTCGAGCTTTGGTTTGGGGCCTCACCAACCCCAGAGGGAAATATTTGGCTTGTCAGTTACTAGTTGATATCTTTGTCTGCCTGCCATTCACTGCTGGGAAGGTGGTACACAGGATCAGACCTTATTCTTTGGGAAAAAAAAAAAAAGCTTCCCACTGTCCGGCAATGTAAGGAGCAAAGTAAAACGAAAACAATGAGTTAAAAAAGAAAATCCTCTGTTGAGCTAAAGAGTAATTGTCTGAGGCAAGTTATGGATTATTCATTCATTGAAGATGTGTTCATCATTTGTTCCATTGTAAGTAGATTATGTGACTGGAATCACAACCTTGCAGTTACAACTCCAGTTATAGGATATGATGAACGGTTGAGTTCAGGTTCAAATGTCTTTGCTAAATTTGAAAGATTTTCATCACCATGTTCATCAAAATTTTTTTTTTTTTCTGAGGTCAAAATGACCTCTGACCTTTGACCCTAACCCACCAAACGCTAATCAGGTCATTGTTGATCTTAAGTGAATATTTCTGCCAAATTTGAAATGATTCTTGATAGATCACAAGTGAACCTTTTCACCTAATTTGAAAGGTTTACCTTATGTTGTTCCTGAGATAATCACATTGATGAGGCAAAAAATATGTTCAATGAAGTCACACTGACCTATGACCTTTGAACACTAAACTCTAATCATTTCATCTTTGCACAAGTGAACAAATTTGAGTGCACCTGGATGGCCGAATGGCTAAGGTGCAATGCGTTGGCGTATATGCTACCTCCAGGTAGACCGCCGCCGCCTGTTTTTGAGGACTTTTGACAACTAAAATCTCAAAAGTCCATATTTGAGTCCAAGTGCAAATTTGTGCCAAATTTGAGAGGTTTACCTCATGTTGTTCGTGTGAAAATAACAGGTAAAAATGTGTTCTATGAAGTCTCAATGACCTATAACCTTTGACAAACAAACTATAACTAGTTAATCTTTGAGTGAACATTTCTGCCAAATTTGTAGTGTTTTGCTCAAGGTGGTCTTCAGATATCACATTCAAATGACAATCAAAATGTTATCGGTTCACGTTTTAGTGATGTAAGTGAACATTGGTGTCAAATTTGAAAGGTTTAACTCAAGTTGTTCCTGAGATAATCACATTCACATGGCAGATAATATGTTCTATAAGGTCGCAATGACCTTGAATTTTGACCTGGAACCGTCAAAACTGTTATTTTACGCCACATTTCCTCAAGGCATTGTTGAAATATTGTGTTTACAAGAATCGAATGGATACATGGATGTACTGTCACCAACGCAAAGGCATAAAATATTAATTAGTGCATGTTTTAATTAGGATTAAGAGGATTATATATTCTGATGAAGTTGCTGTAGGTGGTCCAGAGAGCAGTATGATTCAAGCAGTGGAGACTTGAATCATACAGCTGTGAGAGTTTCATGGGGTGTACAGCAACAGTGTTTTACCAGACAGCAGACATAAACACGTCTATGAACCAAATACAGACTGGATCACATCACTGTTATATCAGCAATAAAAGAGCAGCCAGACACTCACTTGTAAGGAAATATGGAGGACCTAAACAGCAGGCAGTTTGGATTCATGTGGCCGTATTTTTCTATTTTGTCAAAGTTGCTGAAGACCTGAGCGTCAAGGTCAAGATGTAAAATGGCTTCAAACTGTAACAAATCTCGAGCGACGCGCTCTGCTGAGCTCCACGGCCGCACCAATGACAACACAGCACATTCAGGGACAATGAGATGTCATTTATAGAATTGCACCCTTATACGGTGCACAACAAATGATGCTGTAGCGCTCTACCCTGCACTCGGTCACCAATGACCCTTTTCTCACACACACACACACACAAATCGTCGCTGTGAAGTGTGCAGCAGCATCGACCGACCACCATTTCAGTCCAGCCTCCAATTCTTCGGCTAACCAGCGGCTATAAATCTGTCACCATGAAGGTGAACATTATCACCCGCAGTTCTAACGCGAGCACCTCTGTGTACAATTTGAGTTCCATTTGAGCAAATACACAAACCTCACCATTACTTTACTATCACACTCAACATCTGAGTGGATTTTCCCTCCATGTGTCTTCAGCAGCCTTCGACTGCCTGCTAAGTGTCCTGAAGCTGATGATCTCCAATCTCCACGAAAACACATCACTTGAAGCCATTTAGTTGTTTGGTGCATTTATAGAAGTGGCTAAATGACCATTTTGAAAAATGCAGAAACATTACTAATCGCAGGCTAGTTATGAAAACAGGTGTGAACTGAATTAAACAGCAACACTTTCAACACACAACATCTGTTAAAATTTGTTATGAAAGTTTATTAAAGAGCTTTATTGGATATTGACTGGAAATAGGTGGCAATTTTTAACTAATTAAAATAATAGTAGTAATAGTTTAATTATTTTTATACATTGACCACTTGCAATAGTAAAATATTGATTATACAGTTACACAATTGTTTTAACAATGTGCATGGAATATCCTTTTAATTACTAATAAATAATAATACTAATAAACTCTGCAAAATATATATTAATACAATGAAATTAATTAAAGCATTTCACTTTAAAAATAAAATTTCCTGTCCCACAGACTTTCATTTTAATAATTCCATATTTATTTTGTTTACATAAACAGCTAGCTAGATTGTTAGCAGATCATGTTGCTAAAACGTTACTAAGCTTGCATTATATATATATATAAAATTCTACCTAAACTAACTTTTAAGTGAACATGATAAGAATAATTTTAATCTCTAACAAATAAAAATCAAAAAGTGCATTTATCTTTGAAATGTAGTGTACTTGTGAATTGTACTTGGTTCAACTTTGATGACAGACCAACATCAGTCTAGTTCTAGTTTTCTGTCGTCTACGTCAGAACTATGATAATGCCAGTTTGCAGGAAGCTACGCGTCCATGACCCCGGTGACCTCCAGGAGTCTTCAACATGGAGCTTTTATTCCTTAATATCTGCAACAAATTAAAACGAACCATTAAATGTGAATTTTAAGTCGGCTCTCGGTAAATATAGATGTTAAAAACCTTCACGGGTGATTTCATGCTTGAGAGATGAAAGGCGGCGTGTCCTTCCTCACCTGCTGTTTTCTTTCATAACTTCAGAAAAGCTAACAGACAAGCTCTTGTTTGCGAGGTGTGTGTTTTTTTTTTTATGTGAGCACATACAATATCCAGACAGGAAGAGGAGTCAGGATGAGAGACTGCTCCCCCACTTTGTTTCTGCTGTCACGATGATGGACGTCTTATTTATAATATCAGAGGGCACACTGAACATCTGAGACACAGTGCTAGATTCTAATTCCTGTGTGACACTGGGAGGTAAAAAAAAATCTCTATGAAAGGTCATGTTCGCCTTTGCCAAAATAAACTTAATTACACAAATAATCTGAGAACCCCAATGAGGTTTAGCCAATCTATATGTCAATGTGGCAGGCATAGAAGATGCGGGAGGCGGTAAATAAGGCGTAAACGCAGCTTGTAACATTGTACGCTCACGCCATCCGATACGGCGCTTCTTCCAGTAATTACCGTACCGCTCCTGCATCCCCGGTTGAAATTTGATAGTCGTCTGTCAATGATAACACACTGAGCCAGATGGTTTATGCAGTGTGGCCTCGGCTCCACCACACTTCATTAGGCAGAGCGAGTGCAGAGGAAGGAAGGTGCCGCGGAGGGGGGAAGGATTAGCCGCCGCTGCCGCCCGCTCGCTTGCCCTCTTCCTCTCTGCTGTGGAGCCTGGAGGGGGCTTATGGACGGGCGTGTTGGGCCGGCGGATGGGTCTTCACCTTCTGTCGGAGGAGGGTGGGCAGGGGATTTGGAGACGGTGATCTAGGGCATATTCACAGCTGGAGTTTGTTTTTAAAGCGAGACGAGGAGGAGATAAGAGTGTGTATCTCTGCGTGAGAAAAACAAAGTCAACATATACTTTTTTCAGAGACTTATACCACATCTATTTCCCTGATCTTTTTATTTCCAAACTATATTCAAACGAGGGTGTGTTATCTTATAGTGACACCTTGAGAAACAGCTGGATTTTGCAAGAATAGGAGATTTTTTACATCTGTGAGCTCCAAGATGCTACGCTAATGTTAGCAGACATTAAATTTGCCTGTAGTCATCATGTTGTCCGGTCTATTGCTTTAGTCCGAAACTGTGAGCTAACCACATACCCCATATTTGAATGAAATAAATGGACATAAAAAGAATGGATAAAACGTGGATTTTGGGCGCATCTGGATAGCTGAATGGTTATGGTGCACCACACTGCCACATATGTGCCACGTTGTTGTTTGCTGGTTCAAATCCCAACCGAGTCACTTTTCTCCCTGTTTTCTGTCTCTCTACACAGTCTCTATCTTTAAAGGCAAAATTGGCCAAAAAAATGGCAAAAAATAATATACAAAAAAAAAAAACCAAAAACTAGAAACGAACAAAAAATTATGCTATTTTTAAAACTATACATACGATATGTTATATTTGTTAGTACAATACAATTCATTCATTCATATTGACTCATATATTTACGTGTATTTGTACTTATTACTCAATTAAATTATTTCATGGCTGCATTCATTTTATTTTTATTTTTTTAATTTAATCTTGAATACTGATTTAAAAGGATTTCCATTAAAAAAAGGAGCTCATTTCAACTTTTCTTTATCACACTGACTAAACTAACTTTCAGTGAATATTAGCAAGAGCATTTAAAGTCTATAAAGTCATCTGTAACTCCAGCTGTCAAAAATATCTCGAACAGTAAAAAGTCTAATAGCGGAGGGGTCTTCACCTTCTGTGAGTGGAGGAGGAAGGATGGTGATCTAGGGCATATTCACAGCTGGAGTTTGTTTTGAAAAGCAAGACAGAGGATGAGAGCGAGTATCTCTGCGTGAGAAAAGCAAATATACATTTAGGACGATCTGCTGCTGTGAAGTTTTACTGTAAACTGGTGAAACAGTGCCCCCTTCCTGTTCTGTGCTAAATGCAACTCAGTGGAGGTAGTGATGCTAATGTATGTTAAATGTAAAGTAACCCCTGGCTGTTAAGGCTCTTAAACCACTACTGTAATGAATCACACCCTTGTTTTTGTTGTTGCAGGATGAGTGAGCGATACGCGCAGATCGGAAGTAAAGGGGCTCTACTTGTAATGGTGCTTGTGATCAGTGTCTGGGAGCTGACGGCACCGACAGAAGGAGCAACAGGTGAGTGCAGCCGAACGTGAGAAACATCTGCTTCTTTTTTGTCCCCCCTCCCCCCCCTGCTACATTTTCACTCCTCTGATTGAATAAACAAACGCAAACATCTGTACGGTCGTTTTCTGAACAGAGCCCTGAAGGTGTCACTTCCTGTTTCTGCGCAAAATCGATGCTGCTCAAAAATGCTCACAATGCCAATTCACAAGTTTCCAGTTACATGAGGAGCATTATTATCACGCTCTCACTCACTTACAGTGTGTGTGGCTCAGTCTGTACCATGTTCTCTCACTGGTTTTGGCAGTTGCAGAAGTACTGACTCAATCTACAGTATGTAACTGGCTGCTGCCAAGACTTACAGCAAAACACCACACATATTTATACAGAGTATATATTTTTAACGCTTCTGCTTTACAATTTACATCTTGGTTATATTCTATATTGTTATTGTAATCGTAATAAAAAAACTAATTGGTGCGACTGGGAGGAACTGCCTGAGCCACACAGTTTGATGTATCTCTGCTCAGAGCTTCACTGTGTCCAAGAACAATTAAAAACACATCAGTGAGCCGCACTGGGCGACACCTTCCTTTATTAACATGCAAACACACACACTGTTGTTATCACACACACAGGCGCGCCGTCATAAACACCTCTCAACACAACAAATGAGGATTAATCCCAGTTCCCAGAAACACAGCAGGGCTGAGGAATGTTTTCAAAAAAGAAAAAAAAAAAACACAGTTTAGTGAATATTAACATGAACATTTGTGATCTTTTTTTAATTATTACAACTCCTAATAGACTTATAGACTCCTAAAAAACTAAAAACTACTACAAATAAAAGATATAGAATAATATCATAATAATATTATATTATGATTTATATTTGATTATTGTTATTTATAAAGAACCTTGACAGTAGAGCTGCACAATATGTCACTGATATCGATAATCACAATGTCAACAGGTGAAATATACATATCCTAAAAGATTTGCTTGAACCACAATATAATGTTATATTTCCATGTTCTATGCACAGTCTACTTATCAATATGTTTGGCCAATCAGATGGCTCCCTGTACACGTTAGTAGCTGAAGTCATAAAGAAAATGGAGATAAAGTGCAAAGATGGACTTGTGGCTAAAGAGATGGTGATCTGTAAGTATCCGTGAGTTAAGAAATAATAGAGATAATAGAGTTTCAGTTTTCTTCCTATGTTTGCAAATGCTATCCACTGTCTGGGGTCTATGTTTGCAGTGAACCCAACGCTTATAGACATTAACTTTGACTGTTCTTAAGCACTGTTTTTTTATTTTTTTTATTGTGCTTACAATGTATAATGTTGAGGAAACACACAAGGCAGATTAAAACTAGAACTACCAGCTTGTTTCCATGCTTCTGTGCTTCCATTCATGAGTTACGTCCAAAGATACAGGTCACAGTCACCTTTGACCTTTGACCAATTCATTCATTCTTGAGTCAAAGTGAACGTTTCTACCTGATTGACAGTGATTCCCTCAAGGTTGTCTTTAGAGATCACATTCAAGAGCATAAGAACATGTTTTGTGAGGTTTCGATAACGTTGACCAAGATCTAATTGGTCCATTGAGTCCAAAGTGATAGTTTCTGCCAAATTTGTATTTATTCTTTGCAGGTGGTCATTAGATATCACAGTCAAGAGGTTAAGAACATGTTTTGTGAGCTCTCAGTTAATTTGACCAAGATCTAATCAGTCCATGCTTAAGTTCAAGTGAACGTGAATGTTTGCACCAAATTTGAATGGATTAACTTGGATGGACACACCGCCTCCGTTCACAGCTGTCTCAGTTGAAGAGCCATAAAAAGATCAATCAAAAATGATGTGTCACAGATGCGTGATGAGATTATTTCCCATCTCCATGCGTGAGTCAGTCTCCAAAATCTTCCATTTGACATTTCCCTTAATGCAACTCGGTTGTGCTTTTTTATTCTCCCTACCTACGTCTGTCAAAGTCCACACGCCCACCTCATAGCGCAGGCTTTACTATACCACTAAAAACACAGTCTGACCCTGACAACACCACCGGCGGTCATTTTCTTGGACTCAACAAGGCTCCAGAGCTCCAGAGAAAACATTATACAACTGTTTTCTCCGGCTGAGTCATCCTCTTCATCACTAGTAAACTGACACAGGGAGTATAATGGGAGTTTCCTTATGCGAGATCTATTCTAGCATACATACATATGTAAGACAGAGAGCTTTGAGTGGCAGTGATTTGAAATGTTGAAACAAAAGAAAACAAGGAGGAAACATTAAAAGTTCTGCTGCATTTCTTGGTGAATTCCCTCCAATTTGTTTCATTCTGCTCTGTGGGAAACAATCAGACTCGTGGAGGCGTGTTTGATTTGCTCGTACTGTGAATCCTCAGTCCTCCATCCAGGACAGAGTAACCTGCCACACATGAGCGAGGATGGAGCGAGGAGGGCTGCCACAGTGGCTGCCACTTGTCGTGTTGAGGTGCTTGGGAGGGAATTTCTCACCGTGCCGCCATCACAAATAAAATGTCACAGTGGTAAATGGGGGAGTAATTGGATTGAAACAGTTATTTTAAATTGGTCTCGTCTCCTCCAGCCTCATTAAAAGTGTTGTCGAGGCGTCACCACTAAACCCAAGGAGATCAATTATGGCAACTCAGCAACATTACAAGTAGATGCCGACCCACGTTTCATCACCGTGGGGTCCCGCTGACAATACACAGCCTCAGGTAATTGGTGGTGCGAGAGCACGAGCCGCCGCCGGACGGCATCTATTTCTGAGTGTGAGCGCAAGAGCCTCCCGTCTCTTTGTCGACCAATTAGACAAGAGCTAGACACTTTGATGTGCTTGGCCTTTGATTGGCAGCGATGCACACTCAAGACGCTCATCATTTCGGCAGGAAGTGGATCAGAATAATCTTAGCCTGCATTTGATTTGTGTGCTTTAGCCGTTGCAGCCAGCCTTGCCCACCCCCCCTCCAATTTCCCCTCGGTGGTATTTCTGCAGCTGTAAACCTGTTATTATGCAAGGGATGAAATGATGCCGGACCACATCTAAAATAAGACAAAAATGTATTCTTACCCACAGAGCACAGGAAGAAAACTAAGCCTGCAAAGCTCAACACACACATGAACTTTGACAGGTTTGTCGTCGTCTCCCACGTTATGTGAATTCTCAGTCGTCCTGTCAGACACTGATACAGCCTCAGAAGAGTCTGTTCTTTACTACAGTGCCTGTCCACAACACAATCACAGCGCGGGTGGTCATTGTGTTCACCTTCGTGTTTGTCCTTCATTGACCGGTCGAGGAGGAAGAGCAGATCATGGTGTGGGGCAGGATTCAGTCCAGTCAGGCTTTAGTTCGGGCATCAGATTTATTTTAATTAGGATTTGTTGTATTCAGCCTTTAACATTGTTGTAACTTGTTCTGCCTTTTATTGCACTGTTGCTTGTTAGCAACAGTGTTTCTGAGTTCAGTCACCCTGCCCTCAAATTGTGTCTATTGTTTAACCATTTTGCTCTTTAACTGTGTGATTTCTTAGATATATATTGATATGTGAAAAATATCCTGGGTTTGAAAAATGGATTTTCGGATTCATATTGATCTTCATGTGAAGGGTCTGATGTTGATTAAAAAAAACAAAAAACAAACAAACATCAAACCAACACATCTTTTAATGCCATTCCCAGTATTCTCTGCATGTAGTCTTGCCTGACCGTGCAATGAGATCTGTCCATATACTAGACAGGTGAACGAAAACATGACCGAAGCTGAAAGACCTGTCAGGACCTAACGGTGGATGTCTGGCAGCCATTTTGGATTTCAAAAGTATGAGGACTAAGAAGAACTGGAGAGAAGTGAAGAGAAGGAAAACTATTGTGGAAATACCAAACATGTCCAAAATCATTTAACCAGACATAAACTAGAAGCACTATGAGCAGATACTACTACGACTATGACTTTATCAGCCAAACTGAATTGAGTTGCACTGTTGACTCCTATGGGTTATGTTCAATACAAATTACAATATTAAAACTACGTTGGGGTCAATTTTTAACGTAAACATTAATCTCTGTAAAATGTGTAGCACTTTTTTGTGAAAATCTCTTTCGTATTCAAGCAAAACTGCTACAAGAACTGAAATATCTCTAAATGATCAATATAGATATTGAATACAGAATCGGGACCCTCTGAATCAGAATGGAATCAATTCAGGGAATCAGTAGCGATACCCAGCCCTCCTAGATGCGGTGCATATTTCTGCTTCATCACTTTCTGTCAACTTTGTTTGTTCTGATTCATTTTACTCCACGTAGTGAATCATCTTACGGACTGCAACAGCTTTGCATCACTAGTGGGGATACATCACCACCGGACTTTTATGATGCAACACGTCTCCGACCACGGCACCTTTATGTTTTACGGTTTCACAATCCTGACCTTCAAATTGTGTTAGCGTGATCCCCGCAGGCACATTACAGCCTTGGATTTCAGTGTCCACGACGGGAAAAGCACTTAGCAGGTTGCTGACGGTTGGAGGGAACTCGAACCTGAGTGGAATTAAATGTATCTGATGCTTCACGCTTCGCGTCTTTAGACATGTTGTAAATGCCGCAGCGACGGATGACCTTGATGTCAAACTTCCACTACGTCTCGTGTTATACGCATCAAAGTTTGCTGTGCTGCTTGCTCCGCACCTTAGGCCTTTTTTTTTTGCACTTTGTAATAAAAATGACTTATACGTTGCATAAAAAGTATCTTTGCCAAGAAAGGAAAACTCAGTGTTCACCCTTGAGAGAGCAGTAACTAACAGCCAGAGACACAACGTTCAGGATCCCCAACGTTAAGCATAACAATCAATCCAATGCACTCGGCTGCTTTGAGTCGAGCTCCATGAATCTGATTTGTAATTGTGGCTGAAAGATTTCTGCTTTGACTAAAGCATCTCCTCGTCTTGTCGTTCGTGCTGCTTACAAACTAATACAAATAGTTTGAGGGGTGAGATCAGCTCATCGATATTAACATAACAGTTCTACAGCTCATTATGTAGGTTTGTACACAGGGAATTGTGCTCGTCGTCAAAGATAATTTTGAAGCGATGATTGCATTATCAATCACAACAGACTTGTGAATGATAGAAAGAAAGGCATCTTTTTTTCCCAGTTTTTTCTTTCCGTCTCTGGAGACTTAACACATTAAGCTTCTTAAACAGAGTCATTTCAGTTCTGCACAGACAGGATAGGCCTATCACTTCTCACCCCGAACAGATTCACTTAAAGCAACAGAAAGTGTTGAAATTGTTCGATTCCAAGCATTTTTTTTTTTCTTTTTGTTTTGGTTTCACTACAACTCCAACAGCACACTGCGAGTCTCTGCGCGTTGCCTGGCAACGTCACAGTCTGCTTTCGCACATTAAACAAATGATAACATGATAATTAGCGAGCTTGAGAGGTGCTGGTGGGTGTCACCTTTACAGAGCTTGACTGTCTGTTTGCCCTTGTTTCCTGATAAAGCTAACCTAAGCAAAGCTAACAAGCTGCAGAAATACACATTATTAAGAGTTATTTCTTCTCATTTTCTCTCTGCCAAAATGCCAAATATTGCTTGAGGTGTCAGCACAACCAAAATCAAACAAACTCCATGGAGCCACCACCTGCAGGGTGAAGCATCAGGATGTGTGTATGAAGTCAGGGGAGGACAGGTTGGACCCATCTCTGACATCTGTGACTGGCTTTAGGGGCCACTTGTGGTAACAACAAAAAAAAAAAAAAAAAACAGCCTTCAACTACCTTCTGGAAAATTTTGACTTTAATTAACGAAGGTTTTCGCCTTTGTAAAACTATCTCAGAGTCTGACAGAGGGAGTTTAAATTGTGTGATCATCTTAGGGTGAAGGTTATTGGCCAAGTGTTGAGGCTGAGGTCATGTCTGACTCACTCAAAGTTACAGGACCACACTCAGCTTCACCCACACAATGTTCTTTCATGAGGCTGCTGGTGATGATAGCTGCTCCGGATCGTATTTTTGTAAATAAATCAATACTTCTGAACTTTTACACGGTTCATAACAACAAGATCAAACAATTTGCCCATTTGTGGCACCACAGAAAAATGTCTATCATTGTTCTCCTCGGTGTTCAATCACCAGTTTATAGGACTGACATGATACACTGAGAGGACGTGAAATGTGAGAGCACGGAGTGTACAAAAAGCCATTAAGAGCTGAAGACAAAAGTGAAAGGCATTTTTCAAACTTTAAGATAAGACTGGTCTGTTGCGAGTAGAGGGGCGAAATATGGCAGAGGTGGGTAATTTATGAAAGAGAAGACAAGTTCAAGATGTTTCTCTCCTGCTCTGAGAACACTTTCATTTCCCAACAGCTCATTTCAGACATTTAGTCCACGGTCTTTACAATATCTTATTGTTGTGAACAGCAGCTTTTCCACGGAGCGGACATAATATATTTAGCTATGTTCTGTTCAGAGAACGATTAAAACTCCACCGTCTATTTAAATGGAGCCAAAAACAAAATGTAAACCAGAATTTCCACTTTGTTGTTGTATGAATCCTAAAACCAACACAAGTTATGGCCAAAACTTTGTTGTGTGAGATCACGATGAACATACTTGAATTTCAGTGAACGTTTCTGTCAAACGTTTCTTGCAGTGATTCCCTCAATGAGTTCTTAACATAACACATTCAAGAGGACAAACGTGTTTTGTGGGGACTCTGTGATTTTTTAACTTTTAGTCACCAAACTCTACTCAGACTCATCTTTGGGTGGAAGTGAATGTTTCTGCCACATTTCAAATTAAATTCCTTACAGGCATTTATGATACAACATGTTGAACTGAACTTGATCTTTGATCAAGGTGGTCTTGAAATATTACAATAAAGGAACAAAAACTTGTTTTGTGAAGTCACAGTGACCTCTGACATTTGTCTACCAAACGTTAATCACATCATCCTTGAGTTTTCAGTGAACATTTCTGCCAAATTTGTGATTCCCTCGAGGTGCTTTGAAAAATTACATTCAAGAAGCCAAAAACATGTTCTGTGAGGTCTCAGTGACCCCTGAGTCCCCAAGACACCAAAATCTAATCAGACAACCTTTGAGTCCAAGTGAATGTTTATGCCAGATGTCATCAAATGAATTTCTGTCAGGGCATTCCTGATACAACGCATTCACAACAATATGGAGGTCACCATGAACTAAGTCTTTACTCAAGGTTTTTTAAAATACTATATTTAGAGGAACAAAAACATGTTTCACAGTGAGTTTGACATTCGACTACCAAACTCTAATCTGTTCATTCTTGAGTCCAAGCAAACGTTTGTGCAAAACACAACAGGATTCCTGAAGGCATTCTTGAGGTATCACCCCAACAACAACAACAATGTTATGATGGCGATTCACCTTTTGAAAAACAATTTATGAACCAGGACAGATGAGCTTTGAGATTGTTTTAGGTCCAAGTGAGTTTAGAGAACGTCTACATTTTAGATGATTTTGTCTTAGATTGTTTTACACTTAAGGGCACAGATTTAGTTTCCAAAGTAAGCTTATCAAATAATAATACCTAATTACAGATTAATTGGTTATCTTTCAATCCTACAGGCAGTTCGGGAACTTGGAAATCATTCGAAAGAGACTAAGACTCTATGTTTTTATCAGCAGTGTTTTGTTTATGAGACAATCAACTTAAAATCATCTGTTATAACAATGTATGTAACGTTAAATTATTACTACAACCGTTTAACTGTTATTTTGTCAAAAACAGGACGATACATATTCAGTAAGATCCTGGATATGAGACTTAAAAAGCAGTTTCAGTTTTTAAAAACCTTTTCTTCAGTGAGTCTGAGTTCACATGTAAAAAAAAAAAAAAAAACGCGCAGTTCATGTCGAACTTAACGGGTAATAGACTGTGGTTCATATGTTCTGTTTTTAGGTCTTTACCACATCAAATCAGGAGACCTGTCGGGGTTAAATATGTCCAGAAACACAGCAGGTTGTTGATTACTGCAGCTCCGCTAAAGGCAAAATAAAAACCTGATTCAGTCCTGTTCTTATTTTGCAGCAGAAGCTTTTTGCCCTGATTAGGTCCTTAGTTTATATTTTCTTTTCTCAGAAGAAGACTGATGTGGGTTCTGAAAGCTTACACATCTGTGGCAAACAGAGTGCATCTTACTTTCCCTAAACACAACCTGTCGATGAATCTGAACGGATCTGTACGACCTTTAGCACTCGGAGAAAAGGTGAGATGAGTGAACGGCGTCAAGCTGCGACACGTGTCACCTTATTGTGATGATTGGAAATGATCATTAAGACAAAGAAATTCAAATAATGTATCTGTCTGTGAAAATCCCCCTTGATTGTGTTTGTGTTGTTTTACTTTTTACCTGCAGGCAAAAGCAATTTAAATTGCCGGGGGCTTCTGATTTGTAGCTACACTGCATTAAAGTCTCCTTTTCCTTTTTACCCTCAAACTATAAACTCACAAACAAAACTGTAACAAATGCTCTATTAGGACTGTATTTATTCCTTTCTTTTTTTAACATTTAAAATCCATGAAACTAATTTTTATTTCCCTTTTCTCAAATATCTATTGTAAAAAAAAAAAAAAAAAAAAAAAAATGAGATAAAACCAAAATACAACATGTTGGCTCCGCTAGTTTCAAAAGACACTTCAAAAAAAAAAAAAAAAAAAAAACCTGGAGATTTAACTTTGACCGTTTGAAGAACACATTACAATTTCTAAAACTTTATACTGCATCAAAATGGAATTAAGTGAAATTTGCAACATATCAGTCTGGAGTTTTGGGGAGAAAAACAAAATAGATTAAATTAAATTAAGTTAAATTAAAAACACACCATCGTAGCCCAAAAAGACTGCTTTATTGCTCACTTGCTCGCTCTGAAAAAAAGAAATATCTTGTTTTACAGATTCCAACACATCATTTTTTTTCCACACTGTCAAAGACGACATGACATGTATGGCAAAATCCTTGATTTGCATAAGTATCAACATAAGAGCAATGCCTGCGGTGAATATATTTATGGAGGTAAAAGCGTTAACTGTAAAATTCGAAATACAAAGACTGACTGCAGAAAAATAAAGATTGGCCAACCTGAATGAATCTCATGAATACAAACCAAGTGCTTTTTCAGATTAAATAACAAACATATCTTCATCAAAAGCGACAGAAAAATGGAGCTGAGGAGCCAAGTCCTGAGGACAAATGTGGGCTTGTGCTTTTATCATCGTCATATATAAGACATTTGATTTATTGATGACGACTAAATGTTTAAGTCAGCAAAGTTTAATCAAACACATAAAGTTGAATCACAGTTTAAATTATTTGTATCTCTAACATGATGAGCACTTGCTTCATCAGTTTGGTAGTTTAGCACACCTAGTAACAAGCGCTAGTTTCCCTTTACAACTTGACTAGGAGATATCGTTATGAACAAACTAATGAACTTAAAAAAGAAACTCAATAACTTTATGGTAATTATGTTTTATTTAAAGTGGACGCACGGCGCGTTGTCTCACGCTCGCTCGAAACTGAATTCTACTTTGCTCCAATGCTGATGTCTGAATTATGATTTTCAGCGTTTATCCAATCACCACCTGGCTTCACTGCATTGAAAAAAACATCACATAAAAACCCATAGACGCTCACCGTCAGTGGGGTTTCATACACAGTGCTGCACTCGCCCCTGCTTCACTGTGTTTTCATTGTTGGTGCTGGCCTTGTGCAATGAAGTTTAATCTAATCTAATGTAGACAGAAACACTTTTCTTGTTCCAGCACAGTCTGAAATAAAATAATGGATCCCACTTTAAAAAGCCAAGTCTGTGTTTTAATTGAAGTGTGTCTGCGTCGTTATGGAGAAGGGAACAGTGTGGGAGGTAGCCTATAGCCGCTCGAACCGCAAGGGTCCAAAAGTAATTGGACACTTTGCTGCTAAAAGTTTCTCAGGCAGCTGTGTGTCGTCTCAGAAGGGGAAAAAAAAATGTTGAATAGTGCGAATAGTTGTTCTGCCACAGTTGAATACGCGTTCGAAAAATGCAAATGTTCTTTCATTTACAGTCGAAGGATTACGTGACAAGCGGAAATTTGTTGCTGGAAGTTTGTGAAAAATGAAAAAAAAAAAAAAAAGTTCAGTTTGGAAGCTGGAAATAATAATAATAATAAATAAAAACAATGGCTGGTGTTTGGTTGACAGAATTTAAACTGGGTTTGGTTTTGGTTGTGGGTTTCATGGATACACCCGCTGAAGGTCAAACGCATCGAAACCTCATATTATTTTCACACTGAGCGAAAATGTGCGCGTGTGGGAGTTTTTCCAATTTTTATTCAAAATGCGGTTTCCCCTGATGCACTTGTCACAAATTCAGTTGTGCAGGTACTTTTTTTTTTTTTTTTTTCCTTTTTTATGAGGCTGTTGCATTGAAACTGTACTGTCTGACTATAAAGTGCAGTATAGTCAAGGTGCCCAACAATTTCCAGTCGCCTTCATGCACGAACGATTTGATTGATTCTTTATTCTTGTTTTTTTTTTTTTTTTTTGACGACGTGCAATGACGGCCCCTGGTCAGAACTACTGTTACTGACGCCACAGGGACATTGTTAATTTAAAAACCCGTCCAGGACAGTTTTCTTTCCCCCCATGGATCCTGCTAGCAGACAAATGGACAGACGGACGGCGACAGAGGAGGCGTCAAAGTATGACTCCAGAATCCCTCTTGGTTTTTTTTTTTTTTTTAATGGGGGTTGAGGGACAGTGCCAGTGTTCTTCTGACAAATAACTAAAGCAGCTCAGTTTGCAGCGTGTTTGTCTTTCATTTCATCTCATGTTTGGACTGGGCGCGATAGAGAAAGGGCCCTGCTACATTTTGGTGACTACCTGTGTCATTTCATTTTTGATGCATAAAGAAAAAAGAAATGATCAGGGTTTGGTAAAGACATTAGCAAAAGTTGATAAAAAAACAAAACAACAACAAAAAAAAAACCTTATTTCTGTATTTCTACCTAATCAGACACTGTTGGAGAAGAAAACACCAAAAAATGGCTAATGATAATACAATTGTTATGTTTTCAGTAATAAGAAAATAAACCTTTGATGTTCAACAGTTGCAGATTGTCAGATTTAATATGATGAAACGACTCTGTGAAGAACTGTGGCCGTCCACTAACACAACCCGCTGAAGTAACAGTGTAATTAGCTGAGGCTTCGTCGAGTCGACGCGGCGCAGACAGGCCGGACCAGACTCGCGCAGCCATTTCAGATTTACTGTTTACCTCAGCGGCAGTGAGTATCTCTGCAGAAGGACACCTCATGAAAATGTCACATGCAATTAAAAGAGAATGGAGCAGCTCAGGCACTAAATAATTCAGACAATGGAGCGTGATCTGGAAATTGGTTCCAAATACTGCAGCGAGTGCACTTTCCCTTTCACATGTGGATTTTTGTGCCGCTTGTGGAGGGAAATTAGGGACGTTATCATTAACATCTGATACTAGAATCGTTATTTATTTAAGAGACTGTTTTTTTTTGTTTTTTTTTTCCAAACGCGGCGATAACAAAGCGAATAATGTGAATAACAATGTTTGTTAATGTCACATCCTGATCGATCACCTGCAGCTTTAAAGACACCACTGGAGCTAGAATCATTTCATCAGACGGGTGTCGGCGGAGAGATTAAAGGGGTCGTGACCCTGATGATGTCATCGGGGTCATCTTGGATTGAGCTTAAAGTCGACCTCAGGGATTTTCTGTCATTTGAATAAACGATCGCGGGCATTGATGCAGAAAACCTGGAGGAACTTTTAAAACACTGATCCACAGTTTAACTACTGGTCAAAAAATACTACAGAGAACACTGAAGTCGTGGCGCGGCATTATGGGAATTTTAGGCTCCAGTACTTTTTCAAGCTGGACTCATAATGTTTGAGATGTTTGAAATTTCTGAGGTAAACTCACAAATTCTCCTAAAGTGGTACCCCACTGATCTTAACACCATGTTATAATTTGTTGTAATTTCATTCATAGTGACGTGAGAAACTACAGAAAATTCCTGGCTTCAAAAAAAAAAAAAAATTTTTTTTTGACCTTTAAAAGTGAGAAAAGGAAAATAAATGTCTGCTTCAAGTGTCTTTTACTGCTACTGTGGCTTTTGAAAAACTTTTGTCAAGTTGAATCTGGTTATTGACTGAACCAGTCAGCCTCATAACAAGCTGAATAAATCGGTTGCATTGTGGGTTACAGCCGTTATGGAGCTTGACTACTAATATTAGAAACTCATCGTCTTTGAGTGTCCAATTTTATACAAGTAGGAAATAAAACAGCTGGAATATTTTTAATTTCTAACCACTGAAAATGGTCAAATATAACGACAAGGTGACTGAACCACTCAAACAAAAATGATGCTCAAACATAAAAAAGAATATATGTGTCAAGACAGCAAGTTGAAGCCTGTGATAAAAAGAATAACTTTCAACTGTATTTTTTTTCATTCATTGAGACAGATTAGAAGGATACAGAAGAGGCAATAAAGACCCAAGAGAGAGGCTCTTATGGGAGTCAATCCAAGGCCAGCACAGTCTGTCTGTGTGTGTGTGTGTGTGAGTATGTATCACAGTAATAACTGATTTTATTTTCTTCTCCCTGTCATTTCTGCAGCAGCGCACCATGTCCGGACAGGCACCTGTGAGGTGGTGGCGTTACATCGCTGCTGCAACAAGAACAAAATCGAGGAGCGATCACAAACTGTCAAGTGTTCCTGTTTTCCCGGACAAGTGGCCGGCACCACCAGAGCCGCCCCGTCGTGTGTAGATGGTACGCTCCGGTAGCTGAATATTTCATGGCATATCTGCTAGATAGGATTTTTTTGGTTTTTTTTTTTTTTTTTTTTACAACTCTTGCTGAGATCATTAATAATTACATGCCTCAAATCATTAAACGGATAGAAGAGTTTTTACTGCCAACATGACTGACACAAACTCAAATTTAAATTCATAAATTCAAATGTACACATTTTGATTTAAATCTCCGTATTCAAATCAAAATCTCAATAAATATTTTGGTCTTTAAAATATCCGCTAAACATCTGAGGTTGTAGTTTCCGCAGGAGGTGGGGGAGGTGTTCACCTCACTTCAGCATTTTAAAATGCTCATCTGAGTCACCTTCAGTTATTACTGTGCACATTTGAGCTTTACAAGCTGTTTTCTCCTGGATTTGGCCTCTCAGGTAACAACACTCAGTACAAGCTGCCCTACATTCCTGATGAGGTCTGAGTGCAACCTGTGAGGAGACGCAACTCAGGGATCGAAAAGTCCCCAAACTCCACTGCACCTTTAGGTTTAAAAAAAAAAAAAAAAAATCATTTGCTTTTTTTTTTTTTTTATTTACATGTAGGTTAGTGTGTCAAAATTACATAATAAAGTGACGATAAACTGGATATACTGGAAATGCTAGAGGTAGTTTAGTACTTTCATGTTTGGGTTTGATTCTAAGACACGGTCACCTTACGAACTGTATTAGTCTGATATATCGCAGCCGTATTAGCGTCTGTTGAGTCCTGGACTTTTTTTTTAATCTTTCATGAATGAATGTGAAACTGTCCACCGCAGACTGTAAAGTCGATGACGCAGAGGGTCTTTTACCGTGCTAATGGGTCGGACCACTCCGACTACAGCTGAAGAGGCTGCTTCACTTTGGTCTGAAAAGCTGAGATTTCTGGCTAAACTCTGGACCCAATCATGTTTGACCTATTCCTTGACATTTTAGTATTGACATTTTCTGCAAATTAGAGCTGCGAGCCACCGGCTCAATGGGTGATCGCGGGGGAAAAAAAATGATCAGCGTTTAACCTTTTAATTATTCTTTCTTCTACAGCCAAGGTTTTTACCTTTAGCTCAATGTGTGCGTCAGTCTCTACTTGATATGACGATAAATGAACCTCCCTACCTCGTACACCGGGTGGATCTGATCGTGACTTAATAATGTAGTGACTTTTGACTCGGTGCTGATGAGCCACAACATTGTGATAAATGTAAAGAGGACTCAAAGGGCTTACAGCTCGGGTTTTAAGCTGAAGGGAAAGATTGCATCATTTAACTACATCATCACAAGACGAAAAACTGCTGTGCGTCAGCTGAGCCGCAGTTATTCCTATAGACGGAGCCGAGCTTTGCAACCGAGCACAATCAACTAACTTGTAGCACAGAGACATGTCCCACTTTGCCTCTGCACAGAATATTAGATCGGCATTAAATCCAGCAAGTGGACTGTGGCTGAAGCTGCTTACAGGTCAGGTCCAGTGGACGGATTCATTTCAACCTGATGAATGAGATGGAGCTGTGCACTTGACAGAGGTGAATGAAATATTCACACTCTTTGCTTATAAGAGACATTTCCGAGTTCTGCTATTGCTGCACAGCTGAGCAGTCCTGCCAAGAGATTCAGCAGAAGAGCTTACAAAACACTGAGGCTAACTGGTTAGCATGCTAACTTCAGTAAAAGGAAATAGGAAATAAAATTTAACATCAGCACTGGAACAACTCTTGGCAAGTGTAGGACTGACATTTGATGTTGAATCACTAATCTGATCAGTAAACAGCTAATAATGCTAACACAACATGGACCATTAGCAATTTCAAAGTAAAAGCTGCGTGACTACACTCTAAAAATGTATTAAAATGAGTAAAAGTAATAAAAGTCTAGCTGGTCAACAACTGACAAGTGAATGTAGTGAAATAAAAAGAACAGTTTCCTATTTGCTGTTTTACATGTCCACTACAACATGATTAGCTTCACTGCTCCACTTGTACTCAGAGTTCAGACTATTTTGGTGAACTTGGTTGCTGCTGATTAATCAACCTGCACCGCTCCTTGAGATGGACAAGACGTTCTTATGAATATGGAGGAGGACGTCACGCTGAGCGGAATAAACACAACGTGCTTCTGTGACCTTACCTGAAAAAGTTGTATAAAGTCAATGTGGGCACATATCAACAGTGGACTTCTTCACAAATCAGAGACAGATTGTTATGGACAAAACTGAAACTGACTGAGTGGAGGCTTTTAGTTTATTGTATGGGTAAAACAAACAAAAAAAGGCAAATAATATACACAATAATGACTCAATTGGAACTGGTGTTGGCTTGTTAAACAGCTGGAGAGATCCTTGATCGGCTAAATTGTAAGTCAGGATCTGTTTTGCTATTTAAGCTAGCCAATGTCATAGTCCTGCCAGAGTTTCGTATCATGTCCAAATGGCACATTTGGCAAACCACAACCGGCTGATTATCCCTCACCTCATTCTCCCCTTCCAAGCGCATACTAGCCACAGTGGCCTACAGGCATCATACAAACAACAAAAACTAGTGCCAGCATTAGATTTGTCCATTCTGGGCTATGCTAGACACCTGGAGTGACACCTGAAGTAGATACAAAAGCTCTCTACTTCATAACTACTATTACGTACTTATGAATAAGAGCTCAAGGTCAAAGCGATTTTTTCAGAGCTATAATAAATACAATAAGATAAATAAAAGCATCAATTTACCTTTTGTTCCCAGATGTTTTCATTGCATCGTTAACCGTTAAGTGAAATGTAGCCTGTGCACTTATGTTTGTTTGGTTATCAATACTGAAATTTCAATTCACTAGAAACCTTTGTGGCTTTTTAATAGCTTTGTCTACACAACCACCATCTGCTTGCACTTGACCTGCTGCACTTTTTACACCACACTGCTGCTATAACAGTGGCTGTGTAGTAAAAAACGATTCCCTCGTGTCGTAAAGTATCCATTCTGTGCAATTTAGTCTAGTGAGGCTCCAGTATTATGTGAGGATTATAATAACCATCCTCTTCATTAGGGAGAGCACTAATGCTGGTGGAGGGGGATGTGGAACGTAGATAATGACCTCTGTAATATGCCAAATTTAAATGATGTGTTGTACAATAGAGTAGCAGAAGCTTAATGTCTCTCTTTTATGGACGCGACTGAGGAGGCGTTCTCACCGCAGCTGAAGGTTTTCCCTTCATTTTTTTCCTCTTCCCTTCCTGAGGACATAGATATGCATGACAAGGTGTTTGAAATCTCAAAATAGATTTAGTGATTGTTGCCAGTCAAAAAGCAAATCTTACATCACTTTCCTGAGACGGCTGTCAAAATGTGACTTGGCTTGATGAGGCGCCCCCGTGATGGGTCGATTGGTGTTTGAGGAGACGGCTCATTTGACGCTGGAAATGTCACGGAAATGCGCTTGCGACTTAAACACAAATTACAAAACAAGGTCATCTAAATTAAATCCAAAGTGGAGCAAGAAGTGGAGTTAAATTTGGTGCATGATTTTGATTCTGATCAAAGCAGGGGACAAAAAAGCAAGGACAAAAAATAGGGACACCTGCAGCAGCAAAACAACAAGGTGGGCTAATGTAAGCTAACGGAAATGTTGGATAACGTTCACAGCAATATCCTGACCACTGATTATACAGTTGACGAACTATTACACCCGAAACAGGAATGTAAAATGGCAGACAGGAAGTAACGCTATCATTATGTTGTTAGTGTTAGCTTGTCTTTTAGTTACTTTTTCTTGTACAAACCGGTTACATTAACCAATGTAACAAGAGATGTGATGTTACTGAGGAAATGCCTTATTTGAGGCTGGAAATGTCACGGAAAAGCGTTTGCGATTTAAACACAAATTATGAAACATGGTCATCTAAACTAAGTCCAAAATGGAGCAGGAAGTAGAGTATAATTTGGTTCATGGTTTTGATTCTGATCAAAACAGGAACAATATGGCAAGAACAAGACTAGGGACATCTGCATACAACTAAAGGAGGATGAAAAATGGCCAAGTGGATCTAATGCTATCGTTATGCCTTTAACATCATCTTTGTAAATGCTACCATGCTCCAGAAGTTTCTTTTTTTCACCCAACAAACTGATTTCGTTAAGCAATGTAACAAGCAAAGATGAGATGTTACTGACACTACAACGCTTTTATCTGTTTTCTAGCCTCGATAGTGGAACAGAAGTGGTGGTGTCAGATGCATCCGTGCCTTGATGGGGAGGAATGCAAAGTTCTTCCTGATCTGAAGGGTTGGAGCTGCGCTACAGGGAATAAGATCAAAACTACTAAGGTAAGTTCAAGAAATAAATCTACCAATTTACCGGTATTGTATTCCAACCTGTTGAACCTGACCTTACTCGCTACAACTCTTCAAAGTCAAGAGGCCTCGGCTCTTGTTACTGCCTTTACCTAAAAACAGCTTATGTTCGCAGTCGCTGCTCCGACCCCCGTGGGGCCTGTAATCAATGGACTGCCATGTCTCCTTAGCACTTTCAAGCCACTTTGAGCACCGAAACTGGCCAATTACTCACTCCAATTACTTGCTTTTAACGTTGTAACACGATGCCCATATCCTTCACTGTGTTATGACGACCCATGGACTTCAGTTCTGCCTTTCTCCATGTACTTAATTATTTAAACTGCCCACACCACACCTGCCTGGAGCCGGGAGCTTGGAGCCTGGGGCTATTGATTCAGGGACTTGTCGGGACCTCAAAATGTGATATATTCAATTTTTTTTTCTTTTCTTTTAGTAGTCCAGACCACTCAGATAAACCCACTAATGTCTGGAAGTAGATTTAGGTAATTATGAGGCATAAAGCCATAAAATATGAAAGTAAATATATATTTTCTTTTGTTGTCTCTTCTAACATGGAAAGATTTCAGCGGACAGAGACCAGCTTTGGTAACGTCAGATGCTTCACAGTGGAGTCCAGGTAATTCATATTTTTTTTTTATTTAGAGATTCCCAACAGACATTATTATTGTATCTCGTTATTATTTGATTATAGAGACTACCTTTTTTCATTTTAGGTGATGTGTTAAGTGGTATTGTTAACCAAGCTCCCTGTAGCAGAGCTACACCAGAGATAGAGGGGAGTGAGTGGAGGTGCGCAATCCAAAAAAGATAACAAAAACCTGTTCAAAGCATTAGCATTACCTGGCAGATTCATCTGACACACCTTTGAACTCAGCCAGAGAAACAAGTTTTTTAAGATTCAGATCTTTCTGCGAGCGGCTTGAAGCAGTAGAGGGGCTCACTTTATTTCTTCACCTGCTGAGCTTTTGTGTTAAAAAAAAAAAAAAAAACACAAACAAAAAAATAAACCAGCACAAACACAAACCTGGAACCTTCCAGCTACACTGACCTCTATCGCTCTGTATCATAAATGCATTCATGCAGACTGTCAAACACCTTTTGAATTCAGAAAGTAAACAATGCAGATACTTGCTGCTACAAAGGCCGACACACAGCAGGGAATAAAGTTTTCCAGTTTGGAGAAAATCTCCGAGTGACAAACAGCGTCTGGTGTGCAAAGACTGGAAAGTCTGCCACGTTACATTCTGTACATCTGCAGCCCCCAAATGGCAGCGAGAGGTAACAGTTTAAACTGTGTCTTTTGGACGTGTAAACACAGAAATCCTAGGAGGTGACGTAAATAGACAGCACCCGTTCTGTGCAGCTTTATACCACAGGGATGACTCTGAATAAAGATCGAATGCTGCTGTTTACGACGCTGTTTGTGCTTCTCTTTTAACTTTGTATTTTTCAGTCCCTGCTCCTCCTGCACACACCACTGCTCCGTCTTGGCAGATGAGGACGTTTCTGGTGTCTCAGTTTGAGGAAAAAAAACAATAGTCACTTTGTTTTTTGTTTTTTTGTTGCACTATGGAGCGTTTTAAATCCATGAAGAGATGTTGTTGTTGTTGTTGTTGTTGTTGTTGTTGTTGTTGTTGTTGTTGTTGTTGTTACTCCATCTGCCAAATTATTCTCAGGCATAACTTGTAGGAAAATAAGACAATAACAGAGGGAAAAAAAATCTTTTTTACACGATGCTCTCAGATCTGACCTGAGGTGTCTCAAGTGTCTAACTATGACAGACTTGATGTATTTTATTTATTTCAGATGCTATGGCCGTTGTTCAAAAATAGTTTTATCAAAACTGAATGCAGAACTCCATTTACATTTCACAAAAAAAAAAAAAAAAAACCTAAACCTATTACAAACCTATGGGTCAGTCATGAGCAGCAGATGATTTTGTAATATTAACTAAGAAGCAGCAACAATGGGCAACAACAGGAAAGTCACCTCATCTTCCATAAACTCGACTCATTTTTATGACTTAAACTATCATAATGTGGTTTGGTGTCAAGTGGAATAGAAAAGACTCATGACACATAACAATATTTCAAGTTAGCTAACATTAGCTTACATTAGCTTAGCTTAACTTACATTAGCCTCTATTAACTATTGGTGATACCAAACTATGTCATCTGTATCTGACACACTGAATTAAGAGGCACCTCATTTTAAAATTTTAAACTGTTACTTAACCAGCCCGTATCAAACAGAATAGACAGAATTTGATTGTTTTTGCCTCTGATGTTACTGTCAGTCTACACCATAAAGTAAAATTACCACAATGCCCTTAACTATCAAGTCAAACTACCACCTTGTGGTTGTATGACTCCACCAACCAGTCCAGTCACCTGATCTTTGACCAGCAAAACCTCATCACTTCATCTTAGTGTCAGAGTGAATATTTTGTGCCAAATTTCTACTGATTCTCTCAAAGGGCTCATGAGATATTTTCTTCGTTCTGAGTGAGACAGAGGGATGGACAACCCAAAAGCACGACGCCTCAGGCTATAGTTGTCACCGGTGCGGAAAAAGAAACAAAATCTTTGACAGGAGATGTGTTGACACTGCAGCTGAACGATTTTAGTCAACTGTCACACCGCTGTGTATGTGGGTAGTGAAATCCTTCAAACTTTTCAAACATTAAAAAAAGAAGCTGCTGCTGCTAACATTTTGTTGATCACTTGGGGCAGTCAGAGTGAAGCGTTCTTGTGTGAATTCACTGTGAATATTCAGACGGCAACAGACCTGATGTCACGCCAGGCGCCGTCTTTGCCCCGTGGACGTGTTTTGTAGCAGGAGGCGCATGGTTTTCGTGTCGGAGCAGATGTTTGACATTTGCGTCTTCATGCTAATCTGCTAGAATTCGAAAGTGACGTATTTGTGATCCAATTTTCCCTCAACAACAGTGATGATAATCCCCATAAATTTGGGTAAAGTTAAACCTGCAGTGTCAACTGCTTTCTCACTTTTTTTTTTGCTGCTTTTCCAAGCAGATTCTTGCATAATAATAATAATAATAATAATATGGGAAAAAAAAAAAAAACATGTCTACTGCAGCTTTAAAATGACCATCCTGTGAAAATCCCACCGTCCTGGTAGTTACAACACAAAACATATTGCTGAGAAGGACACTGCAGCGTGCCAATTACACGGCTGAATTACACAAACACAAGCCCGTGCACCTGCTGTGTTAAATCTTTCAGCCAACCTTACTTCAGGCATTAAATGGAAATGAATCCTTTGCCAGTTAAATTAGCACTTGTCAGCCACCAATTAAACGAACGCAACACCCACTGAAGATTCGGTTTTCTTGCCAGTATTTTTAGCTTTGTTTGAGATAGTCACTCAAATACTATTAATGACCCCCCCCTTCCCCTCTTTCTTTCCCTCCCCCCCGCTGAAGTGAGACAGTGTATATCCATCGCTGAAGACGTTTTCTCCTCTAACAAGAAGCCCCCTCTGCTCTTTGTCGTTTCAGCGTGGAATTATTCTCAAATTAGTACCACATTAATCACACTGACAGCTCTGAATGTAAATGACTCTGTAAAGGGAGGAATTTATCGCAGCCTGTTCAGCGACCAGCAAAGTGCTGCAACAACCTCAATTTGTGGAAACTCTTCTCTTCCCGCGTTTGATATGATTATGCAGGTTTTCTTGTCAAGCGATGGCCTGATGGTTTTTGGATTGTTTTGCTTTTCCTGCATAATTGTGGATGATTTATATGACGCCGTGCGGTGCCGAAGCTGCTGCTCGGCTCTGCTCAGTGTCAAACCACCCATTTGTGAATTAATCTAACCGGGCTGTCACAGCTGTCTGTTTCCTATCAAAAGTTCAGCATCGATAATGGAGCCTTACAAGTTTCCGCGGCGGCTTCCCTCAGTCTGTCAAATGCGTGTGGCGGCTGACGGGCGGTTGGAAATCGATAGCGGACGTCGTTATGAAGGTTGTTATGTTATGTTTCCTCGAGAGTCTTTTCCAGAATGTACTTTTGGAGGAGCAGAGGAGCTGCCAGTCAGTCACTGAGCTTCATGACAGGCAATTTAATCTCAAGGAGAATGGAGGTCTTCAGAGTATCTGACAGCATCTGAACTCAGAGGGAGAGCGGGAGAGAAAACCTCAGCGTGGAGCACAAAACCAATCTCCAGCGTCCTTTACTCTGAATACCACACAACATCCCGACTGATAGATCAATACGCCAATACCTCGGACTGATATGAGGCTTTTAGCAGGTACTGGGATGATACTGAATCTGAAACAATCCCACAGGTGTTTTCAGAAAACGTGACCTTTACACTTGACGGTTGCCTTTCATCCTGTCAGTAATGTACCTGTTAGATGTGGAGAAGATAATTGACGATGCTCGTTAAGAAACTGACTCGTTTCTGTCAAAAACAGAGTCTTTGGCATTATTTTATTAAAACTGTCAGTTTTCAGACAGTTAGATGAAGTAGAATTCATTGATTTCACGACTGGTTTAATGTTTGATTTCCCTGCTGTTAGCAAAACTGGTGTATCCATGGTCCCTGGATGATGAACCATACAGCAATGAATTAACTTTCTATGTGTGATGTGAATTATTAACTAACTCTGCAGTTTCCCGTCAGCTCAACAGGAATTTTAGCATTTTTAAGCTCAAAGTTTTGGTTTTATGGTAACAACATCTTACAAAGTTTAGCTCTAGCTTAACTTCAGCTTTTAGCCTTAGCACCTTAAAGAACATGATAGTTCCCTTCAAAAGCACCTGGATAGCCAAATGGTTATGGCGCAACACATTGGGGTATAGGTTACATGCCTTGCAGCTGTTTGAGGTTTGAATCCTGACTCTCCTCCCTTTTTCCTGTCTCTATCATTATCAAATACCCCCCAAAAAGTTGGTTGAGAACAAAAACAGAGATAACATTGGACTAACATTGGTCAGGTGACCACAAACACAACTCTTAATCGATGCTATGCTATTATTTGCTAAATTGTTCATCATTTTAACTGCACAAAATTATGTCAGTGTTGTGTTTTTAGAGTCTTTCTACTGCAAAAAAGATTAAAAACCTCTCAGTCCGTTATTTTTCCTCCTTGAGATAAAAAAAGAGGCCTCAGTGTTGAATAATGTATCTGCTTCTGTGGTTGTTTTGCCACATTTCTGACATGTTAATCAGCATGGGAGTGAATCTTACATCTTTCTTGGATTTTCAGTCGATAATGTTGAGTTTTATTAATGCAGGTCATGGTATTTTGTTTATTTATATATATATATATATATATATATATATATATATATATATTAGAATATTAAGATTATCTAAACACTTAAGTACATTCAGTGTTGTTAACAGTTTTTAAATGCTTCCACAGCTTTGATTTCACTTTAACACGATTTTGTTTTCTGTCGCAGGTGAATCAACAGTTCTGTTCTTTGTCGGCTCATAAGAGGAGACAAGAGAAATGCAGAGGACATTTCTGTAAATAGAGACTTCCTTTCTTTTGGACCGCAGTTAATCTTTTGGGAAAAAGAAACCTCTGAATGCTTCTTCTTGAACTTTACGGACGTCAAAAAAAAGAGGAGTAGATCCTATTAAAAGTACTGATACTTCGTTCTGAAGGACTCCATATGATTAGCCTTACTGGACGACAGGATTTATTGCTCCGACATCGTACTGCTTGTAGTGGAATACAATGGTAAACTTTGCATATATGTTAATTTGTAGAGTGTTATGTTCTTTTACTGGGGATTTTGCAACACACGCTGAGCAGGGTGAACGGCAGGTCAGTATGTTGTACGCATCGCAAACACTCATATGAACTTGTGATTTATTTGTTTTATGAGTCAGTCGTGACTTTCATCTCCGACTAAGTGTAAAAGGTTCAAATGTAGATGAGAACATGTGGCGCGGCGGCAGACGTCCAGGGTGATTTTCGAGGAAATATACACGAGCATGTGCATCGTTGGATCTCTTATAGCTGAATCACACCTGCGCTGTAAAGATGATCAAACCCTGCAGCTGTTAGCAGACAGAGGTGTCGCATACGTGGGTTTATCTCTTATTTCTCTGAAAGTCAGTCTGACACGTCGCGCCATATTTTGTTTTTGTGTCACAACGCTGGAGTTTACCTTCCAGACGACAGCGGTGTAAATTAAACAAAAAGAAAAACAAAACAAAAAAAAACAAAAAAAAAAGAACAAAAAAAAAAAAAACAAACAGCATCTGGTCACTGGCTGGTGACGACAACAACAACTGTTTTCAACTAGTTAACTCCAGAATGATTTGCTGATCACCTTTCTGTAGGTATCGCTAACACTTCCTTTGTCTGTGTAAGTGATGACATCAGTAATAAACTATGGTTGTGTAACTAAATCTGTGTGTCTGATGTATGTTGGAGCAGCAACACAAATAATGTTTCAGGGCTAATTAGCTGAAATTCTGCAGCTCTCGTCTTTCTCTGTCTTTTAAACACAAAGAACACATACGGATGTATAAAAAAATAAATCAATCCTTCATTATCCGGTGAAAAAGACATACACAAACACAAAGTGGGGTTTGGAGATTTGTGAGTATTTAAAAAAAACACAAAGCCAGTTAACATCCCAGTGTCTGATCAAAAGTTTTAAATATTTAATGAAGGTATCCACACGACACTTCACTGTGCCATCTGTGAGCCGAGTGCTGCTGCTCTCGGAGCCCATATTTAATTATGGGTCAGGTCAGGTCTTATATTAATGACTGAAGTCAGGTCCTGCATCGATTCGCTGATAATTACAGGTAACTGATCGGCTCAGTCGAACGGACGGAACAGATTTCGAAGCTACACCTACGAACTTCAATATCATTGGATAAAGACTCAAAAAACAACGCAGAAATTCTTTTTTTAACTTGACGAGTAAAACAATGTTTTGTCTGATTTTATAGTCCAATGATTGTCATTCACTGTTATTTTCCTTAACCACATCCACTGACTTAACTTTTGTTTGTCAGTTACTATTCATGTGTAAAATTACACACATCCACTATAAAATCAAAGACTGCAGATGAAACACTGGCAGTTTGTATCATTTCTGATGTCAGGTGATGATTACAGGTGTTCAATCAGTCAAGCAGAAAAAAAACCCGACATGCTACAAGTCTCTGTTGGCAGCTCACTTGTCACAAAAACAAGCGACGCTGATGTTTGGGTAGGATTTATGATTCTTAATTTAATTAATAGATTCATCAAAACAAGAATTACAGCATGTGGTTGTATAACTCCACCAACCAGTCCAGGTGCAGGTAGTTAAAACATGTTCTGTGCGGCCACAGTGACCTTTGACTTTTCACCACTAAATTCTAATCAGTTCACGTTTGAGTCCTGAGTGAATGTTTGCGTCAAGCGTCAAGTGAAATGTGACTTTTGACCTTCAAAATATAATCGGCTCATATTTGAATCTGAGTAAATGACAACAGCCAGAAACACTTTTATGAGGTAACTTTGACCTTTGAAATTTGGCCACCAAAATTTAATCAGTTTGCTCCCCGACTCGAATTTGAAAAGATGTCTTTGCGGCGTTCCGTTAAAAATTGTATTTCTCGAGGCAAAAAAAAAAAAAAAAAAACTTGTTACCACGAAAGTTTAATTAGATTGTGTTAGAGTCCAGGTGAATGTTTGTGGCGGGTGTCAATTTTTTTTTTAAGGTATTTTGATATAGGCTAACATTTGACCATCAAAATGTATTTGAATCTGAGTAAATGTCATCAACAGGCAAAAAACATGTTTTGTGAGGTCACAATTGCGTCTTTTCCACTCACACTATTCAGCTTGACTTTTCTTGGTTTATAGGGTTTTCCACTTGGTGCTTTTTTAGTACCTGCTCAGCCGATGTTGAAAGCGAGCTGAGCCGATACTAAAGCTCGACGTGAACAGACTGCCGGCCACTGATTGGTCAGAGGCAGTGTCTTCATAAGTGAATCTGTACGCAGATGTCACCTGCTGTATCTTCATCTGAACCGCTACAGCAGCTGTGAAATAAAACTCGTAACAAAGCTTCACCGCTGCGTGTTTGTGTTTTGATGATGCTGCTTCGCAGATGTGTTGATTCAGCTGGTAATTGTTGAACCTCCACTCGCTGCTGGTGTTGACAGGACTGATTTGGACTGAAAGGGTTTTTTTTTTCCTTTTAATACGACGACGACGGATAAAACGTTGCAAACACCTCGTGCTTCTGCTGCCGCTGCTTCTGTCATTTCAAACTCCCTTGAAACATCAAGAGTCCTTTCCAAAAGTTGCTGGAGGTACCCAATCAACAGCCAAGACTGGTTTTTCAGCACTTTAGGAAAAATAAGAAAAAAAAAAAAATCTAAATTTGACTCCTGTTATCACAGTGGGTGAAATCACACGCTGTTGAGAAGCGTTTTGATGTAAATCAGCACGTAAAAAAAAAAAAAAAAAAAAAAAAAAACGTCAGTTTATTTTGAAATGCAAATCCAGATGCCAGATTTGATCCAGCTTTGTAGTTTCTTGTTTAATTGTTTCAAACGTTGCTCCTTTCTTTCTTTACCCTGCCTTCCACAATAAGAGCGGCATCTGTTATCATCAAGTTGACCCTTCTCTTTGAAAAAAAAAACAAAAACAGAAAAAAAGAATGAAACAATCCCTGCTTGTAGGTTGACGACTTCAACTCGGTGTTTGTGCTCAGAGTGGGAATTGTTGCAACTTACTTTTACTCTGAAAGTGTTTGAAAATTATACGTTGACACTTCAGTCATTTTGGCAACTATTTTCCAGCTCCCTTTTGGAGGAATAACAGCAGTTTGTTTCACAGCCAGGTTAGATTGTAACCTAAAGCTGCTATAATGAAAATTTGATGTCAACAAGGGATCAAATGGCTGTAAGTAATTTGAAAGGTGTCCGTCTATCATCCGGGCTTCGAGAGTGCATTACTCATCCTCACACATTTTCTGCCCTTTCTTTTTTTTCCCCTGCCTGGCATTTTACGACGCTGTAACCTTAGCTACTGTTCGGTTATTATTTTGCTGTCACAACATTTTTTCATATTTTTTTGGGCGCGTAACATTTAAGCTGCTCTTTCCTGGCTAACGATGGTTGGACTTGTTGCAAAGTGTTAAAAGAAAAAATGGCAGGTGGTAAAAGCAAAATTGTGGAGTTGAGAAAGAGCAACGAATGAATACAGAGACAATTCAGAAAAAACGTTGACGGGTTGAGTCGCCGGCTGCCTACACAGATGTGTCAGAAATCCTCCTATAAAATGAAAACCTATTTCATCAGACTATCTCACCTACAAATTGTCCAATATTACATATAATTCTGAGGTCCAGGTGAGAGGTTTTTAGCTTTGGGCCCTAGTGAGAAATTAGCTTTCATTGCTCTGGCAAACAGGCTTATTAAAAAGTTTCATATCCTTGTCATAAAGGGACCAACCAGCAACAAGCCTGTAAGTCAATTTGGGTCTCAACCCACAGTTTAAGAAGCAGTGAGGCAGGATTACTGTTGGAAGATTTGCTTTTTGCTGCTTTTCCTGCCGCAATGCTGACACCACTCATTTTTTTAAAACGCCTCTCTATTGGGAAATTACATGGAAAAAAAAAAGTTTCCACAGCAGAGGTGAAGGTGTAATCAAGAGTTTTTTTGTTTGTTTGGTTTGTTTTTTTTTCCAGCGACAGATGCTTGACAGACACAAGAAAAGAAACACAAGGATTTGATTGATTTGTTTCTTCAGTTTTTGAAATGGATCTTGGTTTTCATTTAAGGAACATACCCTGCGCGCTGGATGGAGACACTGTTGCTTGTCTCCAGCTGTCAAACACAGTTACACTGAATGACTGTGTTTCCCAGGCTGCCATCTTTTTCTCTGACACGTCGAGAAAACAGAAGACAAACGCAGCCTAAAGCGTCTCTCTCATGTTGTACCAAGGAGCGAATGCTTCAACATAAAAAAAAAAAAAACATCAAGGTCCACTTGTCTTTACCGGAGGCAGAAAAAAAAAAAAACAACAAAAAAACAAAAAAGAAACCCAGACAAACATTGCGCGTGGATCGAAAACTTCACGACACCGCTGGCCCTCGTCCTGTCAGAAAAACATTTCCAGGGTCAATGCCAGACTCCCGGGTCGGAGTCTGAGTCAATTCAGAGGAGATGGAGGAGTGTCCGGGGGTGGAGGAGTTGAAAAGAGAAAACCTCGCTTTTCAAAGCTTTGATTTCTTTCAAGAAATTTAAATGAAGTAAAGGAAGGAAAGTCTCTCTCTCTAGCTTGCTCTCCTTTTTTCCTGCTGCAGTCATTACAAGAGCACATCAAAGGAATCTCCTCCTCGCACCATATGCTGTATAGTTTCATAATCTAATGAGGGTTTTGTAATTACACAGTCCACCAGGGGAATAGAGCTCATCGATTCTCTGGGAAAAGAAATTTCATTACACAGAACCACTGTAAACCATTGATTCTATCAACTGCTTTGTGCCTTCATTTGGTTTTAATCGTTTTACATAACAAAACGACTTGTCTGAATTACATGTTGGAGGGAGAGTTACGCGCGGGGACGTAAATCAAACCTCTACACGAGTTGTTTGCAACTTTTCTGGAGAGATGAGAGATCTGGATGAGTCAGAGTGTCACTGGCTAGGTTTTTTTTTTTTCATCTGTCCATGTGTAATTTGTTTTTGCCGAACAACGCAGTGGTCTGTATGACATTTGGAAATATGAACGATATAATGAATCTAATGAATGCCTTTTTTTTTTCCTTCTTCTTATTGATGGATTCACATCCAACAATAAAGAAAAGAGATGCCTTCGTCAAACCATCAAATGACAAATGAGACCTCGCTGTAGTGGAATTATTTCTGTATTTCCATCTCTCTCACTGCTGTGTGCTGAAGTGCTGAAAGTAAAGCCTGGGAACTCCAGTCTGAAATTTTGCTTCGTCTCAGCTGAGAGATGTACAGCTACTTGGCTCGTGACCAGAATGAAAACAAACAGCAGCTTATAGGTACTAAGTTTGGACTGGGCAAAACGATTAATCTAGTGATTACTTTTTTTCAATGCATTGGTTAATCTAACAATTCGGTTTTTGATTCAATTTTGATTGTTGATTATTTCCCCATTAACTGACTGATATAGCAGTTTATACACGCTAATTTACATATCTACATTTCCAATACCTCATTTATTACTCAAAATTCAAAAAAGAATTCAAGCAACAGTATAAAAGCTCCTTCAACTACATGAGTCATCTGTGACCAAACCAAAACAATGAGCTGAAAGGAACAAAAACCACTCCAAAGCGTGATAATTCACTGTACATACAAGGGTTTAGTTTTCTAACTGGCTCCATTTGCAACGTTCCAAGCAAAAGTCATATGGTGGAAATACTACCAGATTACTGGTCAAACACAGTCAGCAGCTAAGAAGGCAAGAAATCCCTGCTAATCTGACCGCAGATCAGTAGACTTTAAAGACTGCACGTATGGATGTCTGCTTTTAAACAACGACAAGCTTCTCACAGAAGACAGTAGACTCTGATGAGACTCAGTGAAGTCATTTGGCCTAAAAAGTCACAGTCAATAACAGGAAAAAGTAACAAAGTTGTCCTACACGCAAAGACTATTAAAGGCTTATCATACAAACAACTAATATTCACAGAAATCACATTTCCAAGAATAAATGAATGACCAAAACAGCAAGTGAGAACATTTTTCAGTCAATGAAAAGATACAATCGTGGTTCTGATGGTGTCTGAAGCTGTCTGTGATTGTCCCTTTGAGTTGGACCAGAAAGCAGCTGTTTAGTCCAAACCAGACTTCATGTCCAGTGTTCACACCAACCAAACCCAACTTCACCAATTGAGTAAACACTCCAGGGTTTGAAAAGGTCAGTGTTAACACATCATTTATGCCACTGTCTTTATGTAAACTGAAGGTACTGCAGATAAATCTCAACTTACTCTACTTATAAAGGTCATGTTATCCAATCTGTCTTAAACACAGCTGAAGATGTAATGAAAGTATGAGGGACAAACTAGTCGTTAAGGTAGAATTTCCCCCAACACCCACAAGTTCACACACTCTTTCATTATGTTTTATAAATCACCTCATTCCTGCTACACTTGTGCAAATGAATGTGATACAGATTTTTTTATACCTTCAATCTAAAACAAATGGTTTTATTAAATTACAACTTTGGAAATTAGTTCTTAATATAACACATCGTCCATCTTGCAAAGTAGCACAGCCAAATTAGTGCAGGAGTGGATTTATAAAGGGTATGAACATGATTTTTACTGGTCGAGTCTTTTTCCATTTTTTCCCCCAGAATTCACCTGTCATTGTTCAAGTTTTCTGGTGACTAAAGTAGAATTTCTGTAAATATGTGAGAAGCCAATAACACCACAGGCTTCAGAACAGGGGATACAGAAACTTAAATCAATACTTTAAATGAATTTCTAATCCACAATGTCGCTGCGAGTTCAGTCTTACTGCAGCTGTGAAAAGCTGGAATGTAAAATAAAATGCTCGGAATAAGTATGAGGCATTACTCGCTTTAATCAACAAGTGCTGTAGTTTTACCCAAGCAATGTAATTGTCTGAGGACGTGTTCGCCATACTGACGACTGCGACGCACAACTTTTCATTCACAATGCATGCATTAGAAAGTGCTCCAAATGCTGACTCCCCCACCTCCACCTCCCCTACCTGAGGACATTCCTTACTGTTATTATAGGTGCTACAGTGACGCATTGCTGTTGTACCCATTAATGTCATTAAGACCGCCCTCAGGAGTGTTATCGCTATATTTAGCTATTGGAAATTTGATGAGGAATAGATCCCCGAGCACGTACGTACGAGCGGTATCCGGTCCTTCTCACGCCAATAAAACTGAGACGTCTCTAATTAGCACCAAGATGGATCAGCGTTCCCCCGAGCTCTGTGAAACATCCCTTACAGCGCAGTGTTGGATTACATGGATAAGACAAAGGAAGCATAAGAGATTCATCACTGATAAAACACTTTCCTTGCCGTGCTTCTTCAAAGACGGTGCGTCCTCCGCCCTGCTCCTCACCTCATCACAACAACCTCTGATCTCAAAAACCCCAGGGATCTGCATGCAGCGGTTAAAGGTTACAACAAGAGGCAAATGATCCTTATTGGTTATGATAACGTTTTCCTCATAAATATAACAGCTCAGTTCTGTCATCACCATAACAAGAGGTGATCCAGATACACCACAAACCTCTTATTAACCCGGACAATAAAACAACAAGCACTTATCTGAAGGTGAAACTAATGTGATGGCAACTAAACGGGAACAATGGCCGCTGAGGGCGGAAGTGACCCTCATGGTTATTTTCTATTTTTCAATTCCATGACCATGGCAACAAGAACCACACTGTTCACTAGATAATTATACTTGTACCTGAATCCTTGGAATTATATTATACCTTATTACTGTTGTATAAAAAACTAACGGGTGAAATCAGCTTCAGCCTTGGGCCAATAAGCAATGTTAACTACTGTATCTTCAACACTTATTATATCATTATATCTTAATGTTAAATATTACTTTTGTTTTCAATGATAACACTATTTGAAATATATTGATATACACCAATCAGTCATGATATTTTAACTTTAATTATCTTGTTACCATGGAACTTATCAGTGGGTGGGATGTATCAGGCAGGAAGTGCACATTTAGTCCTTGATGTTCATGCTGGAAGCAGGAAAATGGTCAAGGTAATAATGTGAGTGATACTGTCAAGGGTCAAACTGTGATGGCTGATGACTGGGTCAGAGCTTCTCCAGCTCTTGCAGGACGTTCCTGGTCTACAGTGATCAGTTCTTACCAACAGTGGTCTGAGGAAGGAACAGGCTTTGAAGCAGAGGTTGGACCTGTATGGTTTGGGCCAAGACAGCAACTGTAGCTCAAACTGGTGAAAAGTTACTTCTGGCTCTGATAAAAAGGTGTCAGACCACACAATTGCATCAGTTAGTGCTGGATCTAAGGAAACTGGACTATTGTAGATTCTTGAGGATGTTCAAGAATGCTGACCCCTCTTAACAAAAAGCTCCTACAATGAACATGTGGGAATCACTATTGGACCATGGAACAATGGAAGACGCTGGTCTGGTCTGATGGATCTCCTTTTACATCATGTGGATAGTCTGGTACAAAGAAGACATGCCACCAAGATGCACTATGGGAAGAAGTTGTTTTGGTAGAGGCAGCGTGATGCTTTGGGCAATATTCATTTGGGAAACCTTGGATCCAATCATTCATGCAGATTTTACTTTGATACATACCAACTACCTATATAATGTTTCAGACCAAGTTCACCCCTTCAATGAAGCAGTATTCTCCAATGGCAGCGCCCTCTTTCAGAAGGATAATGCTCCTGCTACACTGTGGAAATGGTTCAAGATGGTTTGAAGAACACAACGATGAGTTCAAGGTGTTGACTTGGCTCCAAATTCCCCAGATCTCAATCCCATCAATCATCTATGGAGGTTCTGGACAAACATGTCTGATCCACGTTCACCTCACATGTCTTACAGGACTTAAAGGATCTGCTGCTGACGTCTTGGTGCCAGTTACCACAGCTTCACCTTCAGAGGCCTTAATGTTACAGCTGATTGGTGTCTCTGCTACACAGTTTTAGAAAGCACATTACAGTTATAGACATTAGATTGTCACTTCTGCTGTCATTTAATGCATTTACAGTCATTAAGTACCTCCATACTGTATAGCAGTTTATACTGTTATGTCTGCCAATTTGTTGCTTGATTTAATTAGTGAGCACAGGCCCATGGGATTCAGTGGAAGACACGTGCATGCATGCTCACATTACATGTGATTTATGCACACATGTACATGTCAGATATAATGATGTAATCCAGATCACATGAAAAAACCGTCCTGGACATTTAGGGCAGGTGAAATCTTACAACTTTAGAGGACATTTCCACCATACCTGTCCTTCAACCTCCTGTATCAGTGTTAGATCTTGTAGTTTTGTTCAAATTTAAAGACTCGTAACAATCCTGTTTTCTTACTGTTATACGGCCTGGTGCCTTTAGGTCCCATATTGTGCTGTTCAAGTCACACTGCTTTTCAAAAATACAATATGTACATTTAGTTCTTTCAGTTGAACTCAACAACAAGTGCAGTTTTGTTCAATAAAACTTTTAGAGCACGATCAACAACAGTAACAAGGAAAATGTAACAGCGTTACTGTTAATTGTACACCACAATTATTCAGCCCCGGCTTTGTGGAGAAAAAAAAAAAAAAAAAAAAAAAAAAGATTTTCGTCGCGGCTTTGCTTTCATAGAAGTGAGCAGCTTTGCATTATGCTCCAGCGAGGTTCAGCGACCAAATTAAAGAGGCACAGATACAATGAACACCGAGGCATCTGGCGCTGCATAATGTCTGTAGAAATCAGTTTTCCTCAAAGCTGCCTCGTCATTGTCTGCCCACTGACACAAATTTCTGATTCCATTGTGAGGCTAAAAATTGGTTAAAAAACTGGTAAAAGCTGGAGCGAATTAGATGCTTCCAAGCGTTATGTCTACTGTAACAAAGCAGATAAACGGATGATTTGAGTGAGCCATCAGCACCATCAGACATACCTGTGCGCAGACGGCAGCTAGATAAAGCAGAGTCTCTGACAGTCATTTGCTTTGCCATTGTGTCTACCATCCACCATCCCTTCTTGAATTTTTCTTTTTTGTATCCGGGCAGCCTGGGATGAATTTGCTATCATAAAACCCGGCCTGTGACAACAATAGCACGAGGAGACTGACAATAACTGAATAACATGAGTGAGAAAACACAAGCTTTTCATGAAAGCAAGCCATTTCAATAACTGTCAGATTTCTGGTGGCACATCACATCAGAACTCAACGAATGTGTCTTTTGTCACTGTCGTCGGCGTCTTTGTTTCCTGACAGAGTCTTCATCTGACGGATCCAAACATGTTGTCTAGGTATGCCTCTGGATTCATCAAGGCCTGGCTGAGACACTCTCTGCCACCATCACTAGCTGCTGAATCTGCCAGGATACAGAATCATAATAAGAGTTTCTTACTCTATTCCCTCGTGGTGACTTTTCCTTTTTTTTTTTTTCCTAGTCATTCAATTATGAAGAATAAAACACTGACTCCTCTGTGTAAAATTCATTTCCTTCCTTACAATCTTCACACTTTGTGGAATTTTCCAGTCACAATTTAATTAATCAGGTAGAGACAGTGGGGGTTACTGCATCTCAAGATTAGATGACCCATATTTGGCACAGAGAAAAATTTCACTCCGAGGTATGAGAGAAAGAAAAAAAAGCACCACCGGAGGCCTGGCCTCTTCTGTCTGCAGCAGCGATGGTCCCCGTTTCATCTCAGGGCCGCCTTTAACGAGATAAACCCTCTACTGACAGTGACCCGAGATGAAAGTAGAAGACGCAAAGCCGACGAGAGTTCAGGGAAAGTTCTTCATCCCCCCACCTACCCACCTGATCACCCTGCCTAAAGCCTAATTCAAACCCAGTCCTGGTGTTGCTCAGAGATGGGAGGGATGTGGGTAGGGCGGCGGAGAGCGGCAGCGGCAGACTACAAAAGTTCCCTTCGCCTCCATTACAACTTTGTGGTTGATCCCACAAGGAGGCCTCGCTAGGTGCTAAAGATGCCGGGATTGACAAGTCTAATCTCACCGACTCTCTCCGTCTCGCTCGAACTTGGCCTCTTCTTTTGTTCTTTAAGCCCCGGATTGTCTTGTTTCTACAACTCTATTTGGACGCAAGGCTGGTTTCTATTTAGGGGAGGGGAGAGGACGCTGTTGATGGTGCTATGCAGCTGAAGCAGTAGAGGCTCAAACTCTAAAGCGACAAAGTAGTGTACTTCAACCTTGAATAAAAGCTTGTAGCATAAGATCAAGTTCTTACATATTTCATTTATTCTAACTGCTGCTTAAGTTGCTCTCATCTTTGCTGTTTTTCATTCCAGCCCCTTTAATTATAGACTATTTTGCACCAGGGATGCAAGTTGAAAGCTCTGAACTACCTGCGGTGACAGAACAGAGGAGTTGGCACTACTCTGGGATCTAGTGAATTAATAACATCTGGCTGGTTGAAACTAATTTGTTTCGCCTAATGCGGAAACATTTTGTGAACAGCAAATTGTTTTATTGAAAAGGCTGTAAACGCGTAGTAAAATAAAAATGTAGGAAACCGAGTCACCTTCAACGTAATGTGTCTTTCTTGTTTTTTTTTTTTTTTTTATTGTGTGAGAAGTGTCAAGAGCTTTGGTCCGACTTGAGACAGAGACCAAAATGAAACATTTAGGAAAGAAAAAAAAACTGGTCCTGAAAGTTGAACACTGAGATTTGATTGTTTCAGTGTAAAAAAAAAAGAAAAAAAGATGAATTTCAAAAGATGCGCTAGATTGATTCTACTTTACTTTTTTTTTTTTTACTTTTATTTTTCTCTCAAAATACATGACACTTGAATTAGAGTTGTTTTAGAGGACTTAAAAGCAGAAACGGCTGCAATGAACAGTTTTTTTTGCCAAATGAATGTAAACTCAGCGTTATCTGAGCACTTAGGTGAGTTGATTTATTAAGATGAATTTGCAATAAATACGTTTGGACAGCCAAAACACAGTTTTTATTATAATGTAAACATTTCAACAGTCTTTATTCTTTGGTTAGCTAGTTAAGTAGTTAGAAAACTCATAGCTAGGTAGCTATTCTGCTAGCTGCACTTTGGAGGAGACTTAACAAATGAACAGAAAACTTTCCGTTTATTATAGATATCCCACATTTTAATCTTTACCAAGACTTTCAGTTTCATTTAAGTTGAAGTTAAGTTTTAATCCCTGCATTTAAATCCCAGTCCACCACACGTACTCATTTCATGTGGTCCAGAGAACATGGCTCAACACATGTAATTTCCATTAACAAGAATGAAAAGAGACACTGATGTCAGCATGAATATCCTCTCCAGTGAGACCACGTTTGCTATTAGTTATACTGTGTAACACGGCAGCACCTCATTAACAGTGTTTGAGGGGTTAGATAACAGGGTTGCTAATGAATATGTCCCCTGCTGCTCCAATCAACATATCGGGAAATGACAGTAAATCTTGACCCCCTCTTACTAACCCTTTGTTCGCTGTCTTTTCATGAGCGTGTGAAGCCATGGGATTTATTAGAGGCACGGCTCTCCACCACTGATCCCTCTCTCAAGCAGGGAGCCTGTTTGTTTTGTGGAAACGAGCCTTGGCAAGCAGCGGCGCTCAAGTGGACACCAGGCAGCTACTGTGAAACATTAATGCCACTCATCGCCGTTTCACGCTCACTCTCTCCTTCAGAGCGTTTCATGGTAAGCACCTGTAAGCAGCAGCCAAATGACAGCACGTCCCCGTCCATCCTTGTAAATACTAACACTGACAGCAGAAGCTCAGCTGAAGGCAGGAAAACCAAACCGAGCCAGTGGAGCGACCCTTCAAGATTCTTCCTACTCCATGTTACCAGAACCAAGTTCACCATCACTGACCTGACCCAATAAAACCTCAGACAACCTGACCATGCTGGACGGATGAAGGGTATTAGGTTTCAGTATAGTCAAATAAATCAATAGTTTCTATACTGGCAGTAAAAAGAACAAATTTAACAAGTTGCTGCTGCAGTTTAAGACTAAACTGTAAATTTGCTGCTTTTGACATTTGGTATTTGTAACTGTAACTGCTTTGCAATATGAAATTGCTTAAAACTAATTTTAGTTATATTACCAACAATAACTGCAATATATCATTTGCTTATTTGTAAAGTTAGCATTAACTTCATGTAAGTAAGTGGACTTAAAATTCTTATTTCCTCTTTCAAGTTTAGATAAATGCAGCTGTTGAATCACACAAGCTTTTATTTTGACATCTTCCTCTTCCACGCTAACTGGAAGTCTTCCAGCACTCACACTATTGTTGACATTCAACATTTAACTAGTTCGTCATATGGCCGCCATCTTTGAAGACACAGACTTTTCTACTTAATACTCATACAAAGTCTCTGTTTACAAAGACACAGAAAATCATCAGCAGGCTACAGCTCCCAGCTCTGGAAACTGTTTGTGCACCATGTTAAAATTCAGCTTTCCTCTTTCATTGCACTGTGTCCTAACTGCTAAATCTTTACATTTTTACAAATGTAAATATGACAACTGTCTTTATTCATTGGTTACCTTGTTAAGTAGTTAGCTAACTTGTGAGCTAATTAGCTACTCTGCTAAATTTCCCTCCTTAGAAAAGTCGTAGCCAAATAAATGAATATTTTCTGTACTGGTTGCTCTACAGATGGTCCATAAAATTTGGTAACACATATTCATGCTGAACCATGACGATGAACATAGCAGACAAAGTCAATATGAAGTAACCATGCTAATGTTAGCATTTTGGCTAGAACCACCAATGGTAGCACGGCTGTAGACTCTTATGTTACTAAGTTAGCGTCAAGCAGCAGCAGCACCTTTGTTCATAAAGCTTCTTTGATCACATATTTTTGCATTTTAACACTGACTTACTGTGGTCAGGATGATTGCAACGCTCTTGTTTCACCATTTAATGCAAATGAGGTACAACTTTCTTTGATATGTCACAAAAAAAGTAGTAATTAATTATTGGTTATGTGCCATTTGTCATCAGAAGTGGCTCTTGTGCAGTGGCCAATATGCAGATTCACAAATGTCTACAGAATATTCATTAGTCACAAGCTCATTATCATTTCGAAGAGACTATTAGTCATTATCCACTGAATCGAAGACATTCAACAGCTATTTGTTTATTCATTAATTTGCAGTTAGCTCCTGATTTGTTCCAGACTTGGTCAATGCTAACTCCCATGTTCATTTTGCAAAGAGCGACCTGCGAGCCAGACCTTTACCCAGTAATCACCAGTTCAGACCGAGCCGCGTCCTAATGACTGTTGCTGGGGTATTAAAACTTCCTGGAGCTTTCCACAAAAATAAAAAGAATGGATTGCTTTATTGGCCTGAAGCAGAATGTGGATGATGCTGTCTGAGGGAGCAGATGCCACGGTAAATTGAGAGCCTCTCTCATCTCAGAGCTGCTCAGTTAAAACCAGGAGGCACGCTGCGTCTTCCCCCTTCTCAGCACTTTGCAGGGAGGAAGGAGCCGAGCCCGCTGTTGGCTGGAGATGGCTGTCGGATCTCGACCATGAGAGTTGGTGCAGCGGTGCTCTGTGTGTGTGTGTGTGTGTGTGTGTGTGATTTCTGTGATTGCGCCAGGCAACAGGAACCGTCTGGACAAAGTCGCAGATGGTGCTCAGAGCCGATGGTGCTCTGCAGTCACAGCGGCTCAAGGAGCTCTCAGCTCCAGTACTGTCTTCATCATTGTGATTAAACTCTAACACTATTACCAAAAGCGGCCTGTGATGTTTAAAACTTTGTATGTTGCCCTTAATGGTCTCGGTAGGACCCATCTGGTTATCAACTTAATGTTAAAGAACTCATTACATGTTAAAGTGAATCTTACTAAAGGGGAAGGTTCAGGATTTATTTCTTTTCTTTTTTTTTCTCCAACATAAGCAGGCTACTTAAAGCTGAAAGTATTTTTTTATTTTACCAATGGACAAATACAGACTATGTGTAATGTGAAGGGAAGAGTGTTGTAACTTGTAATTTTTCTGCCCAAAAATTAGTCTGGTGTGACAGAGCTGCTTATGACAACATAAAAGCAGTTTTTAGCTACTTGATCGATTTCAAATAAAAAAGATGCATCTAAAATGATGTACCATTTTAAATTTACTAAGTATTGTAAGTTTTTCAAATATTTGAGACATGACTTGGGATTGATCTCAAAATACTTGAAACTTTAAAGCAGATTAAAAAGATTTAAAAGCAGCAATGACAGTACAATTAGCTTATTTGCCCTGATAATGTAAACTTAGAGGTAGCCTTAGCTTAGCACATAAGTCAGTTGACTTATTAAAATTCAAATGGTTGCATTCATTGCATTGTTGTGATTTTGATAAACAAATGTCCTGACTACTAAAACATGCCGTTTTAACAAATGTAAATACTTCAGCTGTCTTTATTCTTCCGTTAGCTAGTTAGCTATTCTGCTTGCAACTGGCAAGTTTAGATAAATGCAGCTGATGAATCACACAAGCTTTTATTTTGAAATCTTCCTCTTCCACGCTAACTGGAGGTTTAGACTTTTCTAATTAATACATGTTTACAATGTTTACAAAGACACAGAAAATCATCAGCAGGCTACAGCTCCTCTCAGTTCTGGAAACTGTTTGTGCACCATGTTGATTTGGTTTTACTGCCACCAAAACTCAGGGTTTGGATCAGTTTCATCACTGCCACCGTTATTTCAGTTACATCAGGAACTCGTTTAATTGTATACTAACCGGCCAGAACCAAACAGCGGACAGATAAAGTTAGCGAGCAGCCTCGGAACACAATGCGCAGTTGGAGACAAAAACAGAGTAAAATGGAGAGTTAATAACAAGTTAGCACAGAAACACAACTCCAAAGAAATGCGGTTGTTGCTAATTGTCTGCTCGATATGGCAACGTTAAGAACAAAATAACTATTAAGCTGCAAGGTAAAGAAATAAACAAATGTTAAGCTGAAGTGCGCTGCCAGTTAATAGACACTATTCAGTACAAAATTTAACATTTTATCTTATTACAGGACAGCTGAACTTGCTGGCTATAGTAAATGAATAGATTCTTGGGAGGACAGCCACTATGTTGTATTGTCGTTTATTTTATTTACGTGCCTGAAAAATATAATAAAAGTCATTCAGAAAGGCCCTGGCGGATTTTCTGCCTTTGGAGCATTTGTGATGATCTGTAACACCGTGTGTTCAAAAGATGCCATGTGATCCAACGCTCCTAAAAGAGATGAAAACGGCGAAAGCAAATCAGAAGCTTATGATTTCCCTGTTTGTTCAGGAGACACCGAGATTTCTCCGTCCTCCATGTTCTCCATGTCCTCCGGCTTTTCTTGCCTTTTTTTTCTCTCCCTTGTCTCTTTATCATACATACTGCCACCGCTAAGGACAGGAAGTCAAGAAGGTTCAATAGAGATGGTGGCACTTCACGGGAAACCAATTATACACAGGCTCCGAAGCCTTCATTTCTGTGCTGCAGCTTTTGAATGGTTTTGATATTCCATGATGAATTACCACAAGCAAATTAGAAGTGGGGGAGGGAGAAGAAAGAGAGAGCAAGAGATGGAAAGAAAAAAAAAAAAATCCAGGAGGAATTCTTTGCCTTAATTCCCTTGGGGCGTTCAGTGTGTTGGTGGAGTGCTGTACGTTTCTCTGGCAAGCATATCTCCTCTCTTCCGCCTACGCGAGTCTCTCAAACCGAATGAAGTCCCAGCGGAGGAGTTCCTTCATCCAGCCAGAGTGTGCGTGCTTTCGTGTAGCACACCTCCTCTTGATTAAACAATGGCAGGCGCTGAAAATGTTGTTTGACGGCGACTGTGGAAATTAACTTTGTCTGCGGGAAGGAAAACACACCAAAACAAAAAAGAAAAGTTGACGCTAATCTCGCAGGATGTAAGTTTGTCAAGCGAAGAAACTTGGACCGAGCTCTCGAGTGATTCACGTGTTGCTTCTCCGCGGTTCAGTTCTGCTCTGACTGTATTTTAAGTGATTGCTGGACCTCATTTCATCACGGCCTCTTTGTTTCAGCTTTAATATAGACCGAGATCCTTTTCCCTGAGTGTATCTCATCTTATATCAAACAGAAAATACATCATTATTCAGACAATGTGTTTCTCTAGAGAGAGCGAGCATCCGAATCAATTCCCGCAATAATTCTTTTCATCAGTGTTACTGGCTCGGAATAAAAAGTCAGGTTTAGCTACGTGTTCCTTCGCTGCAACGCTGATTGAGTATATTAACATGCACGCATGCTGTGCACGCTGATCACTGGGAGTAATCAGCTTAGGGGCAATGTTTTGTTTACAGTGTATGAACACTGCAACGTTCACGGTAATGTGATTTTCTCCAATGAAGCGGTTTTGAACTGACATGATGTAAAACATGGTACGTGTCGTTGTGCAGCACAGGTCCACTGGGTTGGATTCATATATTAAACGGCACATGTCCTCTGTCTAATGATGACGCACTTATTTTGTAAAATCTAGTCAGTATTCACTCTATAAGAGATGATATGTAACGTTCTACTTACTGGGAAATATAAACACGTTTTCATATGACTTATTGCATCAGATTAAGTTTAATTTAAGTGTCTGAAAATTACTTGAATTCTTTTTTTTTTTTCTTTCCGAGGACCTTCAACAGAGGAGAGGATGAACGGTGCCACAGGCTCAACGTTCCCTAAAAGACTCCAATCCTTTCTAAACACTGGAGCTCAATAGCTTCAGGTTAACTTTAATTAGTGTATGAAAGTGTGAAGTTACTCCAATGGTTTTGTAACTGATAAATGCTCAAAAATAGCATATGAACTGCATATATTATTGGCATCAACAAATTGATCATGTTTTTTGTTATTATTAATGCTGAAGGAATCATATCACATCTGTTATTTAACTATTTATCTATTATCTATCCAAGCTTTATAAAGCTAATTTTTCTTTTCGCAAAACAAACACTTCCAAGAAATGGCTCTATAACAAGGAAAAGAACCCAATGTGTTGACCCGGGCTGCAAAATCAAAGACCCTGATGCGATTGAGTATCTGTAAATGTGCTGGGACAAACCAGATCCGTAGAGACCACCAGGACCCACAAGACCCAAAGGATCTGCTGCCAACGTCCCGATACCACAGGACAACTCCCAGAGGTCCCGTCCATGCATCCCAGCTGTTTTAGTTAAAGAAGCACCAATTGAGAAATTCTGGGCCAGTAATTTAAAATAGTATATAGTCAATATATCGTTATATTGACTATTGATAACTGTTAATGTTGGTAACCAATGCCGATATTGTTTGGTCTTATTTATTCCACAAAGAAACAAACAAACAAACAAAAAAAAAAAAAAAATTCAAAAACTTAACTGGATTATTTTAAAGTAATTAAGCCCATCATTGTACTATCATGAAAATAATAGTATAATTACTAAATTACTATCATTAATAACTCGATTTGGCTCTGAGACACATTTATTCTCCCACAGAGATGACATTTTTCCTCAAACTGTGGCTGTCTGCAAGTTTTATGTGCATATGTTACTAATGTCACTACTACTGAATAATTAGAACATCAGCAAATTCAATCTCATTTACTACATTTACAGATGAGCCGAATGGATATCAGATGATACTGATATGTGACTATATTAGTGGACTTGCAGTTTTAGTTTTTCTCAGGACGACCTTAACAATATTAAGCAGAAGATTTTCATATTTTAATATTTAATATCAACGTGCAGTGTTTCAAGTACTTTCATTTACTCTGCTACAGTTATTTTAAACCCATCCTTTATAATTTCAGTCGTAGAACAGAACGTAAACACAACCACAGTGTAATCACACAGCTCTAATGAACTCATCACCATAAACGGACAGCTACAAATATGAAAATAATATGTTCATCCAGTCCAATTGATGTTAATTACATGAATGAACAAGGTTTAGACGGCGGCACTGACCACACAAGAGCTTGTTCCAACCACTCAGGTCTCAACAGTTTCACTCCAGCCTTTGGTAACTGTCCTCAGTGATGTGACAGTTTCAGTGAGACCACCTTGTAATGGTACTATATGTCGAAAGCTAGAGTTGTAAACCTTGTTGGCTTGAATAAAAAGTTGTTTTTTTTTTATAAAGGTTTGTGTTCAAAACGCACTCAGACCTCAGACGGTTTGTCTGGAATGAAGTGGAGTGCTTCACAGATCCTGGCCGACATCTTTGCAAATGTGATTTATGCTTGCGGCGTGGTGAGGAGCTCAAATCTTTAATTACCGTGCAAATTACTGGCCACTGTGATTCATCAGTACACAACCAGCAGAACCTCGTTTCCACACTAATTTGATGAATAATTGCCTTGTTCAGAGAGAAAAAAAAACCTCTGCCTCTTGCAGTATAATGGCAAAGGCCATTGAGGATACAGCCACTAATGTGCTGCTGAGTTCACACGTCCAGCCCAAGTCCCGACCGCTACCTGTTTTAATGAAACTCAACGACGGTGCCGTGAGAATGAACTGCCTTTAATTGCATTGATGTTCACATCTTTATGCTACGGGGAATTTGGCTGTTGTAAAACAGACTGTCTGAGATCTCTGGTGCTTTTATTTTCCGATTCACAGCGAAGACGTTGAAGGAGACTCATCGACTTTCTTGCTTCATTTGTTTCCACGTCGACCGAGTCCACTGACCACAAACTCCCATCAGTGTTTGCACCTGAATTACTAAATCTGAACTCTATTCTGTGCATCAAATAATGTTACGACAACCCTCCACATCACAATATGCGTGAATATTTCGTTACTGTTTCTTACGGTCAGACACGTAACTGAGAACTTAATCCTACTGTGCAGAAACGCTCTGCTTAAGTGAAAGTGCGATTACTGATTACAACCTCACAATCTATTTCTTTACCCGCAGAGAGACCCAAAAACATAAACCCAATCCCTTCTCTATTGATTCAGCCCTTCATGTTAACTCTGCTTCCTTCGATAGAAAGAGAGGAATCCGAAGGAAAAGCTGCTACGACGTGCTGACCTTCACTCGCTCCAAAAACACTAGATCCTGGAACCGTGGACTCGTATCCAATCAATTACTGGGTGGCTTAATTGATTTGCAAAGGTAATCACTGGGCACACATCCACCAAGGCGGACTATTTGATGTTTTAATAAATGGTTTTACAGCAGAACTGGATGACCGGATCGATTCGGCCTCCGCAACCTTGATTATAGCACGAGTTGGGAGAAAAAAAAACCCAGCAGTGTAGCAGCGCGACGGGCCATGTGATGCGATGTGATTGGTCGGGCTTACCTTTATTGTTTACACTGGAGTGTTGTACAGCAGCGAGGTAAAGATCAAAGCCGACCACATTACTCAATTTCCTCTTACAGGAAGAAAACTGAGACCAGATGCTTACAGTAGATCTTGTAACACTGCAGAAAGTGCAGTAAAATGTAAAAATAAATATGAATCAGAATCAGTCCTTTAAGAGTCACCTACAACTGACATTTACCGTGATGGATACACAACACTTTCTTACATTCGCAGCTCTTAGACGCCGGAGAAAGTCCTCCGCTGTGGAAAAGCTGAGTCACTCTCACTGATCGCTGCTTTTTAAACTTTAGAGCAATTTCTGAGCAAACCAATTTCTAAAGATGTTCAAACTCTTGAAATGTAATAATCCCATTCCCTCCCCTTAGACTCCCAAAATCCTGTGTGGTGTTAACTGCAAAGACGACTTGTAATTGTTTGATTTTGGACATTGAAGGATATGCATTTAGAATAAGATTACTTTGAAATTGTACCAAACAAGATAGTTCAGTACCAGGGATAAGAGTCTCTCCAGTCTGCAACTAATACATCTAGTAAACTAATGATCCAGCAGAACTTTTGATTAATGCTCTTACTACAGTCACAGGTAAATTCACACTCCACAATAAGCCCCAATCCAGGAGCAACTGAATCTAACACCTTGGGGCCATGTGACTTTGGAGCAGTTAATTTACAGGCAATTAATGTTGAAATTAATGAGTCATCTAATCGGTTCATCCTTGAGTCTAAGTGAATGTTTCTGCCAAATGTGTAGTGATTCTTTCAAGGTGCTCTTGAAATATTGCTCTTGAAAAAATTCAAGAGGCCCAAAACATGTTGTACAAGGTCACACTGACCCTGAATTTAACTTTTGTCCTTTAACCAATAATTTATAATGAGTTCATGCTTGAGTCTAAGTGATTGGCTATGCTAAATTATAAGATATTGGCTCAAAATGGCACTGAGTTCTCACATTCAAAAAGCCAGAAACATGTTTTATGAGATCAGACTGACCTTGACCTTTAACCAACAACTTATAAAAGTTGATTCCAGTCAAAATACATTTTATACCAAAGTTTAAAACATTTCCTCAAATAAAGGTGCTGATATGTATTCAAAGAGCCAGAAACATGTTTTGTGAGATCACACTGATCCTGACCTTAACCATTGACCTGTAGCCAACAACTTAAATAGCTCATATTTGAGTTTAAGCAAATATTTATGCAGCACTTTAAGATATTTACTCAACATTTTGCTGAGATCTTACATTGAAAGAACAAGAAACATGTTTTGAGGTCACATCAACCTTGACCTTATCCACTGACCTTTAACAAATAACTTCTAATTCACTCATTTTTAAATCCAACAGCAGAATTTTAAGATATTTGCACATAATTGTGCTGAGATATCACATACAAAGTGAGAAATGCTTTTAATGAGGTCACATTGAACTATAGTCACTGAAAGGCATAAAACTAAGCACTAGGTCGCTCAAATGCTCACAGTATCTGTCCTCATAACGTCTTAACAGAAGGACCAGTTGGTCCAGGTTAGTTTCAGGTTGTACTGTGGTTTATACATATATGCTCGATGTGTGTTGTAACACACGTCAAAAGAATCACACTTCTACAAAAAGAGGAAGGATGTATCTGTCTCATTTCAGAGCCTGTAGCCATCTGACTGTCAACCTCAGGTCTGCAGCATCATAACAAAAACATCACACCTGAGGGTGTCTTGTCTCACACACAAACCCATACAAACACACACACACATAAGGTGCACCTTCACCACTGAGTGAACACCAACATATCTGATATTATGTCTGTCAGACAGGTTTGGAGTGTGAAGTCAGAGTCAAGATAGATGCAGGTGAATCTGTAATTCCCTCTGAATTTACTCAGTTACTTTGTTTATAATTCATGCAAAGACTTGAAGGGAGTGTTGTCCTGACTGCTGATCAGTGAAATAAACATTTGATGACTAAAAGCCACTGAGGAGACTGTAACTTTGCATTCATATGGTCTCCTTTAGCTGAGACCTGTTTATAGTTTACAGTGTGTGACACTGAATAGATTAAACATGATCAAATGCAAAACAAGCAATGCCGAGGCCTTACCTGTCAAATTACATGCTACGGTGACACTGTGCTATTTATTTGTTGATTCATAATGAGGGCTAGTGAACATGAATCAAACCTGACATTCTGAGCAACAATGTAAATGTGCTGGGGGGTTAGCTAAACATCTAAATGGTGGCTAAGGCGACAAGCTACAGCTTCATAAACAAATAAATGATTTATGAGTGTAATTAAACTGAAAAATGAAGGTGGAACTCATCAGAAGAGTGGTTTGAAATGACGCTGAAGATGGTGGTGGACAAATACGAACACATCCGTTAATTAGCTTGATTGCTCATTGTCTGTTGAACGTAGGAGCACAAGACACATCACAGAGTGAAACCAGCGACGGGTCACAACCTGCAGGGAGACGTCTGGACAACACAAACAGCAAACAAACTGATCATTATCACCATGCCTACGTTTGTTCCTCCGAACAGTTTTACATATAAAAGTCGGCTTGGATCTTTTTCTTTTTCTTTCCTTCGGCTAACTCGAAGAAAAACTCCTGAAATGAACTTAATAACTTCAGAGCTCGTCGGCGGCTCCTACGGCTTATTTGTACACAGATCGGCACCTTCGCAGTCTGTCTGCCACGACGCAGAGGGAGGGAGGTGAACCGAACCTCGGGGGGGGGGACATCTCTGAAGTTTAACGTTTCTGTGGGCTGGCTTTGAAAGGGCTGCCCGTCCGCCACTTTTTAATTGCCTTCGGGGACCATTAGGGCAGGTCAGCGTCAAGGCTGTGCGGCTCGCGGCATCAAACCGTCTGATCTAAACCACAGCCTCGTCAGACCACCGAGATAAACTGTGACTTCCTGTTTGTAATTCCACCTGGAACTGGATTTTGTTTTTCTCTCCTCAAAAAAAGAAAAAAAAATTGGCTTTGTTTTGGTTTGTGTAAAGTTTACCAAGTGTGAGGAACAGCATCTGCTGTGTTTGATGTTTCAAAGGGGTCTTTTTAATTTTAATTTCTCATGTTGAAACTGTGGAAACAGTTGAATAAAATGACTGAACAACAAACTGATAAACCCACATTGCAGATAATGTCTTAACTACTCATAAGGGGCCATAAAGCTGCTTTAATTTATGGATCTCTGCATTCTCCATATGTGTGTTTGTAATATAGGCGGAGACGATTGTAGTGTTAAATCCGGATGAAATTTCCAACCAATTTCCCAGCTCCTCGTCTCTACACTTTCAGCATATTTCATGTTTGTTCTCTTTGTTTTTATTTTCTTACACAGTCCACAACTTTACTGTTTTGGTTCAGCATTTTTCAAAAAAAAAAAAAAAAAAAAAGCTCTGATAAACACACTGTGCACTTCTTGCCCTGCACCAAAACACACACACACACAGTCAGACACTAAGTGGTGAACACATTGGAGTGTTTAGCAGCACGAGCTACTGGAAACCAAAAATAAAAACACACACACACAAAAAAAAACCAAAAACCCACAGCCACTTTGCCACTACAATCACTTTGTGGTTGTACTTTTAAGCATCAGCTATACTGAAGAAATATTATTTACTATTTTCTTTAATACTATTAGAAACATGGCAATGTCGCTAACCATTAGTTTCCCTGTCAATCAAATGGAAATATAATGTGGCTAACACCCTATCATTAGCAATGCTAACACCAGCAGTCTCTTTTTCCCCAGGTGGTTATATACAAGTTTATCCAGACAAAAAACAAACAAACAAACAAACAAAAAAAACCATAAACACTCATTTCTTATTTCCTTTTGCTAAATAAACGCTGCTTTTACAATTTTACAACATGTCATCTGTTCCACTTTTCCACTTTGGTGGTTGCAAAACATCTAGTATGCAGTTGCTAACTACTGCTGTACATTAAATATTAATATTGAATTTTACTGGCCAGCATTTCTCGCGCCTGTTAGCAAAGTTAGCAAATTTTTTTTTTTTGGTTCGGTGACTTGTCGTGCTCATCCGTAGTGCAATTCATGCAGGTTTGAATGGAGATTCATTTCTCTGTGTCCCTGCCTCCTGCCTAATGCATGCTGGGAATTGAGCTCATGTTTCTCTATAATTGTTCAACCAAAGACAACTAAATTGTCTGCATAATCATTAATAATATAATGTATATCAGTATGTATGTATATCAATATCGTGACATTGCATGAATAAGATAAGAAGACCTCAAGCTCTTATTTTGAAAACTTTTTCATATTACTGTCGAGATACTTTTCGATATTAACTTTAGAATCATTTTTTTAAATTGGTAGCTTAGTTTTTTGGCCCTTATAATATTCAATATTTAATTTTGTTGTTAAGAAACTGTGATAATAATGTGTCATAATTTCTTGTGCTATTTTACATTCCAAGTAAATAAATTATAAAAACAATTGCTAGTCACAACTCCATTAAGAATCACACCGATGCTAATTTTAAGATGTCACTTTATTGGAAAGGATTTTTTTCTTTTTTTATTTCCCATAATAAAATTGTTTTTGACTCAGTGGTGTGGCCTCTGTTCACTGCAAAATTACTTTTTTTTTTTGTAACAAAACAAACTGATAAAACACCAAATTACTTGAACTATACAATTTGAGAAAACCATTATGAAGAGACCATCATTGTCCGTCACTACTAAACAACTGGCCGGGCTGAGAAATACAAGCCACAACAAACAATACTGCTCGACTTCAGGGACTCATTCGTCACTTGTCCTTCAAACGGCTCAACAAAACCAACAGGAAATAACCTGAAATGTTTTCGACAATAACGTCTCCACACAGCAGATTCTGGTGTGAATACGCGGACCACAGAACTGCAGCTTCCTCACACAGCTGTTGGGAACATCTGCTCAGTTTGCAGACCAGAAAGTGTCTGCTGCCACCGGTGGAAAGCATCTACAGTAGAAGCAGAGGGAGCGCTAGCTGCAAAGCTAGCCTTCTGACAAACACAACGCAACAGCTTTATCTTCTCCATCATTGGCAAATAGATTTTTACTTTCTTATTAGTTCATTCACAACAATCGTTGACATCACTAAATTATTTTATAGGAGCAGGAGCAAAAAAAAAAAAAAAAAAAAAGCTTAAATACTGAACCTGAAAACACTTGCACTTGCAAAGGTCACCAGCTGAGATGTGAGAAATGATTTATAGAGATAATCTGGTAAGCTGAGAGCAAACAAGTAATAAAGCCAGTCGGTGCTAAATCAAGACGGGCATGAAAACAAATAAACAAAAAAAGAAAAAAAAAACTAAACTGTGAGGCAGCTAAGCAGAGCTGACTGCAGGTAAAAAAGTCATTTCTAAGGAGAAAGTGATGTATTGTTGCGTTGGCTGTGTTGGCTGCTGCGCCTGTGGCTGCAGCGAGCCCTCAGAGAGCCGCAGTCCACCGTCACCTGATTATTTTTCACCTTGTTTACGGCTGCACTCCTTCATGGCACTGCCTCCATCTCCCTCCCTGCATGGACCTGTCTCATTACGTCCATCTCAACGAGTCACTCAGCCGAGAGAGAGAGAGAGAGAGAGAGAGAGAGAGAGAAGGAGGGACGGGAAGGGAGACAGGTAATACAAGGACAGGTGAGAAAAGACGATTAGAAAGAAATGAATATGGTGGAGGAACATTGTCCAAATCTGTCCTGACAAGAGACGAGAAAGTGTTTAGTGTGGAAATCACTCGTGTAAATTCATCTGAAGCTGTGGCGGGCAGCGAAGGACAAAGTAACACACATTACTTAACATAAAGCGCAGCTCTGCTTTATATCAAGAATTACGTCTGCGAGCAAAGTAAACAGCTGTTACGAGGCTCGTCCAGACGTCCAGCGGCACCACAAGCTTCTTATCAGTCTTTCTGTCAGTCATGGGCCGAGCTATGAAAATGAAAATTAATGCGTCTTACATTTACCTTCCAGGATAAAAAAAATTGAGTTTGACGAGATCCAGGGCCTGAAATTCCTTTTTTTTCTTACATGATACCAATAGGGGGGATTTATAGACTTTTGGGGGAGGGTGTTACTGTCACCTCAGATTACGACGCAGCTTTAATTGTCAATAATCTTTTCATTCATTTCAGTGGTTATCTGTCTCCATGTCTCCATGCTCTTTCCCAGTCTTGTTGCCTCCGCTTCATCTTTTTCCACGCGGGGTTAAAACAAGAAAATATTTGTAAACATAAAAATCTGTCCAAGAGGAAATAATACTACTTATGAGATTAACTGTAGGTCTTGCCTTTGCTCTGCTTTGGGTGGCTGGTAAATTTACGTTTTAACCAGCGGTCCATTGCTCTTTAGTCCTCGTTTACACAAAAACCACACCGTGATTTTTCTTTTTGTGTTTTTACACAGCAGCGTCTTCAGATATTTCCTTGTTCACATGAAGACGCAAAAGTTGAGTGAAGACACTGTGATACATACGCCAGACCTGTTGGTGGCACTGTTGTGCCTCCACAGTCATATATAAAAACAAAGAAGAAGGTGTCTATAGCAAACATTATACAATTATAAATAATATAATAAATATATCACAGTGTAAGGTTGGTTAGTTATGTTCACTTTATGTTGTCACTGTTTACTTGGGCTCCTGAACGCACCTCGTTAACAACCTTTTTTTTACATTTCTTTGTTTGGCGTGTAATTGTTGATTTATATGCTACTGAAAATACATAACTAGTTAGACTACAAGGCAAATAGTGGCGTAGGTGATGTCACGTCACAAACTTATCACTGAATTTCTTTCACCCTGGAGTAGGTGGATAAAACCTACCAGCTGTCAAGCAAACATTAGCTGTCGGAGTTTGATGGTGACATAAATTTAGCAAGAAAAAAAGTAAAAGTAAAGTTTGCTGTCTGTCACAAAACAGTGTTCTCTCCATGTCAAAAAATATCTTTAAAATTCACAAACATCATATGTGAAAACTATGACACATTTCAAACAGGCCCAGAAATGATTTTTTTTATCTCTCCATAATATTCACGAGCCCATGGACCGGACGTAGAAGGGTGTGAATTTCCCGCATTATAAGGGGTAACTTGCGAGAATCGATGATACTATGCACGATCTCTGCAATCCCGCAGTGAATTACAGGCCCTGAGATCTTTCTGATGTTTAGTACATTAAAACAAACAGAAAATGTGTTGATTAATGGCTGAGAGATGCTTCCAGTAAGAATATCTTTTATCTTACACAGACGCTGACTAGTTCTTTGTGTATCATTGTGTTGAGATAAACTAATCTTGTCCTGGTTCTAGCTTATTTATCAGAAAGATACTCAGTAAGTAAGAAAGCAAATGGGTGTATTTTTTAAAATGTAGTGCTTGTTAGTGTTTATAATTATTATTGCCACTTGTTCTCATAAAATAAAAGCACACACATCATGCATGTTGGTATATCTAAAGAGAAAATAATAAGTAAAACCAACACAACTACTCATACAAGTACACAAAGTAAAGAAACACCATGAGTCATAAATCACCAGCTCACCAACTTAATAATTTGCAAAGAAAATGAAGCACAACTTGCTTTACTCCCACTCAGTCCCACCACATCCTGTTAGCGCCCTGCCTCTTGTGGTAAACAAATATTCACTATGCCTAATAAGTAATAACATTTAGAGGTTTGGGGCTAGTACATAATGAGGCTACATAACACTCATACACACTCACACATCCTGGCAGTACAGACTCTAAACTTAACTCAGCCAAAAAGAAAAAAGAAAGTAGTAAATTGTGATATATATAGTCATAGAAATGATATTTCCAACCTTAAAACTATCCACTGTCACGGTTAAAACAGATATAGTAGACAATATTCTGTTTGGCTGAACACAACAATACCGACACCAGTTATTCAGTGATGGTTATGGCTCATTTAAACCACAGAAGTCACACCAGAAACAATTGTCTTTTTTCTATTTTAGATCATCCAGTTAAATTAAAACTAAAACTTCCATTTTTATCAGCAGAGTGGTTCAAAAGTGACAATTCAAATTAATAAGGCTTTTACCATACAAAAACTACTAACAGGCCACTATAATATACAATACTTATAATATACATAATAGTAATATTATAGGTTTAAAAAGTTTTTGTTGACATCAAAAGGTATCAGTGCATGTATCACATATATTATGACTTACACTGAAGTATTTAGGATGATGAATCATCACACAGCAAAAAAAATGTCCAAAGTGGCAAAGATGAACAAGTGACTGGACCACCAAGAAATGCAAAACCAGATATTTCAAATTAACTTTGCTGAGGAAACATCATCTTTACTGTCCAGTCATAGCAACAATCAGAATCAGAAATACTTCTCTGATCCCAGGAGGAAAGTGAACAGTGAATAATACAACCTCTATAGCATCAACAAAGCAAGACTGATTGTGAAAAAACAGATAGAGCATCAGTCTACTGACCTTATTTGAAGCTGGAGTCTTCTTCTGTCTTTAGTGGAGGTGAACTAGTCTTATCCACACCACATCCACGTGTAAAATCCCACAACACCGGTTCATTTGTTTATTTGTTTTTAAACTCCACTGCTGTTACAGAAACAAAACAGCTGATATTAGCAATACTGCAGCACAAACTATCTGTCCCAATCGTGTCATAAAAATGATGTTGTTAACTTTAAATTGTCCTTTTTTTTCCGAGGCCACAGTGTTTCTCCGTGTGATTTTCTGTGAGTCCAGTTCACGCACAGACAGAACTATGGCGCTGGTCTCCGGATATTTTTTAATTACCTTCACCTGGTTGACTCCACATTAATTGGCCAAACTGCAATACCACGTTTAACCGCACAAATAACCGCTCAGCTGTCAATGGAAACAAGGGGGGCGCTGTTTCACTGCTTTGAGACCTCTTAGCAAACGAAAAACGAACTCGTGATTTTTTTTTTTTTTTTTTTTTTTTTACTTCCGTGTCACTTTATGTTGATTTTTTTTTACTCATTAGTGACCGATTATATTAAACATTATAAGCAGATTAAAATAAAAAGAAAAAAAAAATATTTTATTTTTTATTCATTTATGAGAACATGAAACACAGTGTGTCATTATAAAGAACATAAACACAACCAGCATTATAGAGTACAGTATATAATAAAGTAATAATGTAAGTCATTTTTCGTCTGTATAGTGAATCCTTTTAAACTTTAATTATACATACACACACACACACACACACACACACATATATATATATATATATATATATATAAAACACTGCATTAAAAGAATACTACAAAAAGAAAATTATTAGAAATTATTTTAATTAAGGACTACAATATATATATATATATATATATATATATTGTAGTCCTTAATTAAAATAGTTTAAGTGATATTTTGAGGGCAGGGCTTTTGTAGTATTCTTTTAATTGTACTAAATATTTTCATACTCATTAAAAGTTGTGTTTTAATCACAGTACACCAATAAGTGTACAGAACATGGTGGATTTATGCATTTTAAAGTGAGAGTAATTGAAGGAAATGCAGCCTAATAATCATATTTATATTTTCATTTTACATTTAAAACTAAGAGCTGAATTTTGGTCAGCTTAGAATGAGCTCTTATCTAAGTCAAAGCTGCTTTTATATTTTTTTCTTGAAATATTTATTGTCTATATCTTTCTCATATGCACTCATTTGTACGAGAACTTAAGAGACCAGAACAGACGGATATCGTCAGCCTTTTGAAGCTGAAGTAATTGGCAATTTAAAAGTGGTGTTTTTTCCTCCGTCTTCTGATCTCAGCAGTGTAGCTCCTTAATAAAACATACCTGCTGGAACGAAGGTCAAAACTCCAGACAAAGAACATAATTGTTTCTTGAATCCCACCTTTATATAATATTTGAATATGTAATAATCACAATAATAGCAGTTATTGAAAGAAAGTTTTCAAAGTGTAAATTTTCTACATTTGATGCCAATATCTCCACTTTTAATTTGTGATCGTTGAAATCAAATATAAATATTAATAAACAAGAAACTTTTTGACCTGCGGTCCAATATAGTCACCTTCAAGTAAAGACAACACATAAAATGGCACCAATAACAAACCGCTGGGGAAAACTGATAAGGTGTAAAGAGGAAACGCTCAAGGTGTGAAGGTGTTTTCTAACAGAACACCCCATGGGGCAAAGATGACTTTACACAAATGTTTATATTTTCCACGTACACTGATACATTTGGAACAAGACTGTGTGAAACTGTGGCTCAAATAGCTATAATTTCCTGCTGCAGCTTTGACCTTTTTCATGCTATGTGTACGCTTATAACATAAGACCAGGAGCAGTACAGATGGAAGCTGTATAACATCGAAGAAGAGGCTTGTGCTTATAAAAGTAATAAAGCAGCTTCATCTTAATCATGACATTGAATATAGAAGCAGGTTGAGACATCCAATCTGACAACCTGTCCTCCGCGCGGCGTGTCTTGCATGCCTCATGTTGACATTGTATCTGATGAAGCCATGTGTCTCCCGTTGTCGCCAGAAACCATGGATCATCGATCTGTCCCTATCGGTCCCTCGGAGGCCTTCGTTTTCGCCGCCCGCCACATCTCGCGATTAGCTCGTCACTCTGCACATTTCTGGAGCAAAACTAATCAGGCTGGAGAAGAGACTTTCCCTAACGCCATCCATGCGTGACTTGTCTCACCAATGTATGCATGAAGTGAACAGAAGCATAGCAGAATGGATTTTATTTCCACAATTTCTCCGGTGCGCTGACAGCAAATCTGTTAGAGACACGTGGGGTTCATCTGTCTTCTGTGTGATTGATCAGCAAGAGTGACTGAGTGTATCAAGAGGTAATTATATTGTAATTAACAGTTTTAGATTGACACGTTAGGCTATTTAGATACTGACAGTCAGACAGTCGTGTTGTCTGATGTGAAGGAGACTGTGAGTTGTGAGTTGCAGCAACAACACAGTCTGGATTCCTTGCTTTGGTTTTATGTTAATGAAGTTTAAGTCTCTTACTTTGACAGTGTAAGATGGGTTGTCCATGAAAATAAAAGCACATCTCTTCTGTATTCACCACACATTTCTGGCTACATCAGAGATGGTTTCTAGTTATCTTCTTACATACATAGCGTATATATATATATATATAGATAGATAAAAAAAGATAGATAGATAGATAGAGAGAGAGAGAGAGAGAGAGAGGGAGAGAAAGAGAGAGAGAGAGAGAGAGCTGTGGTAGCACTGTGTTATGACTTTATGTAATTGTTACAAAGAGATAAAAAACAATAAAAAGATAAACCAATGTAAGGCAACAATAAATAAAACAACATTAGATCAAAATCAAGGATAACAATAAAAGAACATATAAGATAATTAAGTTTGATAAAAGCAGGCCATGCTATCGCAAAAACGCTGTGTTTTAATAATCCAGTCAAAAAGCAATAAAAGTATGAATTATTCTTTGAAGATCATCAACAGAATTAAGACCTGAGTTATTTCTCTTAACATGAAGCTCAGGAGAGAGGATCTGGTTCAGTCCAAAGTTTCTAATGTGTTGAGTAAAACACAGAGCAGGGCAGGACCTGTAATAACAAGGATTTAGAGTTTAGATTAATTAAGACTAATTAAAGTGGAGAAACTTTACTGTTATACAGTCCTTAACTGCAAAAAGGCAAAAAGAAAGCAGGGAAAATAACTTGGCTGACCTGCAGGAAAAATACAGCTGAACATCGTCTGCGTAGCTGTGAAGGAAATGTACAAGGTTATTAGCAATTAACACACTGCTGGAGACGTATGAGAGGAATTTGCTGGTTGCAAATATATTCTCAGTCAATATGCTATAGCATATTATTTATGTTTATATCATTTATGTTTTAAGACTAAACTTATACCAGCAGATATATTAAAGCAGTTCTCTATGTGTTTTTACAACTGACTGAACTTACGATCGTTCATAATACCAACCACTTTTCACACTTAATAAAGTAACATTCACAGAGATTTTTATTAACCTTGTAAGTGCATTATAGTATCTTATAAATGTGCTTATGTGCTATTGTGCATATCATAGACATGATCTTCAAGCAATATTATTGTGTTTTAGACGTATGTACGTGTCATTTATTTTTAAATGAACGTGTTAGAAAATAAATTACACTTGTTGAACTGAGTTTGTTTCATTTGTGGAAGTGTCCGGTGAGTATGAAATGTTTTCACTGACACTGTACATAAAAATGGTCTATCCATTGTGACTTTTTAAATAAAATGTAATACTACAGACGGCCACTAGGGGCTGCTCCAAAAAACACAAAATAAGTTGGTTTTTTTTGGCTCCCATTCATAAAAAGCATTGATTCTTCTTGTGAAATTTTGAGCCGATAAATTTTTACAAGATGTAATTATGGTGTAACCGGATAAATTCATTCACTTGTCAGTTTTCTGCTGGTCCATCTAAAATTAATTAATTAGTAATTAGTTATTAGGCCTGAAAGAGACTGATATTTGAGGGATGAGCTGGAAACGTTCTCTTAATATGCACAAACACCTCCGGCTGGATGTTATCTCCGTGTGTAGCATTATAATTGGTCTACGTTGGGGGTATCAGGTGAGAATAATGCAGTAACACTACAACCCTGAACCCCACGAGCTTCAGCACGGACAAATTAAAAATTCAGCTTGAGGAGAAAAGTTTCTCACTTACATGCTTTGGCCCCAAAAGCACTTTATCCTACGCAAACATTTTTCTTTTGAAATTAATTCAGTGCCGCATATTTGGCCGCATAAAATATTAAGAGTATTTTAATATTTTAGTGCAAATAATGAGGGCTCTTGACCTCTGTATTTAAATTTAATCATTACATGCAGAATTTATTAGCTGCGTTTTCCCCTTGTCTGTCTAGGAACATTTTCCCAGTAATTTTTCCCAGGAAGTGCAGAGTGATGAAGAGCCCGTCTCTCTGTAATAGATGAAAACGACTGAGAAATCATCACGAAGTGGCAATTCTGACGTACAGAAAGTAGCCGCTGAACGTGGAAGTCTCTGAATCCGATCACTTAACTAAGAGTCAAACTGAATATTTGGTTGTGGGAGGAAGGAAAGTGCGGCTGCGATAACGGGGCCGAGCGTGAAGCGTGTGACAGCTCCATCACCAGAACGCTGAAGGTCAACCTGCGACGTAATTGCCGCGTCCCGCTCCCATTTGTCTACACCCGGCAGTTTGTGTTCAGAAATCAGCTGCAGGTGAAAAAAGGCATTTGGCCGCCTGTCATCCTAAGTCGCCCTTCATCCCTGCAGATATCAACATAGAGCTGTGACAGGGGTGAGGTGGGAGGGTGAAGACGGGGAGGAAGAGGGTGGGGGGGAGCACAGGTTGAGCTGCAGCTCTTCGGTAACCTCCAGTAAAAAATATTCATTCAGTCTGTGTTTTTATATCATGGCATCACTGAGTGAAACCGCACACGTGTACGTACACACAAACAACCGATGTGTTTTTTGCAACGAGACAGGAATGTTGAAGCTACCGCGTGTTCTCTGTCTCCAATTGTGCACGTGGGAGGCAGAAAGTACAGCGTTACAAACAAATTAAGCGATTGCATCATAGGATATTTGCATAATCAGATTAGAAATTAGACACATTTCATATTTATATATTTACAAATCCACCCAATTTACAAAGCAAATAATCCCCACCCCCCCTCCCCACCTCTCTTACCTTCAGTGGGATCTGTATCGACTCCAGTTTTCAGTTTTCAGGTTTCTGCCTCCAACACACACACGTTGCAGCATCTTCTACCAAAGACATCCATTCACAGAAAAGTCTTTCAATAATCCAGAGGAACAAGGACACTCTTCACTGTTCACTTTTTAAATGTTTCAATGCCTGGAGCAACAAATAAGCCTGCTAAAATACATCAGTGTTCAAGAAAACTGACATCAGCCTTACATAACGACATGAAGTAGCCTAAGCCACACGACACTTCAATTCCAAGGCTGTATTTTTAATTATTAGCATAGTTATAAGCGTGAGGATTTCATAAACTGGGCTCAAACTACAGACATTTTTTTCTTTCTTTTTTCATTTGTTTTTTTTTTAAATCCTGACTGGATTTGAAATCATGATTACATCACACACATAAACAGAAACTTCATGGATTATCCTCTCTCACACGTGCACACGCTACAAGATTGGAAAATAATAGCGCATCCCATACCAGAGTATGTGATTAAGACTATGATACCAGAGGGAGCAATCATCAACGCACCATCTCCAGTGATCTCATCTCATGGGGGGGAATCAGATGTAAACAACATGGAAACTGTGGAGCTACGGGTTCCTCCAACGTTAGCAGCACTTTGCTAACATACATGAGTCATGGCTGAAAACGTGTTGTGTGAGGTCACAGTGACCTTTGACCTTTGGCTGCTAAACTCAAATCAGTTTATCTGTTTATACAAGTGAACATCTGAATGGGCTGTCTGCAGGAGTATGCTAGCATATGTTAGCGTTAGCCTAAAAGACTATAACTTTGTTTTTTCAACATCAGCTGCTCCTGGATGTATAGAATCAAAATCAAAATCATAACAGGTTTGATGGTAATCACGGCAGCCGTAATGAGTCTGTGAGCAGTTTGGGAGGTTTAAGACCGGATCTGTAAAACCCTCACATTATGAGATAATCTGGGCTTCGAGTCCAGGACCAGATTCTTCCTCTGAGGGATGAGTCAGGATTAAATCAGCCCCAAACCTCAAAAGCAGTCTGAGCCTGGGTTTATTTTTGGAACTGAATCCAAAAGTACCAGTTTCTTTTCAGCACTAAGTTTTGGAGTTAGCTCGGCTGTTTCCTCTGCGGTTGGCTTATCTTTGTGCTACTAGGTTAACTAGGTTAATCACCAGCTACCTCTTAGCTCACAGACATGCCAATGGTATCAATCTTCTGATCCAACTCTCAGGAAGAAAGGATGTCCTTACATCATTATACGGTTTTAGCTCCAACTTCAGATGAGAGGGTTGTAGCAGCACCAGATGATCATGGATAAGAGTTCAACTGGCCAGTCGATCTACAATCCAACCGTCACCAGTGGTTGGCGTACAGGCTTTTCTTATAGAGTGGGACTCTAACATCTGATCAGAATGCCTCCTGTTGGAGATGACATTCAACTGGTAGGAGTCCTCAGGATAGATCCAGGACATGTTGGAGACATTATACGTCTCATCTGGTTTGATAACACCTCAAAATCTTCAAGGAGGAACTTGTAAGTGTCGCTGGGAAGAGGGACAAGTGGACTACCTTGTTTGATCTGCCATGATAAACTGCTGATACAAGTCATCACTTGAGTTACAATCAACTTCCACTCAAACTTTGTGAAACTTTACTTTTGACTGTTTACTGTGAGGAGCTGATTGAATGCTCCTCCTCCTCCATCTTTAATATTTGCCTCTCAGCTGTGTATTTCTAAAAGTTTTTTTTTTTTTTTTTTCAAAGAACGTGACAGACAAAACGCTGCCATTGTTTTGTCTTGTTGCTCTGTTTCACTGTGATGAATAAGTGAGTGATTAGCAGCAGCTGCACACGCGCTTTCTGTCAGTAAATTAGCCAAACAACATCCGACTTCATTGAACTTGCAAAAGCGAGAATGTAAACAAGTGAAAACACGAGAAATGAGTAAATCATCCAGCTCTTTTTTTTTTTTTTTTTTATTGTGCTTTTGTGTCGAGGATAACGTCGCCACTGTGACTGGCAGCGACACTTGACTACAATCTTTGGATTATGGGGATCAGATCAGATAAATACGGGGAAATTAATCAGCCAAGAGGAGATTTTTCTTTCCGTTTTTTTTTCTTTTTTTTTCAAAGAGAACAGTTGCCAGCGTTACAACACTTATGTATGAGTGTCAGTTTTCTTCTTTCACAAGAGGCCATTTGCTGCTGTTCACATTGTTGTTCGGCTTCTACGGGGGTGAGATAATCCGTCATGGTAAACAAGGAGAAAGTTTGTTTTATCCTTATTTCACTGAGCCACTTTTCCTGTTTTTCATAACCGACGCTGCATAATGTTACTCTCCGCTTGGTATCAATCACCCGACATCCACATAAAAGCTGGTAATTTCAAGCAAGGTTTGAAATCTAATTGCAAATATATACTGCAAACTGCTCGGGGCAAATGTAAACTACACATAGAGAGAAGTAATTTATTTCTTACAATCTATTTATTTAAAATGCCCTGCTCCCTCTGCTCTGAGGCACTCTGTAAGTCGTGTTTTGAAAAGACTTGCATAAGTGCAAAGTTATTATTATAAATGGGATGTAACTGTGGGTTCAGAGGATGCTGTTTTCTCTAACCCTTTAATAGAAGATCAAACTGTAATTTTTATTTTTTTTTGTCTCTACACAGAAATCTGTCTTGTGTCTGCTGTGTCCTAAAGAGCTATTATGGTCTCACTGATTATAAAAGTGGTCTGAGTGCGACACAAAAAAACAATCGCACGCGGTGTTGAGGTTCCCCACGTTTGTGTTGTGTTTACACTCACACGCATCCTCACATTAACTTACGGAGGCAGGAGTTAGAATCAGATGAAATTGAAAATAGGATAAAGTATAAAAAGATGAGGAAAATATGAGCATCTTAGCATAAACGGAAAAACACCCCAAAGACCTTAATTCCACAAGAAAAGATGGATGGAGGATATCGATTCCCGGTGTCTTTCAACTGCAATCAGATACTGTACAAATTGCCTTTTGTCGATTGGTAATTATACAGGTGAATGATTTCCTGGCAAAGCTTCTCCTGCTGCTAAGACAGGAGAAAGAGCACAAGGGAGGCTTAAATCTGAATAAGTGATGTAAAGACGGAAGAGGAGGAGGAGGAGGGAGGCTTTCGTTCAATCCCAGAAGTGTGAATATTGTCTTAATAACAAATTTCAAAGAGTTCAACGGGACAGTGTCACGGTTGTCGAAAACAAATTTCCATCTCAGTCGATGTGACCTCAGGCCATGGACTTTATCCACAGCTTGGGAATGTAAAAATAGATTTGTTGTGTTGCGAGAGCGCCGCTCCCAAGTACTGTCACTGACAAGGGCATGGATTTGTATTTAATCTCTCTTCATTTAAGAGTCAGGCAGTGAGAGATGGAAACCTCTGTACATTTGTATTAAAGGGTCACGAAAAGATCTGGAAAGAATCAGCAGACAGCATTATATCACAAAAATCATTCTGCGTTTTCACGCCGGTGACTGCAGCAGACTGATACATCCTGACGCTAAAAAGTGAAAAAAAAAAATCTTCCTCCCTATCCACCGTGGCCGAGTTGAAATCCTAACACCATCCTGCTGTGGGCCTCTGCTCCTTCAATCATTTTTTTCCTTCCCCCTGCAAGCCCGTAATGACTGCATCAGCAGATAATGATGCAGGAGAGAAAGAAAAATGGCAAAAGCGATAGTTCTCAGCTCATCCGCGGCGCTCGCTGCCACCTTTTGTCTCAGGTGGTTTGCATGAGATTTACTTAGTGTCGTGGCGACGCTGAAATATTCCAGTCTGAGCGGTCAAATATTCAAACGCACGTGGTGTGCTGTGAAATCCTTCAGGTCCTTCCACAAATTGGTTGCGTATCCATGTCCTCTGGACTAGTGCCTCTACACACATTATTGTTGTTTACACTGATTAGAGAAGAGAAGAGACTCTGAGATGCAATAATGTTTGAGGAAAAACCTGAATTAATCTTCAACTCTTGAAGACTTTTCATCACTTTGGTGCCGCCACAGAAGACGTTTCAAACTTAAAGCTTCACTTGTCACTTGCACTTGATCAAATCCTTGTGGGTGTCACATATGGTGACAAATTCACATCGAATCATCATCCAACGGTATATTTTGGTGTGTTTCATTGCAGTTTCATGGCCTGCGACTTCACTTTTTATTTCTCAGAAAAACTAAGAGCCATGCAGTAGGCAGGCTAACGTGTGTTCAGCTAGCAAACAAAGTTAGCAGCCAAATTTTTACGCCAAGGAGTTCCCCAAAATTTGTGCTAATAGATGAATGTTGGAACAAAACGCACAGGCAGCCAGAAATACAAATTTAAATAAATGCTAATGTTGTCAATTACTAAACAATTGTTTGCTAGTAAGTAGCACATTGCCAATTATTACCACAACAGTCCATATCAACTTCTCAGTAACTTCTATCAACTTTAATCTTCTGACAAGACAGTTTTACACCACAATAAGGCCGACAGACCGGGCCAGCAAAGAGATGGTCACAAATCCAAGCAGTACCAAATCCAACCAGTCTGACTATGAATGAAAACAACATATAAATACAAAGATGAACGTCATGACAGCTCCCAGAAGTGAAATCAAAGGAGCTTGATTGTCAATGGTGATCAGCTGCAGTATTGATTAATAATCACACCCTAATTCATGTTAAAAGATGGGAAATACATTTAGCTCTTCATGTTTTTAATTAGTTGTAAGAACAAGGTGATTCGTCATGATTGACAGATGAGATGACGAATTAAGATTGAGACTTTGTTACCGCGTCACATTATTTCCTGTTTTATCAAGTGATCTTTGGCATCAGCCGGATGGATGCGTCAGAAAAAAAAAAAAAAAAAAAAAAGAACTTGATTAACATCATTATGGAGGAAAGTGCCAATCAGATTTATGTAGTCATTGATCAAAGGTAACAAACCAAAACCCAGATGGTTCAAGCCCAATTTAACCCCTGCTTACAACCCATCTGAGCTTCTCGCAGCTATTACTTTTGTGGGTGTGGTAATATCTAAGTGAAATGATAGCCAACCCTGCAAAATAGAATTTAAATTTAAATTTAAATAAGAGGGAAGTATCATGTATTGATGGGAAAACAATTTTAAAAGGTCGGTGTTGTAACAGCGAAGCTACAAAAAGGGTTGGACACATTTTGCTCACTTCTTACTGGGATACTGGTTTTACTCCCCAGAATAGATTTTCTATGAAAAGGCTGTGAATGATGTCTGAGAGAAAGCAGCATCAGCTCCTGCTAAGAGACCTGCAAGGCTCTTTTCCTCTCCACCACCCCACTCTGGAGGTTTGACAGAAACGTACAAATTTTAAGAGGCAGTCTGGATTTCTGGACGGGCAACTTCATTCATCTCCGTGTGAGAGGCAGACAGAGATATTGTCTCTACCCTGCAGCCAAAATAAAAACCCAGTGGGGTTTTGGAAGTCAAGGCACTTTACATGGAAATTACTTCATAGTTTCAAAAGTATTTTTTAGTATAAAATAGCAAAATTAATATATATATTTAAGCTCGACTGCCGGATGGGGGTTTGGTGCCGCATTTAATGTACAGTTGCACATCGTCCTCTTTGCTTGTGCGTCAGTTTCATTTTTCGAAGGTGAAATAAGGCCAACGATAAGACTTTAAGGTGGAATAGTGTCTGTGACGTCTCACATTTTTCTCGTTGCAGTGGGACTGACCCCCCCCAAGCTTCACGGTGGCACACACAGCTTCAGATATTAAAAGATTATGCCGGTCAGAGGTTACAAAGACTGTGACAAGTAACTGAGACATGAACAACAATCTGAGCGGGGATATATCTCATATTAGTTTCCCACCGCGTCCCTTTATCTCATTCCTGTGGGAGAACACATTTGTAAGCGTCAGTCAGGGTTCAGCAAAGTCTATTTTTGGTTGTGCACATTTGTTTTTTTTTTTTATTATTTGCAACATTCACAGGCAGAATGATGATGAAGTCTACGTAAGTTTGTCCGGTTTGTGAGTGACAACAAGGAGACTCGTGAAAATGAAAGTTTGAGTTTTCTAAGAGGAGATATGTGCTGTGGTTTCATTGGGAGTAAAGATGTAAGCAATAACAACAACAGCAACAACAACAACAACAACAAAAATTCACTAAAGTGAACTTTACTGCTCCGGTCAGGAATAAAGTAAATGAACAGCAGGTGTGATTGCAGCCGCGCTGCTCAGATGGGAAACGGCTCATGGTGTGGTGCATCCTGCTCTGTGCGGTTCACATGGCAACAAGACCCTCCAACCTCAAGAGGTCCACCACACGGGAATTCTGGGTAGCTGGCCTGTCAGATCTGGCAGCCACTCAGGCGTAGTATATGAAGTAGCAAGGGGGAAAGAGCACACACACTCAGACAGAGAGAGACACACACGTACATACATGCTCACTCAAATTCCTAAAATCCATCAGTGCTACTCTCCATCCTGCATCACTGTTACAACACTGTGTGTTTTACTCCAGTGCTGCCAGGGCAGCCATCTCTGCGCTTACCCGGGTTAAACTGATCCTCTCTGGGGCCGGATGGGTGGCGGAGGCCCAAATTGGCAGGGGTGGAGCCGGAGGTTTCAAGAGATGCAATTAATCTCGATCAGAATTCCCCTTTTAGGTGTGATTAGAAAGAAGCTGGGCTAAGAAGAGAGGCAGAGCGTTCCAGCAGCGGGACGAGAGCTGAGCCGAACACCCAGACTGGGGATAATTTGTCTCGCTAACGAGGATGTAATATTGATCAGGATGCAGACTGAGATCATACAGCACCTCGGTAACATTTTCTCCCTCGTATTGATTTCAAATATTTGACCTGGTCAGAGCTTCAAATAGTATCTGATTTGGTTTAGAAGAGTTTTTGCCTTAAAGATGTCAAAACTATATTATAGTGTATACTACTATAACAATATAATAGTACTATTATATATTATTAGTATTATTATTATATATTATATACTATAACAATAGTATATATTTTTTCACATTTTATAAGTCATTTCTACTTCATTATATCAATATATATATATATATATATATATATATATATACTGTGTATATGACATGAAAAATATACTAACTTGTAAAACATAAGAATGAAACATAAGAATTATATTATATTATATATAAAGCCAAATACTGATAAATGATAATACAATCTACATCGGATAAGTGTTGGTGCGTTTACTCTAAAATGCTTTGTGTAGATAAACTGGCGACTGTTCTTTTAGAAATACAATGTGATAACATCAGGATCATAATTTCAGTATCAGGATTCGTGCAACTGACATCTGATGATGAATCTGAGGGCATCACTGGTTATAACGTGGTGTTCAACACAGAGCGGATATTGTTGTATTGTTGTATGTTCTATCATAAGACAGTTGATCAAGATGATTGACCCTGAAGACGTAGAGCTGAAGTGTCTGAGATGCTGCCATTACTGCACCAAAGGTCCCAGTGTACTCTGGCATATGGATTGGAACGATAAGATGAAGCCACACAATAACACAATACTGACATCAGCAGTTGCACTGATGGTTATAGTCACTGTGTTGTGTGATGGAAACTCACAGAATAAAAAAAAGTAACAGCAGACCTCTGACATTATCCTCAACATTTCCAGTTACAGTTTATTCTTCAAGCCAATAAAGACATTCTTAATCTAATTTATTTTTTTTATGCCTGTTACTGAACACTGATATTTTGATTTCATTCTCAACATCTAGTGCTCTAGTACTCTATCATAGATAACAATGTGAAATAAACCCAATAACATGTGTGAGATGAGTCTTACTTATTCATTTATTTGATATTAAACTCTTATTAAACTCTTATCCTCTTAAGAGGATTAGAAATGTTGGGTGGGAATATATATTTGAACTTTATAACCACAAAACTTGCTTGTTTGTGCTGCTTGTTCATTGTGTATTCTTGAATTTATTGTGTGTATAAATGTGATTTTTGTGCTTGTGTTTGTGTTCCTCTTCATGCTGAACACCATCACTCCTGCCTCTGCAGCAGTCCAATTCCCCCACAGGGATCAATACATTTTTATAGGATCTCATGTTGTGTTTGGATATTTGATTCAAAACCAAACACTGAGCGGAACCAGAGATTAGGAGCTTGGGTTGCGATGGCTCCGTCGCTTTGAATTCAGCAGCCTCCTCTGCGATAAAGACCCTTGATCCTTCTGAGCTGAACCTTCCACGTCGACTCACACTGAAGTCGTGCCATCGCTGCTCGGCTTTGATCACCGTGTTAACAGATATCTTGCTCACAAAAAGCCAAAGGTAGGAAAAAGGAAGAGCGACGTGGGGATCCGAAGCCGACATTTTCGGCAATTAATAGGGCGTGCTACATCATTAGTCTGGATGAGCGTTAATAAAGCGGAGTGGTTGAGTGGGCCACAAGAGGTTATTTAAATGCAAAAGAGCTCAGGAGCCCTCAGCAGTTCATCTCATAAACCCGACTGTGGACTAAGTGTTTGATTCATAATCTCCTACTAATGACTCTGCTGTCACAATCTGATTTCCTCCTAACCTTGTTGGCATAACGCTGTCTGGTCCTTAAATAGAAAAGCAATGAGAAAAACCCATAAAGAACCACTAGAAATTCAAAGTCAAATCACACTGTTTAAAGAATGATTTATGGTGCATTCACACCCAGCAGGCTCTGTGCTGTTTACTTGATCCCTGTTGTGTTTCTTTCTATAGCTGTGGACCAGTGTCGTTAAACCTCCAGTGGGAGCAACAAACCTGCAAAAACAGGATTATTGGCTCTAATACAGACAGCCAGTGTCTCCACTTAACTTCAATTTCTTCCTCCTCGTCTTTACTGATCAATTGTCCAATAGATAGTTAACTAGAATGGTGTGTTTTGGATGCTGACCTGGCAGCGATTTCCTGGTCAAAATATGAGATGAGCACCTTTTTTTCCACAGAGTGGTCCTTAATAACTTTCATTCCTCCTAGAGATAAGAGAAGTTTTTATTTTACATCTGTTAATTGATATGACACTCGCAGTGACTGATAATGTAACTTGTAAAATTGAAAAATAACACATGGTGCAAAGTAGGGGTCCAACCGATAAATCAAGGAGTAAGGGTTTTTTGTATTTTATGATATTTTTCCAACATTTCAGCATAAAAAAACGGTATCAACTCAGGCTCATAGATTTCAAATTTCTATGAAGGGAGAATCTTCCACATGGTTTAATTTCTAAAACTAGTTTGAGGCAAAACTTTACATCATGTAAGGATCTGACCTCTCGAGTGTATCATGTGGGCCTTTGGAAGGACCTGACCTGGAAGCAGTGGACAGTACCACAGTACCTGCAGTACCTAACTGTAAAATACTTCACACAAGTTTCACATGAAAAATCCATGTTCATCATTCATGTCCATCCATTGTCAGTCATTTATCCAAGGTCTGACAGTGGCTTTTAAAGTCCTCCTTGAGGATCCTAATGTGTTCCCAGACTAGATAAGATGTATAATGTTGTGGATCTACCATGAGGTCTTCTATCAGTTGTACATGACAAGAAATCCTCCAGTGAGAGGTATGTAGGGGGTATCCTGATAAGATGTCTGAACCACCTCACCTGTTCCTTTTGATGCAAGGAACAGTTGATCACCCCCCAATTGTCCAGGTTCCTAATCCTATCCTTTGATGATCACCACCTTAAGGTGTGTTTTTAATAATTGGGGTCAAGCTCTTTTACTTTGATACTGATCTTTATTTAGATCTTAAAACTTGGGTTTTCTTACTTTATTGGTACATTTCCTTCAATAAAGGTTTGACTTCTTCTTTTTCCACTGGGGCCAATATGACAGAAATATCAGAGGATGTGATCAGGATAATAAGGATCAATAATGACATTACATTATGTCTACCTAGACTTTGTCCACTACAAGCATTTTTTTCTTTTATAGGCTACATAAAGGAACAACACGGTGCCTATCTTCTTCTTTCTTCTTTAAAAATAGTTTAAAGTAATAACATCAAGTATTAATAACAGTATCAGCCAACGATCGGGTTCTAGTACAGCAACGATATGGAAAATCCTGGGATGGTACACAGTGTAACCATGGTAACGGAACCTCCAGTCTCAATGTGCGGTGATCCTGATGTTGGCATGTAAATATACTGCTACTCTGTGCGACCCACACTGACACCTCAACACAACACACACACTGACAGACTCAGTAATACTTTACTGATATTAGAGTAAAACTGTTCCACATTAGGATAATGTAACAAGATGAAAACGGAAAACAAAACTACACAGGCTGTAATTGTTAATAACATACACGGCAGCATGTTTCCTTTACTTTACCATCCCTGACTCTATATATTCAGACACACATTTTTTTCCTTCACTGTAATTACTCATTATACTGTATGATAAGAAAGATTAAGGCAGCAGTTTAATCGATGAACCATGCACACCACTTCAGTGTTCTCACAGAAAGCGTTTTAGTGGAAAGTAAGAAATGGAACTAATTGCTGTGAACTTTGCCTGAGTCACTGTACTTTTAATAGCACGCACACACACACACACACACACACACACACACACACACTCAAGCTCATACTACTCACACATCTGGGTTTGTCATGCTCACAGTAGCTCGGGGACTCCATCGGTGTTGAGGAAAGTTTCCCCATCATCACGCCACGAAATGCTGCGAGATGTTTGAGTCGCCCAGCTGTGACCGTCTGCTGATGGAGGGAATCAACCACAGCATAATTAGATGCGATGCTTTGCTCACACATGCCTCGCAGCCTCTAGCATATGTAATTGATAGGATGGCACAGCAAAGCAAAGCACAGTGGTGCTGCCACCTTAATACACAGGGTTAAAACATCACTCATCACTTGTGCCGTGTTAAAAGACCTAATGAAAAGAAGTTCCTTGGACTGGAAACTCCTAAATTATGAAAGCCACCTCTAATCCACAGTTTCTAGATGGGATCGTAGATGTGTTCATCTGCAGTAAAAATAAAGATTGATAGTTATACTGTCACTATAAGGGATCTTACGTTTTATGAGGTCTTACAGGTGCTGTAAACCATGACAAAGTTTGCTGGTGCAGAAATACAGAGTGAAATGTCCTACTGCTGACTGGTTTGAATTGATGCATAAAGCTAAAATGACACCCTGTGTAGAGGTTTCCAGTGCTTTAAAATACAACCCGCCATTCCCACCACAGGAGGCGTGGAGCTACTTATGCCATTAGCTTCTACAGTACATTCATTTTTAAAATGCCTCACAGCTGGGTAATTATTGCAATGCCTGACAAAAAACGCAAGAGAGAAGAAAAACTAACTGCTGCCACAGATTTATTTTCCAAAAATATGAGGGAGGGAACAAAATAAGAAAAAAAAAAAAAAAAAACCTGCATCCATCTGATCTCTATCTACGCCACAACGCGCGGCTCCATCTGAAGCGCCAGCTTGGTGCGGGACGAGCCGGTGCAGGTGATATGGAGATCAAATGGCCCACCAGCCAGCCACAGCGACCTGTGGCAGCCAGCGCCACCCCAAGCCGCCTCTTGAAAGGAGACACAATCCCGATAAATGTATTCCTGTCAACATTGCTGCGATGCCTTTTTAATACAGCCCCCAGAGGATTCACGGCAAGAACAGCCTGAGTCAAACTCCATTTCTCCAGGCTGCAAGAGAGATGTGACAAGAGCCTCATGCAGGTCAGGGACATTCAGCAGTGACTGTCTGGAAGCAAGTAACCAATGGGAGGTGGACAGAAGCTGTTAAAGCATTTTGTATTTGTGGGTTTTTTTTCTTTTTAAATACATAGCTGAGAAAACCCAAATCAGCCTGAACACAGGGAGCTGCACATTTCAAGCGTGAACTCCATCATTTATTACAGTTTGATTGTTGAAGAGAAGGATAAACTGGGCCAGTGGTTTTTCGGGAGCAGAGCAGCACAAGTGTGAGAAAGAACAATTTAGGATGCAGTCACACTTCCAGCACAGTCGGGTAACTTCAGTCTCAACCACAGTGGAATAGTTGACTTTCTTTCATTGTGGGTTGGTGCGCAAATGTCACACATGTTGCTGGGATATCCTGTAAAAGCAGAGCATTGTTTCCACTGGTTGGTAAGAATTAAGTGCATTTTCTGCTGCTAACAGCAAGTCAAAGTGTCAACCTTCATTGTCTCCCATTAGAGCAGGGAAAACAGCTTCTCTCATTGCGCTCTGCAGCAGTGACGAAAAACAAAAGACTGCATCTGCTGTTAAAAATAAAAATCATTTTTTGACGTCTCATTGTCGAAGGCCGTTCTTGCCAAGAAAGAAAAAACAGAATTATCAATTCTGAGATGTTGCACCTACGCTAACCAGTTCTGTTGCAGTTCATTAGAGCGTAGGCCATATGTTAAGCATTTCATAACATATGTCAAAAAACACGTTTTGTGAGATCACAGTGACCTTGGACCACCAGAGTCAGTTCATATTTGAGTCAAAAAGAACATTTCTTCCAAATTTGAAGAGATTCCCTCAAGGAATTAATGACATATTCCTCTCACAAGGTCAAAAACAAGTTCTATGAGGTCCCAGTGACCTCGACCATTGAACTTAAGTCAAGTGAGGAGGGGCAGGAGCTGAACAGCGCCTAGAGAGCGTGTGTGGGGATGGTACCTTGCTCAAGGGTACCTCAGTGGGATCTTGGCAGTTGGTGGATTCGAAACCTGTGGCCTTCCAGACACAGGTTCCGCTTCCTTAGCCACTAGGCCAGATGAAGACCTTAAGGACCTGGAGTTAATCAGTTTGTAATTTCTTGACTTTGTCCACCAAAATCCAATCAGTTCATCCTTGAGTCAAAAAGAAGAAAACGACAGAAGAAAGAGATTTCTTCCAATTATGAAGACATTATTGAAATATCCCTTTCACGAGACCAAAAACATGTTCTGTGAAGTCCCAGTGATGCTGAATGTTGAATTTCAGCCACAAAATTACAACCAGTTCATCCTGGAGTCCAAGTGAACATTTCTAACAAATTTGAAGGGATTCCTTTGAGGTGTCCTTGAGATGTCGCGTTCACAAGAACGGGACAGAAAGACAAGTCGAGAACATGATTCCCGCCGCCACGGCTGTCGCCAGAAAAATGACAAACAATAATAACAAAAACAATGTCTCTGTCGCCCTGGATAATAGTGTCTAGGATGACGAATAAAATCTTTCTCTTCCTCTCAGAAACTACCTGTTTGACAAGAAACTATTTGGTGAGGAAGGGACACATTCTGGTGTCGCACCTTACATGTAGGAAAAACACATTTTGTTGCTATCAAAGTTTTTATTCAGTTAAAAGTAGATACAATGACAAACTGTTCACAGTGAAGTCTGTGGACTATCTTGAATAATTGGAACATAGGTTCCAAGGAAAATAAATAAATCAATGCTCTGAGCGCTACAAGTAAAATTTCTTTACTTCCATTATACTGGAATGCATCCAAATATCAAGACCTGGGCACATAAATTCTGGTGGTGATAAATAACAACACCACCTAAGGCTCCTAGAGCTCTCAAAGTGGCAAAAATTCCACAACTTCTTCAAAACCTTTAAAAATGGATTGAGAAGAACCTCTAAAATGGAAAGGGGAGCCAGAATCTGGTGCAAAATGGTTTAATCAGTTAAATATGCAATGACAGCATAAACCAATGAGCCAGACCCAGGTCAAGACTAAAATCTGGTGTCTTGACCCCTTGACCCAATCTCTGACACCGTACTATCCCTTCCTTCTGCTTCTAAAAAACATTTTAATCATTCCAGTAATACAGGTTTTCAGTGATTCCAGTAATAAAGATATCAAACTTAACCACAGAATCATAATTTTGATTTTAGATTAATTCATTTAATATAACATAATTCATGTTTCCAGTGTATTCCACTGAATAGGTTAAACAGTAGGTTTAAGTGAGTTACACAATCAAATTCTTCTATTCCCTCTACACTCTTGTTCCTTAGATTTAATTGAATATTTAAATATGTGTGTAAAATCAATTAGCCCAATAATTTGTTCTTGGTTTTAATGTATTTTTGAGTATATCCAATGTTCAGGCTATAGTGAGCTGCTTCATTGCTCCTTTAATAACCTGCAGATCCTGCTGACAGTGAACGCAGTCTTGCCGCATGCTCCAGACTCAGCTGCTGTTGCTGTCGCTGCTGCTGCTGCTGCTGCTGCTGCTGCTGCTTACTCATCCTTTCAGACTATGGGATACTTTCATTTTCCAAACACCTCCATCCTTCAAGAAGCCTCCTGAAAGTCCTTCACCTGGTGGCCGATAATCGAACATTCTCAATGTCACGCCCCGACATTATAGTAGCGCCGCTTTCATGATGGGCCATCTATCGATTTTACGTCAGGGAAGAAACAATAAAGGATTGATTATGAAAGCCCTGTCAACCTTTTTAAGTTCAGCTAATCGTAGACGTTGTTTTATGGGGGTTATGAGGCGGTTTGTGGCGACCGGAGCAGCCATAGAAGTGTACGCGAGGAAAAAAAAAACTTCATTAAGTTTTGGCTTAATGGTGCAGTAGATGACAAAACTTAACAGCGGCAACAACTTCTGGGTAAGTACAGGTCAACGCCTCTCTCTTTCGCGCTCTCTCTCTCCCTGCTCTCTGTCCTGGCTTGGCCGTGTTACGCCCTCAACATTTATCGACATCTGAAAGGTTACTTCTGAGCTCTGAATATTGAGCCCCGCGGACACAGTAAAAAGCAGGGCAACAAGGTTGAAAGAAGAGGGGGAAGAAGCGTGCATGGTTGTGGTGGTGGTGTGGGGCGGGGGGGCAACACTCTCCCTTCATATTCACTAGTCTGGGTGAGAATGTCACGCTTTTTATTGCCTGTCTGCTCCCGTGAGGAATCACAGAAAATATCATATGTTTGCGCAGCAGACTGATTCTGAAGATTCCTCTGTGTTTTAGCTACAGAGCAACATGACATGCTTGTTTTTTTTGTTTGTTTGTTTGTTTGTTTGGTTGAATAAATTATTTATTAACTTAATGGTAATCAAATAGACTTACTGAACCAAAAAAAAGCTAAAAGTAAAATAACAACCTTCAGTGCTTCAGCATCCCCTGATGATTACCGTTGCTACTGTTCAAAATTTTCAACTCAAATGGTCCAACTTTTCAAAACATCCAGTTTTTTTTTTTTTATCTTTCATTCCTTTGATTTATCTAATTTAACAGACTTAGTTTTATCTCAGTGTTCTGTTTCTACTGGTTGTTTGCGCCAGCTCTTTGATGCAATTGAACTTATTTTGTTTTTCTTTTTGGTTTTGTAGGTAATATAAGGCATCATTAAATTGAAAATCAGTTCAAGTTGAACTCTACCGAACCACAACTGAGATCTTTTGCATCAGTTGCCTTCCAGAGTGTTTGCTCTGTCTGAGATCAAAGTGGACTGGAGGTGCAGCAGCCGAGTCAGTGGAGATTACAGAGGACTGTTAGCTTTGGTTCGCTGCCAGCAGGCTACTTTGCAACAGCAGAGCAGTGGCAGTTTGCTATTAGAGCGCCGTTCTATAGAGTAAATCACTGACAGTCTATATGAATAATCACATACATAAGATTTCTGGGAATAAACTCGCACGTGGCCTTTCAGTTATTACAACAGCGAGGTTCACAGAGGATTACAAAGATGATATTCTAAATCACACACTGTTTGACTCTGCTACAGACTATGTGCTGGGCCTGATTCTCACTCCTTGTAAAATAGGAGTAGTTGAGGTATTCTTATATCAATAGATGGCCATTAGCATTAGCTTAGCCAAGCTAACTGCACACAACACTTCAGAGGTCAATAAAGCCACAGGGTTCACACACCGTCCAACTCTAAACACAATATCCTCAATGATTTACCAATGGCTAATATTAGCAAGCTAGCCAAGACACAATGGTAAATTTTGGAGCCCCTGGCAGCGCTAAGCTAATGAATCACTTTACCAGACAGGTACAGTTAATATCAATGCTCTGAGAAACTTCAGGGTGTTGCTGAGATTATCACATGTAATTTGTTATTCTACTTGTGGATGAAAAATTACCAATATGTAAGAGGCAGCTGTGGCTCAGGAGGCAGAGCAAGTCATCCACTTATTTGAAGGTTGATGGTTTGATACCCGGCTTCTCCAGTTCACATGTCAAAGTGTCCTTGGGCAAGAAACTGAAGCCAAAAAATGTTGCCTGATGGTGATTGTGGTGTGTGAATTAGCAAATTACAGTAGTGGTCATCTGAAGACTAAAAGAAGTGATATAAATGCAGTCAATTTACTGTTTAAAATAAGGGGTCTGCAACTAGATGTTGATGTGGTACCAGTCCACCTGCGACCCAACCCTCACCTTCAGTCATGAGCTTTACGTGAAAAATGAAAGTATGCGAAAAGATACAACTGGCCAGATGAGTTTACTCTGCAGGATGGCTGTGATTTAACATTTGTTGGAAGCTTTGAAACAGGGTAGTAGGGCTGCTGCTCCTTGGCATCAGACGGAGCCAGCTGAATTGATCAGGACGCCTCCTGGTCTTCTTCCCTTTGGAGGTTTTTCTTAGCTCGTCCAACTGATAGTAGACCTCAGGGTAGACTCAGAACACGCTGGAGAGATTATATATCTCATCTAGCCTGGGGACACCTCCTGGATCCCCCAGGGGGAAGTGGAAACTGTGGCTGGGGAGAGGGACACCTGGACTATCCTGCTGGTTTAAGCAGCCAAGAATGAATAAAAGGACTTTAACGTAAAAAAAGGACTTTAGGGCTCGAGCATGATATGTAAATGTACAGACACATTTTGGCAACGCAGAGACCGGCAGATCAGAAAGAGGCTTATGTATGAAGTGATTCAGTTTTGTTTTTGTCTCTCCTGCTGCTTGCTTGGCTTTTTATTCCAGTTACTTCTTTCATACACAGCCACAACCTGCAATTCACTATTCATATCAGACTCAGAGTCATGGACAAACACTCAGCACTGACAGATCACCACCCTGACTACTAAACCACAGAATTATACCAAACCAAAAAAAAAAAAAAAAAACACTTTAGAATTTCTTTCTTATATTCTGTCACATCATGAAAACTTGACGACTACTCTACCATTACATTTCAACATCTTTGTGAGGACGAGGTCTGCCAAAGTTTAATTTTTAGTTTGAATGTTTGGCCTTGAACTGGGGCTGACAAGGCCAATTCTACAGACAATAACTTCATATTTATATTATATATATTATATTATATTTCAGTGAATTGAAACATAATATAACATAAAATAACATTATATAATATAATATAATGACAAATTATATTTTCAGATAGGGCAAAACATGATTTTGTGTTTATTGTGGTTGGTTTGGTGACTAATAATCATAAACTGGATGAAGACAAACAACCTTGAGTTCTTATTATCATTTATTTAATCATTGCAGCTTTGACAGCTTTTTTTCAGTTTGGTTCTGAAATCGTACACCCACTTTCACACACCGACTTCTGAAGAAGTTTCTCCCACTAAAAAAAAAAAAAAAGATTTAATTGCTTACAACAACAGGGCCGTCACAAGTTAGATTTCATACGACTAATGAACAGCTCGGTATAATCATGAGCTCTTGGGACTCTTTTTGCTGCAAAGCAGGAATAATGCCATACCCAATTCTTTAATTAGGTATATGATTGAGTATTCAGGCTCTAAATAAATATTTCTTTCTCACCCTCACAGCTGCTAGACACTTTGTTTAGAGTAGCTTTTACATTTGTCATTTGCTTATTGCTTCTCAAAAAAAAAAAAAAAAAAAAAGACAAGGCGTTTTCACATTTTCGGGACGTCTGCGGGTCGACGCCGTGAGAATAAATATAAACCCATTCTTTTTCAGGTCAAGGCTGCAAATCAGCGAAGAAATCATCCTTTCATTACATCCCAAAAAACGCGTTCTAACTTAAAGAAATTGGACTTCGTCTCTGGAGTTCAACAATCTTCGTTGTAATCAACATTCCTCCAAACCAAACATCCCACATCTCATTTCAACAAATGATGTGCTGACAAATAATACACAGGATACAAATGCATTTACATATAAATTAAACTCTAAACCCAGCGATGGCTGCACAGAAATGCTGCGTTATGAGTCAATAATTTAGACTAATGACTGCAATAATAGCAGTGTTACAGTAAAATCATGTAAGAGGGGATATCATTTGCCCATAGCATGTGTTCGCAATGTCCCTAACAGACAGCAGCATCAGTCTTGTGTTTTTATTTATTTTCTTAACAGCTCGCAGAATAATTTGCAACAGACTGCAGAGAGCTCGACTCATTTTTAAGCGAATTATTGATCCAGCTTTATATGAGAAGAAAAGGCTTAATGTTAAATCTTTTATTTTTATCGTCAGAAAGTGTTGAGATGTAGCCTTCTTGACTCCCAACTTCACACGTCTACAAATGGCTTAATTAACACTGAGTCACAGTTTTTCTGGTGTTTAATGCTAATGCCGCTGCAGTTATTATTAATTATAGGTTTTTTCTTTTTCTTTTTCTTAATAACTTGACATTTCTAACTCATCCCGTGTTAAATTTTCATGTCTAAATATTAGGTTGTGCATTGGCAAGTGAGGCGATAATGAGCTGAAAACTATCTATAGCAAAACAATCAACGGAAAGCAACAGAAAATTAAAGACTGTTGTGTGTTAAAGCTTCCCTTTATGGTTCAAAAGTGGCCAAAGCTAAAGATTGTAACAAGTACGTGATTAACACACATTAAATAATAGCGTCAAAGCATCAGTTTGTCTTTCTAGTCTGGCAGAAAGCTAGCCAGCCGCTAGCAGCTAGTGGTAACCCCTGGCTGTTATGTTAGTATAGCATGCTAATGGTAGTTAAGTCAATTGGCATCTGTCTATGTGCTCTTGCCCCTTATTATGTCATTACTTTCCAATTTTACTTTGTACACTCATTTAAACTTTACACCATTTAGGGCTTCAGTCTCACACAGATGAGCTAATGATAGCTTAGCTTTTCTGTGATAAGCGAACTGCCAGAATGTTAGCGACAACATGGATTCGTATTGATCATTTCAGAAATTCTTGTGATTCTTTTCCTACCATTCATCTTCATTCATTTATCATGTTCACCTGCGACATTTACGAGTCTACAATCACAACTGCTGCTCAACAACATAATGTGTAAATTAGTGTTTTAAAAAAAGAGAGAAATAACAGAATCATTCGCTAAGAGCTAACTGATCCGAAAACCTCGGAAACGCTCCCTTCTTTCCTTCCAATCCATCCATTATCTTGCCATCACTTGCTGGCTATAGATGTCACTCTCTTGTAAACCGTATCCTCTGCTGTCTCTCTTTTCTTCCCTGTATCGGTGTTATTGACGGAACGTCATTCTCCATCATCTCAAACCTCCACTCCATAGTACTGCTGCAGCTGTGGCTGCGGTCCAACCTTGACATTTCTTCATATAACATTTCATCAGAAGTTTAATATCAGAATGAAAACCCTAAACCTCCGTCAACCACCACATCTAAATTGACAGAGGCTGAAACTGATGAACAGACTTTTATTTAAGCAATAAACCGTGAAAGTAGCATTGTCTGCTTTTAGGTAAAGATTAGCGGAAACAAAACTATACTGTGGCTGGTGACTGACAGTGGTCACAGTTGTGTGGTTCCATGAGACTCAAATCTTTGAGCCATTTGTTAGCATTTTTCCTTGTTATTCAGTGTGTCATGTTCTAAAAATGAGACTGTATTAAAGAGGTAAAGAGATCAGGGTTATTATACTGCACAGTTCAAACTTAATATTCTCTTAAATATTTGTTTGTTGTTTTTGTTACGTTTTGAATGGACTCATACCTTGAACCTAACGCACATGACCCTGAACTTGAACTGCAGAATTTTTGCTTTATTTTTTTTAATCAAAATATGTCAATCATATGTCATATCACTATCTTCTGTCAACACTTTAAATATCTTTAATTTAATATTGTACTTCAGTGAAGTACAGAGCTGAAAAGAGAGAAAGACTGAAAAACACAATTTGTGTCGCGATCCAAATGTACGGCATCCTACAATTTTTATTGTGTAATTTAATTGGACTTGGTAAAAACATTACACGACTCTGTGCCCTTTCAATTTTCCTGAAGTACTTACAGTCATCAGTATCAAAATGTTATACTTCAACCGCTTAATCCAACGACGATCAACACTAGACTTAATTTTAATGTTCAGACCAAAGGAAAAGTGAATATTTTGAATTGTGCACAGTTACACACGAAATCAAATTCTGCCCAATAAAGTGTTGTAAAAGCAATTCAGCGCTGAACCTCCAGTGACGTCAACGAGAAGCAGAATCAGATCGTTCTCTTGAGCGACAAGTAAGTTGAAGAAAAGTTAAAGAAGCAGTGGGACAACCAGGTAAGTTCTGATAAATATGTAAAAAATATGGATCTGTGTCTTTACTCCAGTTGTCTGTTGTGGTTGTGGTAGTTCAGCCTGATTTTCAGAAGGAGAACTCCCTTTGGTTGTTGAGAGACTTTACGTTTGCTACAACAGGACATATTTAGTCACACTACTGAATTTTAAGTCCGATTATTGTCCCAGCTGAAGTGATGACGACTGTTTATTGATTCCTCATGAAGAGATAGAAAGACAAAATGTCCTTCTGATGACATTTAAGCACAAAGTGTCAAGACAAATGTCAACAGAGCCCATTACACCTGAGTTTATATCATCGCTTGTTTAACGAGCTCAGTTTGAGGTGTCTGTAGGAAGGTGAGGCAAGAGAACTTCTATTGTTATGAAACTGTAATGAAATATGGATTTATGGGAGGTAAAACATATTCTCCAAAGGCTGTTAAATACCACGTGGTGAATCCTGTGAATGTGTCAATTTGATGGCTTGGAAATAAAATGATGATAAAGATCTGGCATTTTATTTATTATCAGACTGTGTTTGGACTATTTTTTTTTTTTACCTCACGTTTTTGTAATAAAATAAACATGAGGTAAACAAGTTAGTGAATAACTTTCAGCTCATTTCCCTATTTACATTTTTACATATTCAAACATTTAACTGTCAAAAGAAAAAAAAAAATATATTAAATATGCTGTGTCGGAGCACAGGCTGTGGTGCTGAATCTCAAGTCTGATATTCTTTAATAATGCTAATGTTATCTCCTGTTGTTAAGTGCTTTAAATTATATATATTGTACACAGTTTTATGAATGCAAATAAGAGAAGAGGAAGCCTGTATTTACTTCCCAGATCTACTAACTCAGAATCAGGACAGTAAATAATTCTTGCTTCATTAATATTGTTGTTATTGTTGAGAAAAGCCAAGAGGGAGGTGGTTTTTACATCACTAAACATCAGTATTAACCCCTGAGCCATCACACCACCTCAGAAGTAAAAGTAAATCAACATTATTAATACGTGTTAACACGTATTAGTTCTGCCAGTTCTTCATTTTATATATTTAATATAATATATATATATATTTAAAATATTTAATATTCGCACCTATTCGCCAATATTATTTGCAGGTTTTCGATATTATGTTATCGGTATATGTATATATGTATATATGTGTATGTGTATATATATATATATATATATATATATATATATATACACACACACACACACACACACACACACACACACACACACACACACAAGTGTCTGCTTCACTTGTAAGTTTACTCACTTACAAAGATATGAACAGTTTCTAATTTTTATGGTACTTTCATTTTAATGCAGAGTGACAACCAAAAATCCAGAAAAAAAAAACACTTTACTTAAAAGTTATAAATTGATTTTCATGTCATTGAGTGAAATAAGTATTTGATCCTCTACAACCCAGCCAGAATTCTGGCTCCCACAAGCAATCACATGTACCATGAACCTCCTTCCCTCAGCCGGGACACCAGCGTGACAATGACCCAAAACATACCATCGAGGCAACAAAGGAGTGGCTAAAGAAGAAACACGTCTTAATCTTATAGAAAAGCAGCAGCCAAGAAACATAAAGAAACTACCGCTGTGTTTGCCGACAAGGGTTTCTGCACCAAGAACTAAGTCATGTTTTTCTTGGGGATCAAATACTTATTTAACTCAATTATCTGCAAATCAGTTTACAAGTTTTATATATAAATATTCAGTCTGCATTAAAATAAAAGTGCCATAGGAATTTGAGACTGTTTGTTTCTTTGTAGGTGAGTAACAAATAAAGTAACAAATACTTATTTCCCTCACTGTTTGTAATAATGTTTATTTAAATTACATACATTAAACACACACACATGCACACATACACATACATAGGAATATGTAACACATAATACCGTAAAGCTGCAAATAATAGCCAAGTGGCGAATAGACGCCTGTTTCTTTTATTAGCTGGGGACAGAAACACACCAAAAGACAAACACCAGTCTCAAATAAAGGCCGGGTCTGGTTTTCTCCTTGTTGTTCAGTTTAGCTCATTCTAACCCCATCACACCCAGACAGTAACCTAAAAGCTATGTTCTATGCTTCTTTTCACGCATGGACTACATCTGTGTCTAACGGCTGAATGGGTTAGCATACAAGTTTCCACTGATAAATGACAACGAAAGATGTAAAAACGTAATGATACCGGAGCACCGCGGTCAGTGATGGACTGGGAATCTGGACCGACTGACGTCTGCCCAAAGTCCAGATTACCAATCTGTCGCCGCACTCTATGTCACCTGTGGCTGCGAGGACAGGTTGCTGTGGTTAACTGGGGCTGTGTTTTATGGGGTAAAAAAACGTCCCAACCACCGACTGATTCGGCTGGGAGCAGACCGGCCGTTGGGGAAATTTCCCGAACCTCTTGAATGCCTGTCCCAAATAAACGCAAGGTCTGTTGAGTCATTTGGGAAAATAAACACCCGGGCTGTTATTTGCAGCTTTACGCTAATATATACACATACTATAGTGCTGCATTTAAAATGTATGTTTTGTTCCCTGTTCAACATCTGTTGCATCATGTGACCAAAGTTCAGTGATTAGGTCACATGATGACGACTACGCTAACTTCATGTTGCTAATTAAAAAAACAAAAAAGAGCAGACTCAGAAGTAACTTTTAATTTTATGTTATTCTCATTAAAGTGGTAAACTCCTAGAAGTACATCCTGTCGTCTAAACATAAGATAATTTAGTGGTGTGAGATTCACAGTCCATTGGGTCACTGTGAAGTTTTTCTGCTGCTCCTCTAATGAGACTATAAACTGTCTGCTGGGAATCACCTGTCACGTTGATTGACTACAGTTTTCCATCCCCTCTAATTGTCTGCTGCTGTGCGTTGCCCCCACTGTGCGCATGCTCCTGTGTGATTATGTTCACTATGATGAATAAGAAAAGTTTAAACAAGCCACATTGGAGCCTGTTGAACTCGGATCAGCGGTCGGCCGAGGTGCAACAGCAACGTTACAAATCTGATTGCTCCTCTTCTTCCACTTCGCCGTCACAGCTGCACTTTCACTTCCTTTTCACTATGTGAAAATGTTAATGTGTTTTCTGAAAGCAGCGTGAGCCAATATTTTTTTCTTTTTTTATACACGAGTTAAAACCATCTGACAGCAAATCAGATCCCAGTCTCCTCTCTGGACCATATGCTACAACATATGTTTCACAGGCTTCTTGATAATGCCAATACATCGTGTTATGTTTTGTTTTGTTGCTGTTATCGGATACATCAGCCTTTTATTATCACTACCTGATGAACTGTCTGTGAGAAGTGTGTTGAATAACTTCCAGGAGAACCACTCCTCCTCCTCCTCCTCGTGACTCCTGAGTATTTCATCCCGGACAACATTTTTCTAGCTTCGCTACATTTGAATTGTCAGGTTCAGGAGCGATGGGATTTGAAATAAGAAATTTTCCTCACATAAAACAAAATTGTCAGTCACCGCTGTTGCCCCTTCACCTGAGATTGAATAAAGTGCAGCACTTTGTCTCCGGAGAGGCTGAAACTTCCTACTTATACAGATTAAATGGAGCAGGGATGAGTCATGTCTCATGTAACTACTATCTGCCATCTGCTGTAAGAGTTGACACAAATTACTAAAAGATACCAAAAGGCTCAAGTCTCTGCATTGTATCGTATTATAGTCGAAAACAAAAGCTTAGATTTGAGTACAAAAAAAAAAAAAAAAAAAAAAAGACACCAAAGTTTTATAATGTTAAATCTGCACCAATCAAAACCATTAGACTACCAACAGTATAAATTAGCGTGGAAAGTTTTGGGAGATGCGTTTTATTGTGAAATAGGAATTTCAAGCTAGCCTATTTTCTACGATAGCTTTATGGGTAACGTTGGTAAAAAAATAATCCACTTACATGTAGGAAAAATATGTGTGTGACATGACTTTATATTATGAGATGAAATCTCCATGTAGGTCACTGAGAAGGGCCAGTAGCTGCAGCAGACAATAATAAACATGTGGTCAAGTTTGTGGAACGGTCATTGGAAAGAACAGCAGCAGTTTATTTTATCAAAGTCTTGTGTTTTTCCACCTCAACGATTGCTCCATATACTTGATGTCTCCTGATAATAAAATGTAACTAAGGGTCATAATAAGCTGCTGGCACCGATGACCTCCTGAGCTTGTTTCCATTTTTAAATGTAGCTTTTAAATCGCTTATTATTAGATTGAAATGTTTTTACACAGACTCGCGTAATACCAAACAAAACAACTAATCTCTAATCTAGTGAGGTGATAAGCTATTTCTCAAACCAATCCTCTCATTCTCCTCATCCTCTCAACACATGCGTTTTGAATTTACAAAAGGTTAACTCGCATTTAAATCGCTCTTTCTTCTTTTCGTGCCGTGCTTAGTGTCTGTATCAGATGGATTTTTTGGGGGGGGGGGGATGGAAGATACTGCCTCAGGAAATCATTTGTTTCCTTTTTGCAATCCACCCCTCTGTGGGACCTTCACATGCCCAGCAAAGGCAATCGTTAAGAGCGTCTTTTTTCTGCTGCCATTAAGGTCTAATATATCAGTTGTGCAGTCAATTGTACTTGACAGGCAGCTTCTTGAACTTGAACTGGGTCATCTGGTGACAGATAACATGGCCTGTTTGTTCAATTTCCTCTTCTGCAATGGCATCGCTCTGAAGTGAGTTATTATAAATCACTGTGGATGCGTTCATCATGTATCTTGTCACTGCTGGAGAGAGTGGTGCAGTGCTTTTGTGCCTGTGTGTTTGTGTTAGTGTATGAAAGTGAGAGAGCGACACTATGGTGTGTGAAAAGGAAAAATGACAGAGGACAAATAGGACAGGTAACAACTTGAGCCTGTGAACAATTTATGTCACATAGTGTTGGTGTGAATTGGGTGTATTTCTGTGTGTGTGTGTGTGTGTGTGTGTGTGTGTGTGTGTATATATATATATATATATATATATATATGCCACCCAGTTTTTACTGTGTGTTTACATCTGGCTGGGTTTGACACGTGAGATAGTTTATGGGAGCTCATGCATGAGGTTTTTCTGCATCTGTGTGGTGGTCCTCGTGTGTGGTGTGTTCATATATCTGTGGAGTGTAAAAGCACATAGCCTGGGTCACCCCAGGGGCCCTTGAAAGGCTCTGGTGTATGGAGCTTTAATGTGACACGGAGATAATGAAGATCTAACCCCCTGCCCGCCACACACAGAGGTTATCGTCTGAAGTGGACAGCAGATACTGTGGGAGGATGGCGGATTAGCCTACTTGGCAACGCTGTCCTCATTCTTCAGCCACACTGCAGGGGACAACTTCCTCCTCTCTAATATTACAAAGTAATATCACAGAGAAAATGTGTGCTGCTTTCATCTAAAAGTAATAAGCATTGGCATATTTATATCAATAAATATGTTCTACAGCCAGTTGTAAGAGATCCAGGATGCGTCCTGCAGTTTCCTGTTTGTAATAAAAGAAGCCAAGTTGAATTGTATTGTAATAATACGAATAAGAATATGAGCCAAAACGTTTTTTTGCCCAAAATGCACAAAATCTTAAAATGGCTCAAGTTGATAAAAATATATCATCTGTTTCTTTTATTGTTGTGTCAAACATCAACTGTTTTATGAATAAATCTTACAAATCTGTTTTTTTTTTGGTCTTCAAATGAATTCATTTCATGGACTTTTTAAACAGCACGGCAGACATGTTGATCGGTGGAACTAATGACATTGACTTTGCCCCTGCAGCGACTGCAGTGCAGTAATGAATAAGTTAATTAATTACACCTGCATTAGACAAGTCAAAATGTCTGCTGTAAAAAAGGGCTACATTCAAATTTATCCACATTTTTTTCCCCTATGGGAAGACCCAGGCCCTAGTTTAGGAACCACCGGTCTGTTTTAAAGAAAACAGAAGACGGTCTATTTTAGGTTACCTGTGAGCTGAACAGGCTGACTGGGCAGAGACCCAGAAGCCCATGGAGTGAGACTGTCACCTACAAAATCTCCCAGACAGATGCTCAGAATCCCTTCACAGGTACAAAACAACCACATAGAAGCACAGAATAACTACTGAGACTCAAAACAAACTTATAGACATGTTAAATAATCATATAGTGATGCAAAAACAACAATAGAGAGGCACAACAACCACGAAGAGATGCAGAACAACCACATAGGGATGCAAAATAATCACACAGAGGCAGAAAATCACCATACATGGTTGTAAGACACCCAGACTGAAAGACACAGTGAGCAAGAACCACACATCCATTGCACTGTGGTTATTTTGGGATGCAGAGGCCTTTTACATGACTGCACTCAGGGGCCCATTGTGTCCTGATCCATCCATGCCTTTTAGACAGGCCAGTTCTCTTTGGCCACAAGGTTTCCGCTGGGATACAAACAGCACATTACTTTCACGTGCCCCGGAGAAACCTTTACCTTGGATCTGGAGCCTGACAAGTTTGAACTTTCAAGTTTTCTTGTCGAGCAATTCCACCGCACCCTGGGGTGTCTTAAGGACATGCCGCAAATATTCTCTCTCTTTTTTTTACTGTACATTTTAAGTCGTGTGATATCTTTCCTAAATAATGTAAATTATACAAATGTAGTATGATTTATGCACTATGTATGTAATATAGGTTAAGTGGTCTATATTATTACACTCATATTTTATATTGTGTTCAAAAGGATGCACATATAAATGCAGCAGTTTTTTTTTTTAATGTTTTTTAAGAAACCCTTCAGAGATACAGTACAGTCACATCTGAGGATGTTGGGAAGCTAACATGCGGTAGCGTGTCTTCTCTGGCTGCCAGCTCCTGAGCCCACAGCTCTGTAGATTAAAATTGGACTGGAAAACATCTACCTATAATGACTGTGCCTTTTTTTTTTTTTTTTTTCTTTCGAGGAACTTGATATCTAGAGATTTATTTGTCAGGGTAGGTTTTCTCTAGCTTTTAGCCACTGCCTGGGACGCAAGACAGATGCCAACTGATGCAATTGAAAAGGCCAAACTTGGAGGGTTTACTTCAAGGTCAGCCGAGGATGAAGGATGTGGCACAGAGGCTTCTGGGAAATATAGAATTTCCCCAAAAAACATCATCAAAGCAGCACCTCGCTCAGAAAATCAGTTACAAGGAAACTCACCGCTCCGCTCTTGTCAAGATGCACAACATCCCTTTGGCGTTATTTAAGGGAATTGACTTGAAAAAGAGGCCTTTGGAAGGAGACGTCGCCCTCAACTTGTGAAATTATCTTCCCTGCATTTTATTATTAACTTATTATTATTATATATTTATCAAGAGAAGAATAGAGAATGAGCATGACAGAAAGTCACAAACAATAGCCTGCAAAACCTGTCACATACCTGTGAGCCCAATTAATTGCTGACATTCAAAGCAGGAGCTGGCTGCTCATTTTCCCTGTTTTTTAAGTTTGAGTTCAGTTTTTTTTTATTATTTATTTAAGAAAAATAGTAATGCAGTGGCAGCCAGCTACTATTTAAGCTGCTAGCTTGACTGACCATTGTTAGCAATTTGGGATTCAGTGTCTCGCCTAAGGACACTGACACATGGACAGGTGTTTGACAATCCGGCTGGTGGTCTCACGGGAGACTAAACCTGCAGTAAACAGCATCTCTGACGTTTGTTCGGTTGCCAATCCAGGAAATGATTTGCAATGTGAACACTTCCTTTGGTTTTAGTTGGATATATTGTGAAATATCTACAGCTGATCTAATAAAAACTTGTTTCAGGTTTTCTAAGGTAGTAAGTTGCGCCACTGAAATCTAATGTTATATTTAAATATAGATAGTTCAAGGTTTATATCAGGTGTTGAAATAAACAAGCTCTGACATAGAGAACACTCAAGCTATAAATGTAAACCTTAATTAAGCTTGCATATGCCAGTAGACGGTCTTGATACTTGATGATTTAGTTTCCCTCGGCTCAAACCGTTAAAGATCATACTCTCAAAGATCTGTTGAAGCTGAATATGGCTCTTTATTCGTCAATAAGAACCAAAACTGTTTTTCTGTCTCTGTCATTTTCTTTTAGCGTCATGATTGAAGCAAAGTGAACCACTCATCCCATTAAATCAGACATCTTTTTTTTCTTCAAAAAGATTTTCTCAAAAACAACAGCTAACAAATCAATTCTGACTAAAACCTCACTTCAAAAGAGACTCTAACCAAAACACGAGGAGCTACGCCGACCAAAAAAGAGAATTAGGATGAAAACAAAAAAAAAGAAAGAAGGAAAAAAAAAACACTAAAAACAACACATGAACATAAGCTCGGCCGCTCAGGAAATCAAAGCAGCCCCTCGTTTCTCCTCATTAGCTTCTCAGGTTCCTGTGACGGAGCTACCTGTACATCACAGCGATCGCAGCGGGCTCAGAAATGAGTGAGACGCCAATTTGTCTTGACATGTTAAGTTGTGACTCGATCAGATTACGAAACGCAGCACCATTAATGGACAAGCTGAGTGTTTGTCTTACTGCAGTGAAGACCGAACCAGATTTAGTTTCCATCACAAGTCTGTGACCTTGCCAGTGTCCATCACGCAGTGAAATATTGACAGAATTATTGCAAGATTTCAGTCAAACATCAGTTGACAGTTTGCTGAGGAATCATCTTATCTCCCATCCAATCTTTTTTTTTTTATGTGTTCTTTTGTTGTCTTTGTTGACACGGCAGGTTTGTACCTGTATATACAATAAAAGATGAAGTAAAACTATTAAAAAAATGCGTTTTAATTAATATTTGAAAAGAATCTGCATATGCAATACTGAGCCTTGATGGTATCTCAAGCCTGTTGGTAATGTGTAGGTTCCAATTTTGCCATCAAGATAGTCCTGATCCATTGAGAAATGGACTCCACCAGACCTCTGAAGGTGCAGCAGCAAGACATTAGCAGCAGATCCATTAAGTCCTGTAATTTTCAAGGTGTGGCCTCCATGGATCAAACACGTTCATCCAGCAAATCCAACGAGATCTGGGAAATTTGGAGCCAAGTCAACAACCTTAAACACATTGAACTCTGTTGTGTTACACCACTTCATCAGTTTTCCTTCCTAGAACCCACATGAATTTTGTAGTTCTGGAGAACCTCTGATCCACTCATCTCATCATCACAGTTCGGGCCTCGTCAACATTGCTAACATCCTTATTTCTTCTGCTTCTGACATCAATTTTAAAGGACAAAATGATCACTTCCTGCCTGATCCCATCCACTGACAGGTGCCATTGTAACAAGATAATTAATATACCACAAGTTTTGGACTCTACAAGTGGACCTCCTAAAGGAGATCCTGTGATCAAACCAATTATTTTGGAATTAATTGACTTTCCTCTTGAATCTCCCCACTTTAAATCCTGGTGTGTGGAAGCCTACTTAGGTTAAAGGAAATATCTTAATATTCAACTTAGTTGAGTTTAAGGCAACTGGACTGGACTACTAACTGTAGTCCAGTTGTCTTTCTTTTTTTTTCAAAATATATTTTAATTAATTTTACATATTCAAACAGATTAATTTATATACACAAATAGCACACACCTATGAATAACATCGCATAGCCTTCATACTTGTTTAAGTTAGTACTATGCCCAAGGAAATAAGTAAATATATATATTCAAAAGTATTTATGTCAAGTCCAGTTGTCTTAGATTCAAGTACGATGGATATGATGACCTGGTTATCTCAATATTCTCAATGGACCACCATGACAAGCAGGGTAATGGTTATGAGACAGGTGAGTCTTGCTAACTAGGCTAATGTCATGCTGTTAGAGTGAAACTGTGTCAGTAGAGAAACTTGCTAGCAATTAAGCTAGCTTAGCTCCCCTTGCATGTCATAGCAATTGTTGAAGCAACGTTGTCTTAATGATGACGACTATGATCACATTTTGCATGTATTTACATTCACATTAACGTATGTTACTTTCATAGATCCTGCGTTAATGCCAGGTGTAAATGAGATCCATGGTTTTCATTGGTAGGTGAGTCCTCACAATGTCACTATGTTCACAGGAAACATTTAACTCCAGACTCTTTACAGTCAAAGTTTGAACTAATCAGGCACTTATCAGCATGTTTTATTCAACAAAACCTTTCCTCGGATGAAAAACAGACGGAATTACACATTAAATTCAACATGTTTTTGTCCCTTTATCACTACCTGCTGCTGGGGTTGACAGTGCCCACATGGCTAATATATGCCTTTAATGTGTCACAGCCAGCTGTCTCTCTACACCAGCATTAATGTAACTTTGCTTTACTCTGCCGCCACCCTGCGAGACATCCATATCAATTTCTTTCTGCGGAGTAACTGAAAAACAACACTGTGGCTGGCATGAAATATTTTCCCGCATTGAGATAAAAGTTTTATTACAAATGCTCAGAAGAAAACTAATTACGATGATTACATGAATATGTCACCTTGTTTATCTGATTGTTGTTCAAGCCCTTCAGTAGAATCACTTTTCATGGTTTAAATTTAATCCCTTAATTAAGAGATGGTTCTTTATGTGTTTCAGCAGCCATTACACCGCATTGATTGATGTCTGGTTTGGCGTTGAGCACGAGGAAACATCAGCAATGCAGCTAATACCAAATGAAAAATGTAGACTGGAGCAGACAAGGCACAGCGTAAAATAAAGTTCTGTCAAGGGAAATGTTGTTAAATTATGTCTCGGTGTATGAATGTGTGCGATTATGAAGGATTGTACCTGTGTGTGATTATCCACGCTGCCTGACACGTGCAGTTGTTCTGATCTTAAAGCTGCACTGAGATTTCATGGAGCAGACGTGGAAAACTAAGAAGAAATGTCTATGGAGGAGGTGATAATTCAAAACTTTTCACTTTCTCTGAAAATCGGGGGTTGTAACACAATTTCAGACCTCTGCAAATATCAGTAAGAGGAAACTGTGTGAACCTGTTAGCTTGTTTACAAATTGGCGTGTTGCTTTTTTTTTTTTCAAGAAATGTTGCAGAATTTAATGAGAATATTTGTGTTATAACCAACTAGGGGTGGGTGATATGGCCTAAAATTTATATTGCAGTACAATTTGAACCATAGGTGGTATACTGTGGTATACTGTGGTATGTAAATTTCAATATAACCATTTCTGAATGGGTACCATATTACCATAGTTAAGGCATTCTAGCAGGAAGTTGTTTTCTAAACTATTAATTAACATAAAATAGCTAATAATGTTACTTCAATAAAATCTATTGTGCAAAACTGCAATTATTGAAAACATTATAGAAAACTTTGCGAGTATTATAAAATTAGAAGCCGCATTTACGTAAATTCACCCAATCACCAGTTATAAGGCCATTTTTCCAAACAATGACGCAAGCATAACTCATTTTGATGAAGTAATGACCTAGTGAGATAGGAAGGTATAATCAAAATCTCTATCATTGACCACATTTATATCGCATACCGTACACCTACCCAAACATCATCAATCGGCCTCATCTGTCGGCCATCACGTCTTATGTTTTTTCTTTAAGGAAAGTTTAGTTTGGTTCTTTGGTAAACTGCTAGCATGGACAGGTCCTCCAAGAATTCAGCAGATAATTTAATAAGTATGTGCTTGTTATAACTAAAAGAACTGATGTATATCAAATAAAACTGGAAAAAGATGAGTCCAAGGAATGATGATGGAGACTCGCATGACAATGCGAATGCTACCATCGCTGCCAGCCAACTTTTGCACAGACGTGATTGGAAACTAGTAACAGATACAATCATTGGTCACTTGGTCTCATCTGTCAATCATCACGTCTTGTTCTTTCTTTAGGAAACATTCAGTCTGGCTCTTGTTCTATTTGCTAATATTGAGGAGTGTTAAGGGGGATATATGAGCTCTACTTCACCAGCTATCGGGGAAGGGGGTTCACAATTTCTGGCTTCAGGTTGGAAGAGATGCCGTGTTTGGCATCAAATTCTGTACGGACATATTTCATAACCCTGCGATCTCATCTGTAGCACTCATTGGGTTACAATTTTGCCAATACTTGCAACACTTAAGTCACTCCCTCCAGCTATGTTACACTGCATAATTAGCGCTAATCATGCTAAGTAACAGACGTACAGTCTAGCTTTCATTTACATGAAAGACCAAAGAATTAACACATTTAATCTAATTTAATCTAATAATCCATTCTTCCGATTGGGCTTTAAAAAGTTTGTCCAGACACAAATCTTGCCCGAAGAACACAGCAGCATAACATTAGCATGAATCAGCTCTGAGATGAGTTATTGCACAGCTGCATTACAGCAGTTGTGTGTTGGAAACAAAGCAGTTGCCCCCTAAATTATTCATGAGATATAATAAGAGAATGGTTGCTATACAGAGTGTTTGCTGATGAGAGTAAGGCTTGGGGAAGACGGCGCTGAGAAGAGGCGACTCTATTGTACTGAGTGAACGTCTTTCAGTAGAGATGGAAATTGGCAGTTAAAGACTAAGAAAAGTGTGATTGTGTGTTGCACTGAAGCCTTTCAGAGCAAAGGAAGATTTATTTTTTTTAGTGGAATAGCGAGACCTCGGCTTTGGCTTGCTTCAGGAAACCTGTTTGTAGCATAATGTTATTCTGGCCTGCAGACACATCGAGTCTTGCTACAACAAAAGTGGAGATACATCGGAGGGGAGGAGAGAGATGGCTTTCAAACAGCATATATTAAATGTCTTCTTTTTTGCTGCTTTCACCTTCTGTGTTGCCCGTCCTTTGAGTTTGTCTTCCGTCCACGGGCTACGGTGCTAACAAGGCTCTCTGCTGTGGTCTCTGGTCACACTGTATTTACCTCATTGTCACTGCAGCTGCAGTGTAAATACGCCAGTTACAAGCGCAAGTAACTCCCCCTGTGAACTTTTGAACTTTTTCGCAACTGAATCAAAGAATTGCACTTCTTTTTTTCTTTTTTCTTTTTTCCATTAGAGGAAAGTTGCGGCAGATAGATTTAGAATACTGTGGAAACAACTGCAGCCACAAACCAAACTGTCTTGTCTAGTTTTTATCAGGAGACTCACAGAAATTCATTGTCAAGTGTTCAGTCTGAAGTAAAACACTGAAGAGCTTATTGTGCCGGTAAATAATTTAACAGTGAACGTGTTGTTCCTGTCTGGGCCGGCAAGAACCAAAAATATTACAATTATCACCTTGTCTTCGGGTCCTGGTGTAATTCTTCCTGGACTATTCAGGTGCCATTTTAATGCACATTAATGATGCAGTGAGATTCAGCAATTGGTCATAGTCAGTTTTTTTTTTCCTGATGAGCCAGTCACACATCCTAAAGTCCCAATTTTCACCTATTTTAAAACAAATCTGAATCCTACATGTTGCTTAATTTACTATTAAGCGACGGGTAACAATGTATTTGGACTTAGTCTGTCAAGATTGTAAATTGTTAGATATAATTGTTCAACTGGAAGCTGCTATTTTTTCATAAATCTCATGAGTGAACAAGCTTGACTGAACTGTGAAGACACATGCTTCATATATGTGATAATGAGTTCACTCAGTCTATTTCCGTTGCATTGGTTTTAAATTAATTTGAAATAGTGGATGGAAATGCAACTTCTTCAAGTATAAAAATAAAAAGAAAGGTGAGACTATGCTTGGAATAATTTCATATCTATTATCCAGTTAATTCCCATTATCACTTATTGTTATGGGAACACAGTCTGCTTTTAGGAAACAGTACTCTAATGGCTGTTTAAGACAAATATCTGCATTCTGTAAAATGGTCCAGTGACCAAAGGCAAAAATTCGCTAAGAAGATAATCAATGAACTAGTAAATAAACATGTTAGCAGATTAGCCTGCTAACTGTAACTCATTCGCTGATAACTTTTAAAAATTAGCGAAGAGATGTGCTGAGAATGGGAATCCGATTCTCTTTGAGACAGGAAGTGTTCAAGTGGTGCGCTAACATTTGTCTTCTGTGTCAGTTTTTTTTCCCCTGAGGCTAAGCTAATCCACCCTCACTAAAACTTAAGCTTTACTTGTTTTTTGCCTCCAATTAGGACTGCTAGCTTGACACCTCACCCAGTCTGGTATCACTACAACTTATTACACTTATACTGGACTGTTCCACACCTTGTAACTTACAGTATATCAAGTGCCAACGTCCAGTCACACTGCAGGAAGTAATTTGTGTAAACAGGCAGGAAGTAGCTGCAAAGCCAAATCTGCACTTGTTTTTTTATAGTTTTATAGGTAATGAATAGGTAAGAGTAGGTCAGTACACAATTTGCTAGCTGTACCACAGACACTTTGGAAACTGTAAATAGTTTTTTGCCAAATGTGATATTTCCAAACCCAAAGTAATGGTCAGGTATTGACAGGTTAGTTTATGTTGACGCCCAAAACAGAGTCATTGCAAAATAAAAATAAAATAAAATCTTATTTATTTATATATTTGCCTATACTTTGACATACATTTGAAATATATACCAAGATACAGTACTACAGTTAGTGCAGGGACAAAGGCTGTGAACTTATTTTTCTGGCGTATTTCAGTTTTTAAAATGACAGAATATGAGTTTTAGTTGCATCATTTGCTGAAATGCTGTGTAAGTTTGGAGTCAGATGAACGGCGAGGGAGCCTCATTTAGGAAACTGACAGAGAGAAGAGTAATGCATGCAGCGCCAGAGCTATTTTACACTTAATATTAGCAGATACACTAACAAACATCACCTCACTGCCTGTATGTTCATGCATTTATATTTGGTCTTTGTACTTGCTAATGTTCTCACTTTACTTTTGATTATGTTAATTTGCTCTATGTGTTTCTCTTTATTGTGAAATTAGCTCTGCTGATGAGGCCTTTAATCTTCAAAGTATGCCGCTAAATTGACGCCACTATTTTTGAATCTTTACACAATTTTCAAAATCTTGCATTCCAGCAGCGGCAGACTGTAGGTGAATACAAAGTTTTTACATTTTCCCACCTTCGCTCCACTCCACAGTTGGCCTCTCCGAGCCGAACAGACTGGGAGCAGGTCTGCAGGGAGGCCGTGTTACCGTCAGGCAAGCTAATGGATGGAGAAGAGCACATCAGATCCATAAAAGCCAAAGAGGTTCAAGGAAAAGAGTTGGGTCTCTTCCCAGAGAGTAAACTCGAGGAGGGGAAGTCATCGATGCTACCTGACCTCGTGCAGCAGCACGCTCGCCTCGCCATTAGGAGCCGTGTTGCTACAGGAGCTGGGAGACTCAGTGGAGCAGCAGCAAAGGGAGAGCTTGATCTGAAGTAATTTGGGCAACACGGTGAAAGTGATTCATTTTTATGCTCTATTGTTCTTTATATAATGAGCAGAGAGGTGTTCATTACCGCGAAATGCCTTCTACTTCTGTCAATTAGGGGCGGGTGATTAGCAAAGAGATGTGCTGAAACTACGAATCCGATTCTCGTTGAGACAGGAAGCGTTCAAGTAGCGTGCTAACATTTGTCCTCGGTGTCATTTTTTTCCCAGAGGCTAAGCTAATCTGCCTGGGCTAAAATTTTTAGCTTTGCTTGTTTTTGTCTCTAATTTGAACTGCTAGCTTGACACCTCGCCCAGGATCCCTACAACTTATTACACTCACACTGGACTGTTCTACACCTTGTAACTTATATCTAATGCCAGTGTTAAGTCACAATGCAGGAAGGTAGATACACATTTTTGCAGTATGAGCATATGACATAACCACGGCTTCAAATTAGCACAATTTCCACATTTGTGTCTTTGTCTGGTTTGAAGTAGACAGGACTAACCCGAAAATCTCATGTCATGTCAATCAAATCTGATTAAACCTGACAGTTATTTTTGCAAGCAAGTTTTCCAGGGATTAAAAGCATGAAATACAGCTAAATACAAATAACTACAAGTAAAAATAAATAAATAAGAACAATAGTATCAGTTGTGTGATGAATTACATCCTCTGGTGTTTTAGTATCTGATTCATTTCACAGAGCAAGAGAAAACCCCGGTGTTTGTTGGTCCACAGTCTGACTGTGAGCCCAGACAGGTGACCTTTTTACCTCATGTCACGGCTTTGAAAGATGCAACCTGCTGCTCTATGAATTCTGGGTAACCTTGCCCCGAAGACAGGACATGCCTAAGTATAGCACACCTGGGGTGTGATGGGTCAGGAGGCGGTCTGCCTGTCCTGTGAGAAGAAAAAAAAAAAAAAAGAAACTTGCTTAAACCTGTGTGTTTGCATTTCAGGAAGACGTGTAGTGAAACTTCTTTGCTCAGAGCATTCAGGCTGAGAAACGCTGCATGATGATGTGAAGTGACGTTAAGTGAAGCTGGATGAGGGTTTTTTTTTTTTTCTTGCAAGCTGAGAGTTTGAAGAGAAGATATAGAGGGAAAAAAAATGGCTGGAGACGTGCTGACACCTGAGCCTGAGGTGAACTACTTCTTCCCGCCATTTCAGACTTCCTATAGTGACGCTCCTGCAGGGCACAGGACGACGGTAATAACGCCAGAGTTAGAGAGAGAGAGAGAGAGAGAGTCGGGACTCACCTCGAATCACGTTTCTGTCTTACTGTATTTGTTACATCTGCTCCAAATTAATATCTTGAATAATTAACACTAATTTCGCATGCACGGGATGACATGTGAGTCAAGGTTGGTCTTTTTGAGTTTTTTTTTTTTGCTGGATCACAGCGTCTTTCTTGTGATTATGTAAAAACAGCCAAGAATAAATTATCACATAAACAGACATCGCAAAGGTGTCTTTGGTGACCGAGAGAGAGAGAGAAAGAGAGAAAGAGAGAGGGTTGAGCGTCACGGAAACTGCTGCGACTTGCAGCATATTAGTTTGGTTGTCAGCGGGTTTGATCGTAATTAAACACTAAAAACCCGGTGGCCTACTTTTTTCGCACAACTTTGGCAGAGCGAGCGAACCATCTCGACGCTGCCTCGGTGAAGGACGTGATTAATGACATCAGAGAGCGAGACGCAGACGAAACGTCTGTGTCGTCTGTCGTTGTTTGTTTGTACGTTGTTTCTCGCCCTCCTCTTCCTCCTCCTCCAGCTCTTTTAACACCCTTTATCTCTGCTGTGATTTATCTCCCAGTTGTCACATGATGGCTAAAATTAATTTCAGGGATGAGGTTTTAGAGAAAAAAAGAAAAAAAAAGCAGAGACATCAGCCAGTCAACCTCTGTGGTCTGAGGGGATCACGTCACTTTTTTTTCCCCCCCTGACATATTTAACTTTTAGTCCTCCCGTCCTGTATCGCTGCCGCTTAGAATGTGAAACTAAACAAAAGGTGAAATAAAATAAACACCACACTCAGCTGCAGTGTTTTTCCAAAAAAAAAAAAAAAGGAAAAAATCTGCCAAATGTGCAGAAGCTCTGGTGTCCTGATGGCAGCAGATACTGTGGCTTTCTGCTTAACGGTGTGTTTGCGGCGTCCTTGTTGTCTCTGCTCTTATTTGTTATGCTGTTTGCTCTCTACACTTCCTGGTGTGTGTGTCCCAACAGCTTGTGCCTGAGCCTTCTTCACTGTCTCCTCCAATGTTATGTTTGTTTCATTACGCTGTCAACTCGCGTTTTCGTCTTTGCGCGACATCTTTACTGCGAATGACGACTGACTAAAGACGATGACGACGACGCAAACTGATCTGGGACAAATACAACTGTTTCATGCTCTTTTATGCTTCTTATAAGGTAATAAGCTAAAATCAGAGGTGGAAGTACTCAGGGCGTTTACTTAAAGCTGCTAAATTTAACGTTTTTATATTAATGATAGATGAAATCATTATGTGAACGGTGAAATGGGTCACTTGTGGTGATAGCTGCAGCGTTTTAGTGTCTTTCAGCTATTTGTTTTGGTTTTCTGGTGTACAGCTTTAATATTTTTGGCACAACACTGTAACACTGAGGTGATTAAAGTTTTAAAAAACATATCAAGTGTATGTTTCTCTGTCTCCTGGATGTGTAAACATGTTTTTTTGTTTTGTTTTGTTTTTTACAGTTTGCGGACGATTTTAGCTTTAAATGGTTTCAGTATTGAGGTTTCAGATTTTCGGTTTATAACTTATTTACTTTTGCATCTAAATGGCCCAAAACATTGAAAAATTCAGGTTTAAGTAGCTGCAGCAATGCTACGTTACAAAATTAATCCATCACAAGCAAAATCCCAGCAGTCAAAATGTGACTTTTTAAAAGAAATGTGTCATTATGTAAAGTACTTCACAGCTAAGTTGACAGCAATCAGAATCAGAATCAAATCTTGTAACTTGTGACCAAATCTGTTTAATAGTTTTTTTGCTGTTGTTGTTGTTTTCTACTGAAACAGAAGCAGCAGCTGAATGTGCCTCAAAATTACACTAAATTATAATGACCCAGTTATTTTCATCCTCAGCTAAAATGGATGTAATATTTTATTACATCCATTCATCCATATTATGTGAAAAAAAAAACAAAAAAAAACCATAATGAAATTAGTTACAAAACAATTTCTTAAATCGGACAAATGCATGTGAAAACAATTCATCTGATCAACCAAAAAAAGAAATGACAATAAAATGACCGGAGATCACAAACTTATTTGTGATCTTAATTTCTCACGACTTTAAAGAGAAGAGCAGCAGACTGTGATGTGTCGGCTTCCTCCTTATTAAACTGTGTAATTTCCCTGTGAAGCAGAAAAAAAACAACGCACGCAGGGGACAAACAAATAAAAAATAAAAAAAATAAAAATAAAAAAAAAAACAAGGACACGCTGCCTTTTTTTTTTTTTTTTTTTTACAAACAATAAACATAAATTTTGGCATTTCACAGGCAGGAGCTGCCAGTCTTCCTGCCTGTGTCCTTGTTTGTTGGTGGTTTTATGATGACGTTTGTACTTTAATGTGGAAATTTCAACAGGGAAAGCAGCCGACTCTCTCTCTCTCTTTCTCTCTCTCACCTAAACTGATGAACCGGTGCAACTTGATAAAGATTATAATTAATGATTGTGCGGTGACGCGGCGCCTGACGATGATTGATTCAAAAGAGTTTATTTGCTTGTTTTCCAGCTTATTTCACTGCCAGGCTGACAGTCGTGCAGCACGAAACCTTCCCATGAACCAAGGGAAAAAAAAAAAAAATCACCCTCAGCAACTGACAAGAGTCCACAAATTTGGCCTCCCACTCACTGTCAATAAAGCCAGAGAAAGTCTGTGTGTGATGACGGCACATTTTGGAGCCTCTTCATCTAAACCAGAACTGTCAAACTAGAATCCTCCTTCTGGGTGGATGTTTGCTTCAGGAAAAACCACTGCTGTCGCTGCCACCGACACAATTCAGACCTTATATAGACTTATGAAATGTTGCGTTTAGCGTTCTATAATCATCTCCCCCCCTAAATGACAGAGATTAAGAAATGTGAAGGGTGTCTGTAAAGAGCGAAAGACAAAAGACGCCAAGCTGTCCTTTTCTATCTCGCACAAAAGCAAAATCACCTCAATAAAACTTGCTCTCTCCTCCTTTCAAGCCAGTCTCTATAAATAACTTCCCAGTGGTATTACATAGTGGGACTGCAGAGAAAACCGAGCTAAGAGTGCCCTCTACGTGCAGGCTGGAGCTTTGTGACAGTCGTGTAAAAAAAAAAAAGAAAAAAAAATGCCAAACACTGTACAGTGAAGGTACAGAAGCAGGCATGTCTCACAGATATGAAGCTGCAAGATGAGTTGGCTCAAAAAAAAAAAAAAAAAACGAAGCGTTTTCCAGCAGGTGCAATTTTCCATACAGCCTCAATATTAAGAGCATGTCAGGTAAAAGTCAGAGGGAATGGTGCACGTTTGCCGGTGCCCCCTCTAAGTGCAGTGTCATCAGAAGTTAAGTGGGAAGGCAGGACAGATCAAAGCGGCAAAGCAGATCTTCACTGTCTGACTTTATCTCGGCTAAAGCCCAAAGAAAATCCTGTCACAGCCTCAGATGCTCAAAAATAAAACGATTTTCCTTCCGGACACATTATTCCCTTCAATGCCCGACAATGATGATGCTGCCGCTGTTACACCAAGTCACAGATGTGCAAACTAAATCAAAGAACTTCCATTTGAAGACTTGTTTGGCTAATAAGTCTATTACAGAAGATATAAAAACTGCAATTAAGACGGAAAATCTGGTGCCGGCAACAAAATCCCAGCTGATTCTCTGCAGTCAAATCATGCAAAGACAGAATTTATCACCTGCAGTGGATATGATTCACTAAGTGAATTATAAGTCATAGCAGATAAACTTAGACATATCACAGGAAAACAGCTGCATCGACAAACAAACACTCAGGTAGAAGCAGATGTGAGAGGGAAAGCAGCGACTGCACAGAGCAGCAGGTTATAGATTATGTAAAAGATACAAATGGATAATGATGTCATTAAAAACATGACATGAGAAAAGAGCAGCAACGGGCCAAATGTTTTCAAAGCCTGAATTGGAACTGTGTTGTAATTTTTTTTTTTTTTTTTTTTTAGAAATTCACAGTAAACAGAAATCAGAAATCGTGAGGTTGTTTCTAAAAGTCACAACAACATTTTCCGACCTGAGAGATAATCTGACAAGTTCACAGCCGCCTATAGCTGATATAAATGTAGAATTCACAGCATGTCAAGGGTGAAAAGCAACAGAAATATCTTAGAAGTTGGAAAAACATCAGCAAGTGAAAGAAGAGAATAACTGCGATGCTAGATCTTTAGGCTTGGGGTCGATACATCGCTGAGCAGTTTAAAATGGATGTGTTTATTGTAATGTTGTACTGATCAATATCTTTATATTAGCAATTGGATCAAATGACTCATAGGAGTGAGAGAGAGTGAGTGATTGAGCACAACAAAGTGTTGTAGCTAAAAGTCTCTTGTTATGGTTCAGTCATTGCACATTTCTGGCCAAACACTAAACAGCTAAACAGACAAAATTATCAGCTACCTGGTGAATGTAGCTGAAACGTAGCCGCCCTGGTCTGACGCTCCATCTGGCTGCCAACTCTGCCACTGTTTTGGTGAATGAAAGGATGAAACCAGGACAACTGTTGTCTTGCCAGGCAGGAAGAGGGAGGATTTATTTATTCAGCCACAATCTGTGTGTAACATAATAATGTCAGTACAGAACCAGCTCATAACCAGGTTTCTACATGCACAACTCTCCTCTGTATCTCGTCTCCTCATCTTCAGGATCCCAATAAATAAAGTACGCTATTTGTGTTCATTTGAATAAATGCAAATAAATAAATAAAGCCATTAAAAACATCCAGTAATAAATGCATTCGGCAATATGTGAAAAAATATACATTTAAATAAGAAAAATCTATTTTTTTTTCTCAAAAAGTCCATAAATTGCTTTAAAAATGAATAAATCATTGCAAAGATTAAAAAAAAAATAAGAAACTGTTTTTCATTCAGAAACATTTTAAAATGTGCAACAGAAATAAACAAATGTCAAATTACCAAATCGTAAAAAATTACCCAAAAAAGTCCCTGAAATAGATACATTTACATTTATTGCCTAAATTAATTTATTTCTGTTTTTTTTTCATTACGTTACTCATTACATTTATATATTATTATATATATAAATTTACATATTATATATTAACTTTGATATATTTTCTAGTGTTAGTGTTTAAAATTAACAGCTTATTTACCTTTGTCACACATGAATGTGCAGCAGCTGCTCGTGTCCAGAGGGAAACAGCGACATTAACTGAGCTACAATAAATAGTTTTGTGCCAAGATAAAACTACATTGATACACTGAAACAAAGAATATGGCAACAAGAAACGGCGTTTGTGATTTATACGGAGTGAAGTTCACGCTAATTTACCACGTTTTCACACGTTGTTTACAGCAGACGTCAAGATGCCGCTGCCGCTCGTTAGCGAAGCCTAGCGGCGACTGGGGGGAATTGCACGAGCAAACAGGAAGTGACAGCAGAAAGGTTAAAGGTTACAACTCCACATTAATTAAAAAAAAAAATCTCCAAATGATAGAAATATATGCGAGAAAAGTAATAATTTCTGCACAGAAACTGTTTTTTAATTATAAAACATAAATATGTAGCATGAATACCTGGGTTTCATTAGCATTTAGCAGCCAAATAAATCAGTCAGTTTAACAAAGACCAAAACAGAGCTTTAAAAAATTTTTAAAAAATGGAGATATTATTCTGAATTAATTTTGGACACAAATTCAAAGCAATGCGGTTTCTGTGTTGTTCAGTTTGTTGTGTCGCCCCCAAGTGGAAAAAGCAATTAATGGAGGTGTTAAAGTATATTTTATTATTTGAATATTTTCTTTTTTTCGTCCTACACATGACATGTGCATTTTTAGCTTTTTTTTTTTTTTTCTTCTTACTTTTGATGGGTTGGTTTTAGACCATTGATGAATAATTTCCAGTAAAAATAAGACCCAGTACTGCTCCAGTAAAGATCAGGATTATGCCTTTTTAAAGTGTCTTCCTGACACTGAGCTTCAGTCAGATCCAGTCAATACGTGTCAGAATACTCGCAGAAGAACGAACAGCCAGTTCCTCACTCTACAACCTGGTGCTGGAGCAGACAGATGTGCTGATATGCCATCTATAGCCGCAGGCCTTTTCTGACATCTAAAGGCTTCCGCTGTCAAAATGGGGCGCCTGGGAGTGCATGACACAAAAGTTAAATGAAGGTTAAATGGAAGCACTTCATAGTGGGAGATCTCCCCAGAAAAATAACGGAGGAAAGGTTAATGTGTGTCTTGTTGAGACACTAGAGCAGCTTGTAGCTTTTGGGCATGACGGTTTGAGGTCCAGTTTGGGTCAAAACGCCTCAGGGCCGCCGTTTATTGGTTTTGTTCAGACAGTCGCTGTGTGTAGAGCGATAATAGAGTTTTAAAATGATGCTTGAAGAGCAGCTTTCTTCCAGGTCAGATTTCCCTCTGTTATAGCTTCAGTGCACATCCATGAATACTAGGACCAGATAGTTTTGGTATTGCACATGTTGGATATCTACCTGTGATATGAAAGGAAATCCTCAGTGACTGCTGATACAAAGAAATGCGATGGAAGAAAAATCTCTTTAAAGTTTTGCTGAGTCATAGGTTAATGAAGTAGTTCGAAAATATGTTCATTTGCTTTCTTGACAGAAGTTAGCCACTGCATCAAGACATAAACTGTTTGGGCACAGTTAAGTTAACTTAGTGACAAGCTGAGCTAATTGTTTACTACTTAGGACAAAAGGCTACTCAAATTAAATATATTTTTATTTTTTTTATTTTTATATGAAGCTAGAGCTCCCTCCAGCTTCATATAAAAAATTCCACAGCTGTTTAGAAAATAGATGGATGGAAGGTATTTTAATGTGTACTAGGTCAAAAACATTCAATTCGATATTAGACATATCTAAAATAAAACTTCATTTTTCAACAATATTAAAGACCAAGGAAAGTTTGAATGAAATCATTTAATGTGCAAAGTGTTGCTGAGTTCTGATTGGACGTTCACATTGAGGCAAAAGTCTCTTCTGAATCACATTCATGAAGTTCAAAAGGGAAAGAAACCTTCACATAATTGAGCGGTTGTTGGTGAAGTATATGTAAATGTCACACTGTTGGCTACAAAAATTAGAAAAATTGTCAAATGTTGCTGGCCCAGGTTTAGATACTGTCAGACCGTTCATCCTTTCATCCATTTTCAGCAGCTTATCCAAGGTGTCCCCCACTCCAGGGACACTTACCAGCTCCTCCTGGGGGATCCTAATGTGTATGAGGCTAGATGAGATGTATAATCTCTCCAGTGTTGGTCTGGGTCTACCATGAGCTCTCCTATTTGGACATGCCCAGAAAATCTCCATTGGCAGGTGCCCAGGAGGCATCCAGATCAGATGCTCAAGCCACTTCAACTGTGTCCTTTTGACGCAAAGGAGCAGCGGCTCTGTACAGAGCTGTACACCTGCATTAATATGATTGGACATTATTAGCAAGCTGATCCACTGAATGTTAGGCATGAATAACCCAGCTAATGGCAATAAGCTGAAGCAAGTGTGACTTCATTGTCCAATTTCTGCCAGAACTAACGCTACGCTCCATTTATTTTATTTAACAGGCAAAGCTAAATAAAGCTTCACTAGAATTATAGAAAAATTCTCATTTTCTTCTGAAGTTTGTGGAAAACATGTTCACAATTTAAACATATGGCAGCTAAAAAGTTCTCAGTGAGTGTTTGCACACAGGCATCCATGCATGTATATTTAAGTTTATTCATGCATAAGAGATGGGACACATTGAAAGTACTTAACCTTCTGTATTTAACCTATTATCAAAACATTGTTAGTGAAGTATGGTCAGCCTGTATGACAGATAATTGCAAACCACTAGGACTCAAAGGCAGCCAACCTCAAACTGTGCAGCTTTAGAGGGAATAGAGTTTGACACTGTTTTGAAGGTCAACTTTTTCTGCATTCAAACCCCAACAGGTCCCCCCTGGGGTGCCCAGTCCTGCTGAAACGCCTATCACAGGTAACTGGAGAGGCTTATTGTTCTCTTCTCTCCTGTTGACCCATACCGCCCCATTAAAATCTAGCCTCAAACTCTGCCTGAGGGTCTCCAACTATCATCGGCACGTGCCGCTTCGCCGAAGCACCGCATACTAATGAAACAGGGACGGGTGGTTGTGGTTGAGGGGAGCTGAACTGGTCACCCAGCAGAATTAATGACAGACTGATGCTTGATTAATAGTTGGTTTGATGAAGGAAGAGGGCAGGAGGAGTTGCACTTTCAGTGTAATGAGAGCTGCTGGTCCCATCCAGGTGATCCTGTGTGCTGACTTTCAATGGAAACACATGCAGAGATATTAGTATTCTTTGTGCAGACTTGCTAAAGGATTATTATTTCTACCATGAAGGTTCTGTTTTTATTCAGTGGTTTGTTTGTCTGTTTACGTCTCTGTCGGCAGGATATCTGAAAAACTTGCAAGAGATTTAAAATTTTGGGGCCAAATTTATTCTGCTTTGATGAAACCGGTCTTTTCACAATAGTCTTTAGGGTTTACCTGCCATAATTATATGCTTGAGTTAAGTAGAGATGTGTTTGGATCTTGGCTTTCTGCAGTGTTTTCTATGTGTCTATGAACTACTTCTCAGGGATTTTAAAAACTTAACTGTGACCTTAATCTTAATTAAACTTACTGTGTGTAGAATTATATATATTAAAAAAAGTAAATCTTTACGCCCTCTTGTGGTTGCATAAAAAAATACACTTAGGCAACCAGAAACATGTAATTTTAGCAATGAGAATAGAAAAGTTAGACGTAAAATTAAAGATGCACTAATGCACTAGTTTATTGGCTAATGGCTGATGTTAAACATTATCCCCTCTAACTCCTTGCCTAGCACTCTATTACTTCTCAGTTCTAAAGAGTGTTTTAATGTCTTTGAGCACATTGTTTTGGTTTTGAGGCCCATGACAGCTACCATTTTGATTTACTCTCATAAATGTCATTTCCAAATTAATCAAGAATCAGTCTGATAAATCAACTGAAACCAACTCTAGTAATCCAGCACCAAACAATATAGATACAGTTAGCAAGCTAGCAAGATAGTTCCTGCTACAAACTGGCTAGCCCTTGCTAAAAAGGTGTTGATTTGGACAACAAGTGAAAAGGAAAACACAAAATGCTAGCACTAATGTTTTGTTGCTATGTATGTGCTTGATGTTTAAATAAGTAACTGTTTACTCACTTTATAGCCAAAAACACTGATTTAAAGCGATATGATCTGCACCTTGGTTTGGAAGCAAATACTAAAATATACTTTACATTTATAGCTGATATGCAGGATCAAGCAGGGTATGTTGTGTATAATTAAGTATTGACATTTGGCATAGCTAAAAGGTAATATCATCAAATAAAATTAAAAAAAAAAAAAATGCTGATCTATTTTCCCATGATGTCCTTTAATTAAAATTCATTTATCGATCAAACATGTCCCGCTTACAAGACAGGAAAAATATATTTAATTTGATCTCTCTGGACATTTTACTTTGATACAACTTATCATTTTAGTCACACTAATGTGAGGCGGCTATAGCTGTAATATTTTCTCCTCGAAAGTTGATGTACTACTATACTATAGGCCTATATAGTTGTATATGATGACAGTTGAAATAAAAGACTTGAAACATCAATCAAACCATTAAATGAAGCATGTGACAAAGGTTTATGTGGATATATACTTCATTTATTTAGCTACTGTGATAGGTGATACCCTTTTTAACAATTACAAAAACATAAATCAGTTTTCTATACCCGTGTGGTACTTTTCCTCACTCAGACATGACAGCTGTAGAGGTAGTGGAAAGACTGACACCTTCTGAAAAAATTAACCCCATGCCGTAACAGCATAGTTGCCCTGATGAGAAAGCACACAGTATGTCTGCTACTGGAAGGACATAACGGACTGAGTTCACTGCTGTGACAAACAGTACAGAGGTCGAAACGTGTGAACACAACTGTCCTCAAATGTGTTCACACAGAAATATCTGCATCTTCCACTTTTAGGACAAAGTCCAATAAACACAATATATGGTGAATATTGACAAAAATGTAACAATTTAGTCCTTTTTAGACAAGCTTACAGCTTATTTGTTCATATGTGTGATGCAGACACTGAGGTGAGTGATGTTTAGATTAGTAGCTACATAAGTTGATTAATGACATAATAAACTTAAAGAAAAGAAGAAAAAAAATTTTTTGAGCAACGCAATACATTAGGTTTTTCTAATGGTCAGTGTAGCACAATAAGGCACAATTAGCTTAACAGCCAGATATGTTGTTGACAGTCCTTCAGCCTCCCAGTAGCACACCACCTTGTATACAGTCAACACCAACAGTTCTCTCATCACGTCAGTGAGAAGAAATATACAGGCTGGAAGATTTCATTCTGATTTTTGTTCTGACTTTTTCGTTGGAGGCAGATTTTATCCCGTGGGCTCAGAGGGTGGAGAGTTGCTTAGTTGAAATGAATGGTTTTGGATGTGAATTCAAAATCAAAATTTTGCTTTGAAATATTCTGCAATAAGTAAACGCATTCAAGTTCATTAAAGTTGAGAATTCAGACACAAAACAAGTTGAAATTCAGAGCACAATTCAGATTAAATGTCTGCAGTGGAAGGAGATGTCTTGCTTTTTACAACTAAGTTTTTTTTTTTTTGGCTGTGGTTCACAAAGATCAACTCAAACCAACAGACAATATTTCCTGCACAGCTCAAAGAGTATAAATGTTTGAAAATCCAATCTGCTGTCATTTCTATCAAGATACACACCATCAGTGATCTCTGAAAAAAAAAACAAAAAAAAAAAAAAAAACAGAGACACATTTACTTTTTACCAGCTTCCTTCAAACCCTTATGAACCTTAAAGTCTTTTACATTCTTGCGTATGGATTCACACATTCACACACAAAAAAAAAAACAAACAAAAAACCCCCCAAAAAATCAGCCAGGTTATACATAGATTCATTAATTCAGCCTTTTTAAATAACAGTGATCTGTTTTTTCGCAGAAATAATAATAAATATATTCAATTTATTCTAAATTTGGTATTGAGAAAACATCAAAATAAAATCCTCTAAAGCTGAAACCAAATATATAAGTGATGCTAAGCTAACTAATAAGGCTATCGGTGCAAGTCAGAGCCACCATGGATTAACTCTATTTGGATTTAATTATCATAAAGTAACAAAGAATTTTCTTTTGTTCTGAGAATAAACAAGTGTGAAGTTAAATACAGACTCTTACAGACAACTCCATGGTTTTGCAGTACATCGAATATTAGGATGAATACCGAATTTCAAGCATGTGTTATTTACTATAGGTCACGACGTGTCCCTCGCTAACGAGCTTCCCCGTTAGCAGAAGTCACAGGGACCTCTAATGAAGCAGTTTAGAAACTTTTAATTTATGTTCCTTTGAAATAAAACTAATTTTCTTGCGACCCCTATAATAGGTCATATGTCGTTTTATAAAAAAACATTAAGCATTCAGTATTCAGTGGTATTCACCTTAATTCTGTTAAACCATTACAGTACCGTTAGCATTTCTAATTTAACATATAAATATATAAACCAAACTGAAAACACCGTCACCCAAAAAAAAAAAAAAAAAAATACAGATGCATATTCATTACATCAAAATTAAACCATTAATTAGCTTGAAAAGAAGAACAACAACAACGAGGAAAAAGAGGAAGAAGAAATCTAGTGTGGGCTCCCGTTGAAAAGGGAGCTTGGCTTTACCTTTTGGTCTTGGTGGTTTGACACCAGCAGGGGGCAGTGTTACTTGGTAGAAAGTGATTGTACAGCAGTCTGTTTCCCTCATTGAGAATCATCATGTATAGTGAGCTTAGTGAATGAAAGTCGTCCTTCTTTCCACTAATTAAGTGCGAGCAGGATAAGTCAACATTCATAAGGTGTGAATGTTATTCATTAGCCAAAGCGGGAAGGAAGAAACAGACAAATACTAATGTAGGCATGAAATGCTGGTGAACAAAGTGCATTTTGGGAGATAACCTCAACACACAAGGCTAAATGACAACCTGGATTTGGCTATATGTCGCTGCGGCTGCCTCAGAACAGACTGGGTCTCTGCTGCGTCTCCATATGGAAATATAGACCAAGGTAGACCAAGTCCAGGTCGTAAAGCAAGCTCGCATCAAGTGCTTCATAAAACAGAGTAGCGTGCAAACCTTTCAGAAAACAATCTAAACCCATATTATTTACAGTAAATAGAAGAGCAGGTTCTCTCAACAGTGATCCACTGCTACCCTCAGAATTCATGCAGACAGACACAACAGTAGCTGACTGATGTCATTTCTAAATAGACCACAAAGGATTTCATTCTTTGACTCGGGGGAAAGATAGTACATTGTTGAGAGGTGCTGCTTCACAGCTGGACATCTATTTTCATGAGTTTGGACACACATTCAGTTCAGGAAAATAAAAATGAGACAATAACAATGTGTTTTGTTCATGACAGCTTTGAAAAAGGACATCTGTTATTAAAATGCGTTTGGCTTTGTTAGGCCGTCTAAGAAAGGACACTATTTACTCAGCTTTTAGCTGCAGGTTAGAAGACAAAAGCGTTGTTGGGTGACATTTACAAAAAATGAACAAGTGGAATGGATATAATATTGAATAATGTTAACATTTATAGCAACAGTTACACGATATGTTCATGTTAGTGCACACAATACGATAGTAAATACAGGTAGACTTGATTAGTATTTGTTAATCAGCAGTTTTCCTTCAGTTGCTTTACTATACTGGTGTGGATGTCAACGTTTATGAAATTAGTTAACGGAGAAACTACACAGAACAACATCTCATTTTTTGAACACTTCACCACAGACATGTTAAGAGACAAATGAAGCATTGATGTCTTGTTAGAGGAAACTAAAAAGTGGGTCACAATTAACACAAAATGTGTCTCAGTTTTATATAATACTATCAAGTATTCAATGTACAACTGTCCTGTATTCATTATATCACATTTAAGGCAATGTATCACAAATGGACTGACCACAACAAATACATTTCCCTGTATATCTGCATTTAAATACAAGAGGGTATATTGCTCATGGGCTGTATGTGTGGAAGAATTACTTCTATGCAGATGTTTTTTGGTCATTGATACCTTATTAAGGCCCACAGAGGAAATTACATTCATCCATAATTAGATTCACTGAATTGCAGCAGTTTTCTAAAGATGTTTGGAGTGAAGTATGGCCATTTCTTTTGGTGCAGCATACTGTGAGTGCAATATGGAGCATGAGACAACTTGATTGAATGTGTCTAAATGGGACATTCCTGTAGGTTTTTAATACACAATGATAAAGTTCTCAGGAAGGGCAGCATAATACAGAGGCCCCAGCAGCACCAGCTATGATCACATCTGTTCTTTACTTATAGAAATGAGAATTTTAGGGCACCCTGGTGCCACATGAAGCAGCACAATAAGGAATTTACATTCTTGCTCAATTGGCATCACTACATGGATCAACCATTTCCAATGCATTCAACAAGCAATGTTGAGGTTTTGCTTCTTACAGAGCAGAGCAACTGGGGGAACTGAGCCAACCTTTGAAGGCTAAACAGCTGTTAGCACTAAAACCAGGTTGCAGCAGCTCTTTTATTCTAAATTGACATAATTTCAGGGAAATTTGATTAAAATTGATGCAGTTCATTCCTACCAGAAAGCTGTAGAAGTTGTAGAGGACTGGTGAAAGTCTATGGAAGAGGCATCTTAAGTTGATGCTTGAAAAATGGGTGTATACCTTATTATGGCCACTCTTAAATCTATGCTGATGATTCAACACCTCTGATCTGACTGTACTGTTGGTATATTCAGAGCCTCTAACTGTCCACAATCTGTCAACAATGCACGTGAACCACGTTACATGTGGTTGGTGAACAACAGTTAGTTCTTGGTCTTTTTAACCACCATGTATGGTAGTTAATGTTTTTGCATCTACTTCTTAATTTAACCTTTTCTTTGTTTATAAAGTATTCAGCGTATTGTGAGGAGATCTGAAATTGAACATGTGTATTCGGTTTGCTGGTGCTGTTGGAACATCAGCGGCACGATGTTGCATTCACATCATATCGGAAGACACGAAGACAAGAATAAAGGAATGACTTTGCTATAGCTTGGAATATTGGGGCAGAGAATACTAAACATCAACCATACAACTGCAGATAACTGGACAACTGGAGATAATCATTTTCTTAAGCAGGGTTGATTGTCTGACTAATTTCCTAATTATCTGCCAACATTTGTGGATTTGCCCCCAAATTTGCTTGACACCATTTCGAGGTTCCTATAGAAAAAATAGTCCCATATCCTGTCTGTAGCCACAACTGTCTGCCATGAAGGTATCTGTACCTCACTTGCAGTGCTGTGTTTACAGTAAATCCGATATGAGGTGAACACGGCAAAAAAAAGAAAAGAAAATACAGTTAGCACTACACTGTTTTTCACAAACTGTTAGCCTCTTCACATGCATACAGTAACTTACACTTTTCTCTCAGGTTAATATTTCATAGCCACAGCTGATGCTCTTTGACAATCAGATATTACTCCTCACAGCTTCCAACAACACAGTTGTTGCTTTGGCAGTTAGTTATGGTGAAATTCAGAGGAGCCCATATAGAGCCTGGTGGGACACCCAGAGGCACCTCTTGGGTTGCAGCTCAGTTTGTTCGTAGTTGAATTATTGCAAGGTTGTGCTGGAAGTGAAGTTGGAGTTGGCAAAGGATCTAAATGTTGGTTTCCCGCTGCATAGGTTCCTCTTCTTTCTTATCATTGTTGAACAGCTCCTCAGAGGCCTGGGCTTCTCCATCAGCCTCCTTTTTATCCTGAGGACGATCTGGATCTTCAGTTTCAGTCCGTTTGTACAATTCTGCCTGTTTGCGCTCACGCTCCAAGAGTCTGTAGTTGATGAAGTTTCCGATGAAGAGCCAAATACTGGCGACAATCACAATAGCTCCACAGGAGAAATACATATATTTATAGTTACCGGTAACATCGACCAGTTTTCCTGCAAGACAAAACAAAGTTTTCAAATATTATTATAACATAAATTAAATAGAATTGAGATATAGATATAAGCTTCGGTGAACTGCTGAAGAATAGGGAAGAGAGGGAATGAAGAACTACAAAGACTTTGTGATTGACGAGTGTTAACATTTTCTCAGCTGGTGTTGCCCATTAACTAGCAAGCTACTAAAATTAACATAACTTTCTATTCTGACCACATCTTAAAAATGCTGCAGCGTTACCTCAGTTTCAGTTCCACAGATATATATGTACATAAAATGTGCTCTGAGACAGGTCATACCTGCTAGTGGTGGACCAAGGAGGACTGGGCAGCACTCCACAATGGTGGTGAGTCCAACAGCACTGGAGAACCTTTGAGCCCCGACTAGATCCATCAGTGTTTCAAACAGCACTGAGCTGACCATGCCAAAGGCAAAGCCAAAGAACACTGCATACACGACCAGACCGGTGTAGTTGTCCACCAGTGGGCAGAGGATATGGCACACCCCGTTGTACAGAACAGCCAAACTGAAGAAGTACTGGATCCTTGGTCTAATCCAGCGCGAGTTGGCCAAAAGTCCCATGGATGGTCTGGCAAACATGTCAACAAAAGCCAAGACTGAGAGCAGAAAGGCAGCAGAGTACTCATCCACACCCATGTCCTTGGCATAGGCAGCAAGGAATACAATAGGTGCAAAGAAGCCCAAGAACATGATGACATTGCCAGATAGGTAGATGAGGAAGCCACGATGTTTAAAGAGCGTCAGGTCTAGGTACTTGTTGACTGTTTGCCAGACAGTTTTCTTCTCTTTCGTTGTGGTGGGGATGACAGCTAACTCTTCGTCTTTCTTGACTTTGCCGGGTGGTGGCCCCAGAGGCCTCATGAGGGAACCAGCAACACAGCAGTTCAGCAGCAAGCCACCCAGAATGAGGAAGCTGCCTCTCCAACCAAAATTGTTGAAGAGATATTGGTTAAGAGGAGCCAGGGTGCTGAGGAACACTGGACTGCCTGCCATCGCCAGCCCATTAGCAATGGGACGCTTCTTAAAGAAATACTTGCCAATCATGGTCAATGCTGGCTGTAGGTTGAAGGCTAATCCCAGTCCTATGAGGAAAGATGGCAGAAGTAAATGACTCAATAACAATACCTTGTGCCAAAGAACACTTTAAAAAGGACATTTTTACACACAAAATCTAGTCATTACTTTAGCGACCTTTTTCTCCTAAAATGCGCTTTGTTCACTAGCATGATGTGCTACCAAACACTGCCCATTGCTAGAACAGTTTTCATGCTATGCTACGTATGGTAGCAACATTGGCTCCAGGGATTTCAGTGCCAGTTTTCAGATTGCCAGTTATCTGTCAAATAGTTAATGACATTCCTATCAGCCTCGGCTGCTTACTATTTTGTTGTTTCATTATCATTATTAGTGCAAATTAGCAAACATCTAGATAACATTGTCAGAATAAGCTATAATGTTAGCTTCAGCTAGAAGTTATTAAAACAATAACTAAATAGAGTCAGACTAAACCAGGGTCTATAGTTTGACACATTTTACAATAAGTTAGTTAGTTAGACCTTGGGGGAAAGTGGTTTTACAGTGCTGTATAACAATTAACACATATCGTCACACAACCATGACAGGCATAGATTCACAACATGAAACTAGGACACAGAGCCCATGACAGTGATGGGTAAAACACCACGAGGACAAGACACTTAGCAAGTCCTCCTATTTAGGGCTGCTATGGCTGCGGGTGCCAAGCTTTTGCCAAAGCTATCCCTTCTGCTCGTCAGGGACCCTGTACCTGCGCCCGGAGGCCACAACACTGTCGTGTTGGTTAAGTAGGTGCTGGATGTCCTGTCCTGTACTATTCTGTTTGCAATATGTGTGACGGCTTTATGCTTGAGCTCTTGGAGGGCTTGCATGTGAGTTTGGCCTAATTTGTGCAACAGGATGCTGTGTATGCTTGCCCCAATCTACATAATACATGATGTGCCATTAGAAGACATTTTCAAATTAAATGAAGTCTCAATAAAAATTAAAAAAAAAAAACACATTAAGCAAAATTATCAGAAAATGAAATAACTTCCTGTACTGTGAAAACACCAAGAGCTGCCCACAATAGGGAGCCATTTACGGGCCTCAGCACTGAACACGACACAGTGGATTTGCTCTCTATGTGTGGGTATTGATTATTAGATAGTAAACTCATGCTATTTCACTTAAAATGAAATAGATTATTGACTGGTATGGGTGAACTGTAGACTGAAATATGTCTTAATGGATAGTAACAGGACTTAAACCAAATAAGGAAAGCTAATATTGATGGTAGAAGATTGTAGGTCACCAACTTCTACTACAGTTAAGCTGTACAATAGTATATAATATAGAAAAATACAGCTTAATACACATAGATCAATAAACAAAGCAAACGCTCTTCCTGCTGAGGCAGTTTTATTTTTAACCAGCCTTAGAAGTAGAGGCTAATCAAATTAACTGAAAATGGACTTAAGTGGATTTAGATGGACTTACCACCGATAACGCCGATGCAGAGGTAAAGCTGCACCACGTTGTTGCAGAAAGAGGCTAAGATCATTCCACTGGAGCAGAGACAGCCGCCCATCATGACGATGGGCCTACATCCATACTTGTTGACCAATATGCTGCTGATTGGTCCTGAAACAAATGGGAAAAAAAGAAGAAAAAAGAGAAGACATGTCAATCCATCCATGATGCATGTTTACAGTACAGGATGAGTGAACGCGAGAGCTTAATGATTTAATCTACTTAGTGCTGCAGGCCATCAGGGCCCAGCTTCTATTAATAGCAGCAACCGGGCTGTTTACATTTTAAAATGTGACACCACCATCAACTTGTGTCACATCAGTTTAAAAGAGAGAAGTGACATTGTAACAAATGAGAACTTCATTTTATGGTTTATATCACGCAGTTTAACTTACAGTAAAGTGTATACATCATGATGCACCAAGCTATTTTTTTGATTCTCCACTTTGCGTTTTCAACCAAGAAAGACGACTGCTGATTCATGAGGATCAGCAGCTGATGTTTTTATTTGTCACTGACAGCCCCAGTAAAAGTCTTACATTGGGTTAATTAGGCTGTAACTAAATCACTACTTAACCATATTAACTGAACAACTTAATCAGAGGTGAAAGCCTGGGTCAACGTTAATGTTGTCACACTGACTGTCGCTAGTAAACGACAATTTGGCCGTCCACTTTTTGTTCTGTGCTCACCCTGTTTTACTATTCTGTTGATGTGGAATGTAACTGTAACATGTTTCACCTTTATTTGTAGTTAAAGGTGTGAAAAAAGTAAGAAAACAACACTGATATATTATCTTATCAGGTTTTACACTAAACATGTTAGCAAAAGTGTTTACATACCCAGCAGATTTGGATCAACATTAGCATTTATGTAGAGTGTTGCTCCTGGCAACAAGACAATATTAAGTCCATTTAGCTCTGTTTGCACCAACATCTGAAGGAAATACCTGTCTTTTAATTGACTCAAAGCTATATTTTGATCAGCAGCTAAATGCTAGGTTTTCCTGAAGGTTAGTTAAAAGTCTTCCTAACAGTCTAGTTCCAGAGTCAAACCAAAACGCAAGGACTTGAAGACCTATCGGCTTTTGTTTACAGAAATTACATTTATTTTTCTGAATGAATGAATGAATAAATGATGTCCAATCATCAAAACAAGAGGTAAAAACTATTTGAACAAAGTAAAGAGATGTATAATGGTACACTTCCTGTGATTAGTTCAGGTAGTCATCACACCAGAGATGAACCAGTCTTGGATTCAGTTGAAAGGGGTCCTGGACTCCCTGGGGTCAATCAAGAAGTGTCCATTGCTCATCCCCACCAAATTGAACAGTAAAGAAGCAGTGGACAGGTCAGGGTTCAGTTCAATCAGACTAAACAAGGTTTAGAAACAGTAAACTGGAAATGCGACTGTTGAACAAACTGAGGTCGAACCAGCACAACAAAGCTGGGGTCAGAAAACCAAAATAATGAGCTTAAAGTTTGTAAAACACACAAAAATAATGATTAGCGCTGTTTTAAAGTCCTAGCTTGAGAGCTACAAGTATGTTCTGTGGTTAATTTTGTGAGAGAATTTTGTGAGAGAAGAGAAAAAGCCGAGGTTGGTTTTACACCTGGGATACTGAATATTTTGCCTCGGTTCACTCAGTATTTTATATCATATTTCTGCCATGTACCACTGTTATGCGGTTGCTTTAAACTTTTTAGGAATCAATGCATCCCATAATTGACACCGATTCCTCTTCCCTTTACTGAATTTTAAGTACAGGAGGTGTGAATTGAATGGGGAGTGAGAAAAGTAATGAAAGATGTATTTTTTTGAAATAATGTTCTCATTACCAGCCAGAAGATGTATCAAATTTCTGCCCGGCCCAGTGCAATTTAAGGGAAAAAAAAAAGAATGAAAAAAAGGCACTACGGGCAAGGAATCATCTGACTTAATTTGCTCTGCATGAATCTTTTTTCGACCTTGAAGAAAGTTCCCCCTCATTTGCATCCGCAGCAGTGATCAGTATTCTCGGGGGTTCTGCGGGACCCGAGTCGTTCGAGATGAGGAAGCCCCTGAGCCTGCACATTACCTCCCTTGAAAAAGGCTTATCATCTCCTGGCCAGACACAGCGTGGACTTCATTACACAGTGGACAAAACCCCAAACTAAATATAACCACCTAGATCCCAGAAGGGATGGACACATATAGAAATGTGTCTTGCAGTTTTTTTTTCCTCCAACAACCCTTTAATGTGAGCTGGTACAGCTTATGATGTGAGGATGACGACGACCCATCACACTTCAAACAGGATAAAGAACACTTTTAAAAGCTCCTGCTGGTGAAGAGACAGACACGGTTTTCTGAAGTGACAGTGAGTCTGGCCACTGACCCATTACACGGATATTTATGGGGATATAACAGGAGGTCAAACCAGCCTGAAACAACTTTTAATAGAACTTTATCCATATTTGTGGACTGACGTGAGGCTTCAAGGTAAAGCTTTAGAGGTGAGGAACAGCAGGTAGCAACAGACCGGACGATGTTAACACGGGGGCCTCAGGATTAAAAAAGCATGGATGTGATGGGAAGGTTGCCAGTTTGATCTTCACAGTGTTGAAAGTTACATCTACAACCTTTAATACCACTCCTCTTGTGAAGCTGCTCAGGGAGAACTGTGGTTGTTCTGAATGTCTTCCACATGTGAACATGTAGAATTCAGATACCCTTTATAAAGATATAAAAACTTTTAGAGACCTGTAAATGTCCACCATCTTTCTAACTTTGCATTTATCTCATGTTCTAAGAAAGAAAGGACGAAGGCATTTGCAGGAGGTACAGCAGTTCAACATTGCAGTGGTGTGTTTAGTATTCATTTAAGTGTATGTATTCATCAAATGTGATCAGTTTCCTGCGAATAAAATCCAGTTAGAAAACTATTGTTTTTGTTTGTAGGTTTCCCATATATTGTTTTTGTGTATTGATTTTTGAGGTCACAGTGACCTTGACCTTTGAAATTTGACTACCAACAAATCAGATCAGTTCATCTTTAGGTCCAAATGAATATTTGTGCCAAATATGTAAATATTCCCTTGAGGCCCTGTAGAGATATTGCCCTGACAAGAACAGGACAAATGGATTGATGACCTGAAAACAAAAATGCCTCCATCATCAGTGCAGACAGCTGGTGCAGGCAGCATTGAATAAAAACAAACTAAACATTAAAATTTAATTTCAATATTGATGTCTCTTTCAGCCAGATCACTTTAATAGTTTGACATTGTTTTCTCAGGTTAGATGCAAATCAGTGTCACTGCTTTCATGTTTTCAAATTCTACTGATCATATCAGTCGCTGTGAGGACATGGTGGTTTATTTACAACAACAACATAACTACCCACACAGATCAGCAGCTGAACTGATTAAATGGCAGATAATGAAAGTGATTACTATTACGTCATTTAGCACACAACAAAATTAACCTCTGCATTTAACCCATCATCTAAGTGAGCAGGGGCCAGCCTGGACAGCGCCCGAGGAGCTTGCATGAGGACACTCAGTGGGACCTGGTCTCTCAGATAATCTCTATAATCCCCATAATCTCAGAGTGCTTTGAAATCTGATAACAATCCTCATTTGTGATTTATCTGTAATATGTCCAATATATTTTCATATGTGTTTTTTGCTCTTTTCTTAAATCTCTATGCTGCTGCAACGACGTAATTTCCCTACTTTTTTTCCCTACGATTTTTTTTAAAAAGGAATTTGAATTTGAATAACAGAAAAACTGAAATACTGCAGAGGTAAAGTGCTCCATTACCCTGAGCAGATCCATGACACTTGAAAGTGCTGCTGAAAAAAACTTTTTACATTCAATAAATCTCATAGATTATATATAAACATACATACATACATATAATATACAGCATATATACATATATATGTATACACACACATACACACACACACACACATACATACATGCATAAGTGTGCGTGCCCACACACACACGCCTCAAGAAAGAGGTTGGGGACTTGCTGTTCAACAGTATCAAGGATTCTACACATGAATAATTAATGCAACTTGGTTCCATAAGATTTTTTTTTTTCATTTTACATAAAAATGTTAAAATATTACAGCGAACACTTTCTTGAAAGAATGTGGCTTGTTCTTTGACCTCATGATAAACTAGGTGGTTTATTTACTGTCCTGTCATCTACACGTCTTAGTGACTGACAGTAAATCTAACACTGTTTGCTCTCTACCTCATCCAAGGTCAGCTCTCTCTCTTCCTCTCTGGATTAGTGACTCTAATTCAACATGCAGTCTGCAGCTTAAACATGTCATCAGCGCGCGACACTCGCTGTGCTTAGCGGGAGGAGGACGGTTGCTTCACAGCAGCCTGATGTAACAGTATGTGATGTTTTGCCACAAAGTTGAAATTTGTGGAATGCTTTCAGTTTTTTACTGGACAAATAGTCACAGTTTTTCATTTTCCTCGACAGACCACACACCTGATTCCACATAACTACACAGTTACAGACGGTTGCTGAAAAACTCCTTGTTTACAGATGGTTTTGCATGACTGGTGAGTCAACCAACTGTAAAAATACAAATGCAAATCTTCAGAAAGGGTATGAGGCTATTACAGTTCAGCTGCACATTTTCATTTCCAGTTTAGACTATTTGCTGATAAGAATTCCCAGGGAAGCAGAACATTGCACAGCTTCCTATCATCCTTCATCGACAAAAACTTTCTGAGTGGAGTTGATATGTCCTCTCCTTGTCTATGTGTTTTTTAGTTGTGAATACAACAACCCTATGATAAGACTTGTTCAGGGTGTAGCCTGCCCTTGCTTAGTCAGCTGGGATTGGCTTCAACCCCCATCTAGACACTAAGCTGATGGAAGACTTGTTTAAAGTGATACACCAACACCGTCTATTGTGTCAATAGCTTGGCTAAAAAATTCTACGTAACAAAGCATTCAAATTATTATTGATTGTTCATAGGTAGAAAGCCTTCAACCCTCCATCATTTGCTCTGTATTTGGGTTTGGGTCAAGGGGGTAGCAAGCCAAGCAAGTTAGTGTGGGGGTCCTCCACTTTAACGACACTTTCCACTTCCTGTTGATGGATCCATAGGTGATCCCAAACTAGATAAGATTTTTAATCTCTCAAGTGTGTTCTGGGTCCAACATGAAGTCTTCTACCAGTTGGATGTATCCAGAAAACCTCCAATGAGTGGCCTCCAGGAGACTTGAACCATCTCAACTTGGTACTCTCAACAAAAGCTAAAGCAGATCTACTCTGAGCTCCATATTTAAGACTGAGTACACTCATTTTAACTTGTATTTGCAGTCTCATCCTTTTGATTGCCACCCAAAACTCTTGACTAATGGTGAAGTTTGGTGAAGGGCTCCGACTATAAAATCGTCAGCTTTAAATTCTGGCAAAGATGGTTTTACCACTGACGCTGCACCAATCCATATGTCAATCTCACTTCATTTCGTCATAAAAACGAACAGAGGAAAACAGTAGACCTCTTCAAAGACCCTCTTTAGGTTTTGAAATACTGTCCAACAAGCTCCAACAAGTTTGCCATTTATTCTTAGTTCATAAAAAGTTCAGCAGGTCATAGAGGAAAGGTTTGAAATAGCAAGTAAAAGGTCTTTTGTGTAACTTGGATTGACTAGATTATTTTCTGGATGTGTGGAGCTGTTGCTCATTATCAGGCAGCCTCACAGTTAATGACAGAGCTGTGTAAACACCAACACACACACATGGACACACAGCGGTGGGGAATTAGGGAGGTGTTAAACATTCAAATAATGATTCCTTCATCAGCATAAGAGACAGAACAAGAGAGCAGGTGTTTAATGAATTGCTGATGAGTGCGATCAATATGAATGAACGAGTAACACGAGCTCATCGCTTGGTAACTGCACTTATTGACACGTCAACAGGCAATAATGACAGACGTACAGTCACTGGTGAAGTCTTGCCATGTGGCAGACACACTATTTGACAAGTGTTTTATCTGCTAATGAGCTCTGAGGTCAAACCAGATAGATTCCCGTCTCCAAAAACAGACAAGTCTCAAAAAGTGGAACTTTCTTTACCAGCATGTGATGTAGCCATCTTAGTTATTTCTTAAAGATATAAATCTGAAATGTTAGTCAATATTTTACATATAGTTTTGTCTACAGGTGAAATATGAAGCTTTAACCAAATTCATCCACTGTCCTTATTGGAAGCTCTGATATACAAAAGAGGAAATGAGCCTCCACTAGTGCAGATGGCGACAACAGCAGTAGATAAGAGTGACAGGAGGATTATGGCGCAGACAGATGGCAGCCGTGGCACCGCCAAGCAGAAAGGTTACAGGGCTGAAGCCAAAGTGGGGAATACAGCAGGTGAGCGGAGCAACATGGAGGGGAATATGATCTGCTGAAAACACATTGTGACTCTTGAAAAGGTTCCTTATTCAAGAAAGAATCGAGGACCAGCTGTAGTCATTGTGTCTGCATTTCATATGACCACAGATTTGTGTGAATTTGATTGAATGCCCACCTCTATTAGAATTTTTAATAATACCAACACCAATTTCTGATTTATCTAAAACCCTGTGTCACACTGCCCACGCTGCCTGGTGGCGAAATGGATCAGTATATTAAAATCCACAGGTGCCCACAAGATTATTATCTAAAATCAGCATCTATTATGTGACTGAAATTGACAGTTAAATGAATTGGCATTTACTGCTTTGCCTGGTAATACATGGTGGTTTCCTGTTTGTCAGGTGGCTCAGCAACATGACGCTGTGGTTTCGAATCTAGGTCATGTTCTGATGTTACAGTCTCTATCCTGTCACACAGACATGTTCAATAAATAAAATCTTAAAGAGAGTTCTCAATAAAACTCTTAAACATTGTGATTTAGAGGGTTTTAGTTGAAATAAAGGACTTGATTTAATTTTGATGAGTCATTTCCTGTTTAAGATATCATATCTTTCATGTTTGTTCGTCTTCAGTTGTTTCCTGCAGTGTTAGCATCCCCTAAACTACAATGACGATGTCACTCTGGGTTATTTGATTGCTGCATTGTGTGTCAGCTAATATTAGTTTACGTTTCTAGTCATCTACAACAGGCCCACGGGCAGTTAACAACTTTCATTGTTGTCTGGTGCTTTTACTCCCCATTCATGATTTGAGCTCTTGGCTTTTGCTTCAACTGAAGCCAAGTCAGCCATCTTTGTTGTCTTTGTTCATTTTACACAATAAATGTGAAGGAGTTTGACACTTTGCTGTAAAAAGGGTTTGCAAACAAAGTAACAAGTAACATCTAGTGAGATGTGACAGTAGCCTCCATAGTGATGTGTACGAGCGACTAACACTAGCATCCATGGGCTTTAGCTTCCCTGCTAATACCTCCTACCAGTCATTGGTGGCAGTCCAGAACTGAGCTTGGTGTTTACAAAACATAGGTTATATTAAGGCCAGGAAGATAATTAGCATAGCTAGCTGGTTGCTACTTTCAAAATGAGGTATAAACTAAAGTTTAATGGTGTAAAGTGAAGACAGCTCAAACTTCTAATGGGTGATGTCATTGCTAGTGCTATGTTAGCTTGATAAAAATGGGCTTGACTTGTAGCATAGTTTGGATCCTTCTGCAGAAATTTTAAATTTTTCAAATTTTCATTTCACATTTAAATTGAAACAAATCAAAGACTCACCTGCTGCATACATGACTGCTAGCATGATGGAGGAGATCCATGCAATCTGACTGTAGGAGGCATCAAAGATAATCTGGATCTCCTTGAAAAAGACTGTGATGGCCTTGGGGAATGCATAGGAAAACCCTATGGAGATGAAAGATGCAAACACCACAGCCCACCCCCAACCGCCATCCGGTGGGGTCACGGCCAGGGGACTCGTGGCCGGTGGCGGCATCACTGGCCCACCTCAAGGCTGGTTGTTCACTGCAGGGACAGACAAAGAAAGGAGAGACAGGATATTAAACCTTACATAATGTATGACTTCATTTTGTCCTGTGATTGATTATCGATTAGTCAGATCTCCGCAGTCTTAGAAATAAATGAACCTGAATCTGTTGCTTCGAGGAAAATGTCACACATCATTACTTAAAATAAAAAGATAAGTCAGATAACTAGCAGTAGCTGATGTTGTCAGTATACAAATGACTGTGAGATAACAAACCAGGTCAAAAGCTTTGTCCTTTAAGTGTCACTTGCTCGATCAACTGCCAGGAGTAATGTGAAACTAGCAGGAGAAGGACATGCCACAGGACTGTATCCTGGAGAATACATGTGCAAACACACAGACACAATAGTAATACCAGCTCGGAAGCACATGCGCTCACTCTACCTGAGAGACATGACCTGACTGGCCCAGCAGCTCACCTTGGGCCCACCCCCTCAAACCCTCAGGTAGTAATGGAAACAAGACAGAGGCTGTCAACTGATCAGGTGCTGCTGTGTACAAAGCAAACACGCCCTAATTACGTGCGACAACCCAAGAGTGCCAATTGTGCTCAGCTACACTTCACTCTGTTGATTTTTTACAAGCTAACTGACATGGACAAACACACACACATTCACGTACACATCATAGAGCAAAAAAAAAAAAAAAAAAGGCAGCTGTTGTGTTTTAGCTCCGTCTAACCTCATTAGCTTCACCTCTTTAAATCGTCCAGCAACAATTTACAGCGGTATAATTAGATTATGGTGCATAGTGAGATGATGGCAGCCAGTTTGTGGACGAATCAACTTCCTACAAGCGAGCAATTACTTGAGATTAACAAAGCTGGATGTGGTTCACTGAATATGGCTGTGAAATAATTGACACCTGTGATTGCAACAGCAAGAGGAACAGGGGCTAGTTAAGGTCGCACCCCACAGCTTATGTAAAAACCAGGGTTATATAATGTCCTCAGTGGGGGGAATTTTCCAGTTGGTACAACTTCTTTTAGGGAGAACTCCCACTGATAACATCTTGACATGAAAAACTGTCATACCACACTGTTTTAAGTCATCATCGCATGCACCAACAAGTCTGTGGTTGGTTCTTACAGTGTTACCTGTTACATTATCCCATCAATAAAAATCTATATCTGTATCTATATAAAAATCTATATCCTAAAGACATCATTTCATTGGTTTACATTTATTCATTAGTTACCCTGCACTTTATCTACCAAGCAAACATCCACTGTGATAAGTAAGGTTGGTAAGTCTACACTTAGATAGAACACACATAGAACATCACAGTTCTATAAAGGGGAGCAGACACTTCACTTTGTCTGTAAATAGTCCTTGAGCATCGGCTTCCGACATCAATAAAGGATGTTGCTCCATTTCCTAGTTGGCACTTGCACCAAACCAGGTTGCAATACAGTGAAGGCTAACACAGAATCCTTGCGTCAACAGAAAAACATTAGTGGTGATGACTCATTTTGGTGCCAATAAACACATCTGCCAAGTTTTCAAAAATATAAATTAGTAACTAAAGTTTTATACAGGGTTAGAGGCATGGGGAATGTCTCAGGACTATACAGACGCTGAAGAGTGCCATCAGAATAATTCTAAACTTGTACACAAACAGGAGTATGTGGTTATATATATATATATATATATATATATATATATATATATATATATATATATATATATATATATATATATATATATATATATATATATATATATATATATATGAAGAATCACAATTAGATTTTTGTGCAAAATCATTAAGCCCAACACCTGAGTTTCCTACCCTATACAAAAAAATCTTGACACATGACTTGACTGTAAACCATTTGAATCTATAGATGTTTATATGTTTATAGAAGTGATACTTTTTGGCCACCTAGGGGCAGTAGAGGAAGCTAAACACAACTCTAATATCTTGTAAAATTATATAAGTAAACATGTTAGGAAAATAATTGTTTGCACATTTCCATGAGTGATTTAGACTTCCTGACAAATAAGAGTCCAAAAACGTAACCTTGATTGTAGCTCTGTTTTGCTTTCAACCTATTTCTGTGGGGAAATGTGTTTTTAGCTGCTGAATACTTGACTATGAACACCAGCTAGTTGCTAACTACAGTTGTGTAGTTCTAGACACACTAAGTTTTTTATGTGTGTTTGCTGATAAAAACCAGCCTGCCTCAATTAGAGCAGTGAAAATCAAAGTTACAAGCTAGCTAGCTAAAACAAACAAACAAACAGCTGGCCAAAAAGCTAAAAGCTAGCTAAAAAAGCTAACAGCTACTTACTGAGGGGAAAACCACAGTTGATGTTAATTTAATCTTTTAAAGAAATTCCATCAAACCCATGCTAAGTGTACCCATCATTTAGAGTATGTATTTATTAATTTGCTAAAAATCTAAATTAATTTTATATTGGTGTTTCTGTAAACATTAGTGCTACTGCAGCAAGTTTTAATTGGGCCGATGACTGAATATTAAGTACACATCCAACTTGCTAAAACCAGTTTGAATAGAAACATAATCCCCCCTGCTTTACTCCTTTAATCAAAATTTGAGATTATGCCTTTTTTCCTGGGTTCCATAGAATGAGACTAATCCACGCTAATCAGATTACATTCAGTGTAGATACTGGTTTTGATTGATTGAACGTGACGACAATATATGAAGGAGCCTCAGAACTCATAAGCAGCTTAAACTGATGGGTTCTGAAATATAAAACTCCGAACAGATTGACCATAAAAGTGCAGCGATGGGGTGGAAAACAGGGAAATATCCAAAGGAGCTTATGGTTGACCATTTAAGTGCAAATGAAGTTGAGCAATGCAAATGCATATCAGCATTCAGTTGCTACAATGTAAACACTTTCCTCTTGGATTGAAGCCTATATCCGCATCATGTGCCAGCTTTCTTGTGCCTTTTACCTGATGTCACTATAAACTAAGGGACTGACACTGTGTTCAGAGTTGGGAAGCTTTTAAAAACACGTAAGTAAGAAGTCAACATGACTCTGGGGCACAGTGGTTCAGTCTGTTAGACGGCACACCTCTCTGTCCACACCCATGGAAAACAAAAGCGAGTTTTGGCATCTTAACAGGTTCTGGTAATAATTAAACTTTATTGACAGCCGTAGTAAAATTCTTCCACTTTCACTCACATGACGCAGCTATAGATCAGTATAACAAGTAAATAAACTGACATTGCCGTCTATAGAGTCATATATAAGTCACCTGTATGACCAGTTATTATCTAAATCTACATTTACAAAAAATCTAAAGTTAAAAATACATGAACCGTGCAGACACACACACACACACACACTCACACACACACACTCACACACACACACACTCACACAGAAGGAGTACTTCTCCTGTAGTCCAGAACTGTGTAACCCAGTCTGATGAGCCTTTGCCAGTTGGATGATTTCATTATAGAAACACTATTTTGGTTCCCTGTCCCCTCGCTGCTCACTCACTCTGCCCTGTTGTTTCAGCAGGCTCACCAAGGTGAAGGCAACTGGTCATTTTAAGTACTTTATGAGGACACTGAACCAAAACAAAACTGTGTAGCCAGCCCAGCAACACACAAGGACAAGCATCTGTGTGTGTGTGTGTCCTCCAAGGACATTACTGTATCTTGGCAAGAAGCCAATAAATGGCATTCTTTGTAGCGGGAATGGACAAGACGTCTCAGGTTTAATTCGCAACGAGAGGTCGAGCTAAGACCCCAGTGTTGTGTTTCAGGTAAGTTTCGGTGAGGGAAGTTTCACACTGACTGGTGTGGTTATCAAGGTAAGAGATCAGGCCACATGTCAATAACTGGTCTCAGAAACTTGGATGTTTTGGAGTTTACTCCAAACTTAAATTCTGGAACCAAAAAAAAAAAAAAAAATCACAATTAGGTTGAAATGTAGAAGCTTAGAGCCACTACAGAGTAACACGCACCAGCAGCATATGAGATGTGTGAATTGTTTTCCTTGTAAGCTCACACATTAGCAGGGTCAACTCACAAAGACAAGCTTTACCTCATCAGGGCAACCACTTATGTAATTTCTCCGCATCAAATCTCTAAACAAACAGCAATTTTATCACATTTTCTACTTGAACTGGCGCAAACCAGCCACTGTCTCTTTCACTGTTTCATGTGTGCTGCACAAGATCACCTACTAATCAAAACAGATGTCTCTTAAAACTGTAAAAGCTTGAGCAAGCAAGCATGAGTCAGTGGGTGAATAATCAGTCCAATATTCACTTGTTAAAACACATTTACTTTTTCTTTTGCATCTTTTCTGTTGTTTGATGTGATTGTGTAGAGCAGTTTTTTAGAGATTTTTTTCCTACGTGCATCTGTAAACAAAACTAATAAGAGCCATGAGAGTCAACCAAAACAGAAGCAGTATGGGCTGTACAACCAAAATATTAAACTGAACTACAACTATGACCTTAGAGTTATATGCCTCTGGCAACAAGTCACATTTCCTAGTAATTTAATTTCACAAGTTATGGCCAAAACATGTTGTGTGTAGTCGTTGTGACTTTGACCTTTAACTTGCGACCACAAAATTCTAATCAGTTTATCCTAGAGTTTTGTGTACATTGAGTGTGTTTTATACCATATTTGAAAACTTCAAGGCATTTTTTCAGATATCACACTCACAAAGATGGGACATATAGACAGACAACCTGAAAACATGTCTCCAGGCATGGCACCGCAGAGCTGAGCAATCCTGTTCTTTTATGATCAACAAAGGTTAGTTTTGTCGCCTTGTGAAACTACTAGTACAGTAATATAACCAATAATATAACCAACTGTGTATTAAGAGACAAAGTTTACACAGGGAGATTTGATGCAGGTGGTTCTCAGTGGAAGGGGGATTTGATTCTCCCACTAATTAAAGTTTTTGTCACTTCTTGTTTGCTCAGTAGAAATACTTTTTCACTTTCAAAATTGAGCAGTGGCCACTTGGCCACTTTGACACCTCACTTTCATGAGATTCAGATAAAGTGGTGCTGTAAGCCCCGTCAGCAACTTCCCCCAGCTCTCCTTGGACTTAAGGTTACAACAATGCAACATTAACACTAAGGTAACCTCCAGTTCAGACAACTCACTTCGTTTTTGAAATAGTTTATCATTAACCCAATCAGCAACTCTTCAAATGTTGACTGAACTGCACATTTCATTCTTGTTATCGACATGGCATCTAATCTCACTATGCTGATCCCGTAAACACACTTGCCCTTGGTCTTGAGCGGCGACACAATCATGTGAGAAACACCACAGAAACAACAGCTTCCCTCTTTAGGCTGCTTTATGATCAAAAAGGGCTCAGAGCAGGGGAGGTGGGGGGTCCTTCGTGTAAAATGTACCATGACTAAAATACCCTCCCTACTTTATTATGCTTTGAAGGCCTCGAGCAGGGAATTCCTCAAAATGACCCTTAATTAAAACCAGCTTCTAGATGGTCCAATAAATTTCCGTCAACACAACTCTGAACATGACAAGTAGACGGGAAAATCCACCACAACAATTCTCCAAAAACTATCATTTGTGTTACTTAGGTTCATTCCAGCATTAGAATAGAATAGAATGCTGTTTATTTATTATTTATTAAGCGAAAGGTTCAGTCAAACTGTCTCTTACATAAAATTACACCAGTGTGGACACAAAAGCATGCTGGGAAGATGATCTGCTTCACTTTTCCATGTAGGCTGCCAACACCCACATTCAAACAGCCAATCCAAAGCTGCAGCTCTACTCCACACCCCTGAACATGAATGAAGGTCGAAGGCACAGATTCATGTTACAACTTTTTGCATTAATGTTTTAACCAAACCAGCTTTGATGACTTCAGGTAGAACAAGTCTTGTTTGCTCTCATCAGAAATCAAACATACATGAACATTCAGGACATGAAAGATCATGATCAGATTGTACAGGTTTATCCAGCTGCAGCAAAGTTTTAAAATCTGTGCCTGCAGTTTAAAATGAGTGATGTTTGACATTTTTTTAAATTAGGGTTTTGTTTGACAGACTTACATCTGCTCTTCTTTCTGACAGCTTCACAACAACATAATTATTTTCTGTTTTTTCCCCTTTTACTTTGTTAGACATGAAGTCAGATTTGGAGGGAAAATTGTTGGACGTTTCTTTACGCAACAGTAAGGGGGCGCTGTTATTCCAGAACAAACACAAATCAAATCTTAAACAGTTAAAATCATTATAAGTATATGTAATCATCTCAATTTGGAATCATCAATTATGATGATTAAAATAATAAATGAAGATTTAATTGTTTAATAGTAAAGTTGCATACAATGCCCTGTTCTGTACCAGGCAGTGTTTTCCACACAGCAGCTCTTTCACAACAAACCTTCCTGATGGAACATGGAAAACTGATGCATAGTTAAGAAATGGTCTGAAATAGATTCATATCCACAAATTACACAGAAGCACAACCCTCTCTGTGTACTGTCAGTGTCATACATACATCTAATTAGAAAACCTTAACAACTAAATTTCATTATATGGCAGCCATTTACACACGAATACTGAGAGCACTGTATTGGCCTGAGATGGAAACACAAACAGAGACTATTTTGCATTACCTGCAACACGAGGCGACCTGTAAAACAGAAAGAACAAGAAACAACAGTTGAAAAATGCACACCACCTCACCTTTAGGCCAAAGGGCAGGGACACGAAAAACTAGACAATGCAACCTAAACTGACTGATGTTTACTAGTAAATATGTTGTTTACACAGCCCCAGGGCACTGTTTTATTGTAGTTATTTTCTCCATAATGTCATCAACATTCCACCCACCTTTCTCTGGGATGCACTCTCTGTTCACCATGATCATATTAGTACTGAGCTTTCAGTCCCTCTTAAAGCAATTCTTGCTTTGGTAGAAACTGTTATGATCCCACATAATACATTATTGTTTGGTCAAGGTAAATGGATATTTTGCCAAATGTGCTTCTTCATAGAATTAGATGACCAATACAACTCTAATGTTTGTATAGTAAATGCTACAATTACCAGCAGCCAGATAGCTGATGCCATATTGTGTGGCACACCCCTCTATAAAACCACTGCGTCATATTTACAATTCATTTGGTGTGTAAATCAAACACGAACATAAAACATGTTGTTGTTGTAAGATTGAAAAGTGGAGCCAAGCTAGCTGTGTTCCAGTTTCCAGTACACTAAGCTAAGCTAACTAACTTATATTTACACATATAAAATGAGATCGATCAATATGAATTTGAGAGCGGCAGCAATTTTCGCATCCAACTTGTCTAACAATGTCACATTTGGAAGATGAAATAACACAATTTTTCAGTTACTAATGAAAAGTTGGATTCATAAAAATCAAAACTGACAAAACTTTAGGTAGCCAACACCGTTTAACCAACATTACCGAGTCAGTCATCAGACTATTTCTGTGAACACTTGCTGTTTTGAGTGCATTCACGCATGCACTACATAGACAGACCATTGACGCATCATTTTCATGTTGCATAACACAGAGGTCACATGCAATAGTAAAACATTTTCACTTCAAGCGAAGGTAGTAAAGCTAACAGACACGTTGGTGGACGTCTAACACGGTCACATGTTCGCTAATGTTTGATTTTGGGCTAAGACTGTCAAAATTCGTGCTGTATCAGTGTGCGTTTGATGCCCACAATGTAAATGTATTGATTGAGAAACGACACCTGACTACACGTTTTCACGTTTACGATCAGTTGTAATTGCACCCTTTGGCCACAGTGGCCGCTGTTGCTTAATTTAATTACACAGACTTACTTGAATTATGTGATGCTGCCACAACCAACCAGTAGCAAGACTGGCTAATAAAAACTTCTAGTTTATTTCATTTTCAACTTAAACATCTTATTCATAAACTGATCTACGGTGTTTCACTCTTCCCAATAAAACGGTGCAGTTCTAGTGGACACAGACACAACACGACGTGTAGAGTTATTTTTAAAGCCCATCAGCTGACCAGAACTCTCATACCCTCAGACTGCTTGGGAAAATATGCTTTAAAAACTCCTCTTCATGTCTGTGGATTATAATAGACTGGGTATGACGTTTCATCATGAGAAAACCTTTTTATAAAATTACAGCACATCCATCGGGGAAAAGCAGAAAATGCGATGCGACGACAGAGTGATTTCTCAGCACTGCAGACTAATCATATGATGCTGCTGATGTAAGGACAGGGACCGGATGAAGCCAGTAAAGCCCTGGGCCTGCATGAGCTAACCCGAGCGCTCACACTCAAGAGGAGTTTTTATTATTATTATTATTTAAATAATTATTGTTTTTATTCCTACAGGATTTGACCGCATGGCAACGGGACGGCAGGGATTTCCACCGCTCCGTTTAGGCTCCTGAACGCATCATAAAATGAATTAAAACATCCTGATCATCAATGTTTATCTCTCGCTCCTTAACATCTCTCATTCATCGCAGCACATGTTGTTTCTCTACAAACCACCGCGTCACGAACAAAACACACACTCAACACACACACAACGACCTAATCCTCCTGATCAGCGGCGGCAGATCCGCGCGACAAACAGCCACGACACGTTACTTTACCTTTTTACCGGGAGGAGGTGACGGTGACTGCGCGGTTATGTGTGTGTGTGTGTGTCCGGTGCAGGCTGCCGGTGCTCGGTGACCTTGGAGCAGAGAGATGCCGGTGTGTCCGTGAGGTGAACGGATCAGTGTTTGAATTTCCTGAGCTGCCTGACGTGGAGCTGCTGCGGCTGCAGAGGGCGGTGCTGCCTCCGACGCTGTTTCACACCGAGAGGCAGAGGAACGAGGGATCGACGCCCGTTACTCGTTACACGTTACTTTCCTCTGTTGAAACATTTATAATTCTTACTCATTATCTCACCATCATGTGGTCATTAGTTTTTTCAAATCAACAGAAAATATTAGAAATACTACATAAACATATTATCACACAACACGAGGATATTATATTTATATTCTAAATATATATATTATTATATATTTGATACACAAAGTTATGAAGTTGTCAGATAAATTACTTAGAATTACTTACATCCTCTGTCCACTTTCAGCTCTAAATCCAAAGATGTGATTCACAGAAGAAGAATTAAAATTTATTTAAATTCATTTAGTCATTCGACAGAAGGTTTTAGCAACCAGTTTTTTCAAGTGCTGAATCAGCCCTACAAGTCAACATGCAAGAATATCAAGTTCAAAGGTCTCCAGTGCAGACTAAGTGCTGGTTTAGGGTGTTAGAGGAGTTGGGCAAGATGATGTTGTCAGCAGAGATGAGTCAGATGTTGCGAAATTAATAATTTAGGAGCTTGTTCCTCCATCAGGGAACAACAGATGACGACAGTCTGGATGGATTCCGCCTCGTGTCTGGACCCAGAGGTCACACAGTTGACTTGAATTTGTTTCAGGCAGCCAGTGGAGGTCAATGAGCAGCAGAGTGACACAAGGCTATTTAGGCTGATCAGAGATCAATTACGCTGTTGTGTTCTGGTTATTCTGAAGGGGTTTCACTGTGCATGAAGAAGACCTGTCAGCCCGTTATTGTAGGAGACACAGGGACATTGTGAGAAGACTAGATGTTTCAACTCTAAAAGACATAGACTCTGTTTTGTGTTGTGTATTGTAGCACTGCCATTTGTTTGGTCTTGTCTTTTGCAAATGTATAGTTGTAATGTGTGTCTGCAGATAGGCTATTTATGTCACCTGCCTAGGAACAATGGTTAGAAATTAGTAGTTATGCTAAATTGCAGTATGCATTTTTACATTCTGTATTTATACTAATGTTCATTAAAATGCAATGTCCCTATCAAATAGACCAGTAATAAAATTAAAAAAAAAAAAAAAAAAAAAAGCAAAAAGTGACCTGCTCATAGCTAAAAGTTTGAAGTTAATCTAAAATGTAAATCACATTAGCTACAGACTGACACAATAAATCCACTGACATAAAGATACCTCTGGGTTCAGATGCACTCATTCCTCTAAATGATCGTCGTGCCCAAAGCTGTTGGCATCACAAACAGGAAACTCAATCTGGGTCATCTGAGCTGAATCCATGGGATTAATCTGAATGGGTCACAGTGAAGCTTGTACATATGGTGACAGTGTTTTACCAAATGTAAAGAGCAAATAAAAAAACAAACGATTGGACTTAGATGAAGTAACCTAGATAGATAGCTATTAATCTACGGAACTGTTGTGAATCAAGGTGGTAAAATGCAACAATAGATGTGAAAACATAATCATTTGAGTACCACAGATCACACATTTTCAAAGCACCAAGGACTTTGTGTCATTTTTGCAGTAAAAGTAAAGACCAACACAAATCACATCAGTTTAACATTAATACCAAAAAGCAAAAAAAAGAATTGACGATGCAACATTTTACACAGAATCTTCTATAAATTTAATGTTAGAAAAATAGAGCTATCACTTTTTATTGTTGTCCATTCTAGGCTACTGTATATTATTTATACTGAAATTATATTGATTTTAAATAGAGTAAAGAAAGTAAACAAACACATAAAAAAAGATTTTATATAAATGGTATTAAATTAACCTTTGGGACACTTTTGGACAGCACAACAACACATGTACTATCTTCGTAAAAAGCTGATTATGATTATGAAAGCGCTAGCGAACAGTCGCCTATATTAGTATTTAGTTACAGAGAAACCTTAGTGCTAAGAATCATGTTTGAGGCCATTGATACATATGAATCTGTTAGCACTAGCCACTGCTACAATGGATGAAAGTGAATCAAAACAGTGAAGCTGCCAGCTGCAAAACCAAAACAATGAGCTCAAAGACCATAAAATGCTAAATGGAGCTGAGGAGACGTGTAGTCTCTGGTGTCTCTTCTCATGATGAGACAAATTAAATGTGGTCATTTGATGCAATGTTACTTAGAAACACTGATAAGCCCTGTTTTAATGGCTAGCAGTTAGCGATGCTAACACTGACAGATTCTGAATTAACGTTGTCAAGATGATTAAAGTCATAATCCGTCAAATCACCAGAGATGAGATTTGAAAATCTCCTGCTTGAAGCGACAATGCTGCTATCAGCATCATCATCTGTCTTTTGTCCAACAGTGACTCACTCATGTTAATGAAAAAAAAAATCAATTCATTTTCTTGAGGATTTGCAACATAATCTCCAAAAGTTGCTGAGTCATTTCTTCAATTCCTCTTGTGAGTCATTTCCAATCTGATTCTTAAGTATCTTACGCTGTGTTTAAGCCCGGATCAAGAACAGAAACTGACAAGGGACAGATAAAATCCTGCATAATCTGCCACCTCCTACTTTGCTAAATTTTTTAAAGTTGGCTTGTTTTAGTTCGGTATCAGTTTCTAGTCAGAATAATGTCATTCTGCTTTTTTTGCAGCGTTAGCAAGGATGTGTCTGTGTTCTGTGCTTTTTCTTGCCAGAAGAGGACAAATGAATAAAAAATGCTGGTTTCAAACATCAATCTAAACACTTGCCTCTTTGCGTTTGAAATACATCTATCTACTGTGTTGTTATGTGGTGTGAAAATGAAGTGATGAACCAAAGTAGGAAAGGAAAGATGCAAGAACCTGCTCTGAACTCAGAACATGGTCTGGGGTGTATTCAAACTTGATCATTAAAGTTTTGTTCTTAAATCGAATCAACAGCAACGTTGCAGAAATAAAACTTAGTGTCAGGAGTACTGGTCTTTACATTTTGATGTAGCTTAACTGAAATATAAACACAGAGTTTGAACATAATCAGAAAAGCTTCACCTCTTCCAGGACGTTCATTCTATCTTAATCAAAATTGTAGCTTTTGATTCATTAGTAAAGATAGTGCTGAAACTGTGATGAGTGTGAGGATTTAGTTCCCTACGGTCAAAACTAATTCACATTCAGGATTGCCAATGTGCTGTTTTTCTTCCAGTAATCAAGTGAGGAAATGAAACATGCTGCTAATGGAATTTAATTTGATATAACATGAACAAGAGTTCATTTGTTTCCCACTGATAATGAAACAGGCTTGAAAATCCATGTGGACATTTGATTTCATTCATGGCCATGAGTTTAAGAATTGAATATCTATGAGAAACACATTTCATCCGGGCATAAATGATGAAGCAGTTCTTTTTAAAGATGCACATGCAGTTTTTCCAGAGATCCCGCTGCCTTTTAGAGCATTGAAACTCTCATATCTGATGAAGGCCGTGTATTTCTGTTCGATCTATTTCTGTAGCTGTATTTATAACTCTGAAATGTAATTACATTGTGTTCTCTTCCTGTACAGTGGCTCATTTCTGTCAGCTGAAATCAAACTTAAGGCACCTTTTTTTAAAATAGTTATGTACAGACTGACAGCAGCGTTATTAATGTTTGTCAGTATAATAACAATAATTTACCTGTGCATTACCTCTGGGTTAGATCATGTAATACTTGAATGTATGGTCATTAAAGATCACTAGCTCCCAATAAAGCCCTAAATCTTGCATAATACAGTAAACGTCAAGTTAAATACAGAGTAGGTAATAGATAATTTTGTAATAAAGGTCTTCTACCAACTAATAAAACTTTTATGCTTGACATTATAAGATAGGAGAAAATATCACATCAACAAAATGCCAAGGACAAAATAACTCAAAACTGTCAAACTTCTCTGACTTTTCTCCAAGATCCTCTCCTTTTCATTCTGTCTAATTAAATACAGAAGACACATCATACAACTCCAGGTGTCCACACACACCGTCGATAAGTTCGTTGTCCATTTCCTGATTCTTTGTAAGAAACTTAACGCTGATAGAAAAACAGTTTATTGTTTATGAAGCTAGCTAACTTTGTTAAATCTGGACACACCACAAGACTTCCTAGATAGAAGCTAGTTAGCAAGCTAACTGTGGTAGATTTGAACAAAGTTAGTCAGTAGTTAGTTAGAGCAATGTGTGGATGGTTTATATTACATGTGGGGTAGGAGCCAGAAGAAACGTAGCTGATGCTAAGCTGGTGCTAATAAACTGTGTGGATTTTTTGATTATTCATTCAGTAATTCATTTTGATCATTTTAACATTGGTGTTTTCAGTCATCATATATGTTTGACTTGACTATTTTACAGGTTTTGGGATCCGTGTATACAGGTTACACTTGTGGTAATGTTTTGGTTGAAGTTCTCTAACTTCAAGACTTCTTTAATGAAGAAACCTTCCAACTGAGAGGTGAAACATCACTAAGAACAAGTTGACTTTCTTTAGAAATAATCCCTTACTATAGCAGACCAGTCTTTTTTTAGCCTTCAGTATTAAACACAGCCTATAAAAACTACATAGCACTGCTGTCCAGTTGGTACTTTCATGTCAACAGAAGCACTGATACAGTCTGTGAGAATTCACATGATCCTCACCATTAGAAACTGAACAATAAGCTCTCAGACTGTTGATAAAAACTGCAACCAGGGAGCTCAGATTATAGAAGTATGACACTCCCTTTAACTAAATAGAAACCTCAGACAATCTCACACTGTTCAGACAGTGGTCAGGTTCACAGGGGAGGCCAAGAGAAATATGTTTTTTGTCTCAAAACAGAGTGTTGTTGAAACTAGAGCAAACACAATCCATGAGATAAAATAACAGAGATTGTAATCTGAATATTGTTGCTATTGTTATGAGAGCATTTGTGTTGGTTTTATCACACAATTTCTCAGATTTCTCAATTATTTGGATGTTATTGCAACTGCTGAATAAAACAGTTACACATTCTAATTACTGAATGGAATGGGCATCTGTTGTGTTTCTAATTAAAGCTCAGTATTTCTCACTATTTCACATTAAGTCTTCTGCTTTGCCACATATGGATAATCAGTATTCGTTCCCTCTTGGCTGCACGTACTCTGATTCCTTCATGATGACATGTTCATGAAGACACATCAGACTGATGTGGAAAATGAACAAGAAGAGTTTCCACTCTCTCTCTCTCTGTCTCTGGGTCAGGCTATGTGGTGGATCAGACAGTGGCAGACTGGTTTCACTGGCCAGGAAAGAACCTGAAGCAAGTGAATCGCTCAAGCTTGGTACAAATTTAGCAGATTTCCATATGAAGATCTTCCCCTACATCCCAAGAGGGCAATAAAATGTCAAGTAACCAAGTTCATTTTTATGTGATTTTTAATTTAATGTATAAAATAACATAAGATTATTGGTTGGAATGTCATCGAAAAGTTTTTGATCTTGATTGAGATGAATAGTTGGTGTATCAGTGAAAACAAAGTTGTGATAATCAAATTTAAATGCTCATCAGTGCTTTAGTTCAGATCTTCTGATCTACTAATACATGATGAAAAACACATATCCACATCATCCAGTTCAGTTGAAGTTGGACCTGCTCCTTTAAAATTATCTCTCGAAGAATCTGCACCAGCAGCTGTTGATCTTGACGAACCAGCTCCTGATTATAACATAACTGTAGTGGACGGAGCATAAATCAATCATGTTTGACCTAGTAAACTTATAATGTTTTCAGGTGACTGATAGTGACCCTGGAACCTTCCTGCTGGTTTTGCATAATGAGATCGACATACCATTAAAAGCCGTTTACGATCCATAGCGTTTTATCAGTAAGATACAGTTTATCAGTTTTCAGGAAATACCCCAAAGTCAGGTGATGTTGTTGTATTAGTGACAAGGCAATGCTTTCTCTAATTAACTGAACTGCAACACCTAGTGGATTTTATAGGAAAGGTAAAGTGTGGATTTTCAAGTGGATTTTCATTCAAAGCAACGAAAGCACTGTAGTTGTCATTAACGAAAGATTGTGGGTTTTGGAAATACAAAAAGATCATTGGTAACGTCAACAAAACCACAAATTTTCCCTGAAATAATAATAATAATAATGATATCGATTAATTTTCATGTGAAACATATTACCTTTATAGTTGTATAGGGACATCATTTTCAGGAGACACTGTTTGCTTCCTCCAGATGACAGTTAACCATGACCACAGTCACTCTATAACCTCAACCACGTGTTTAATGTTGTAACCATGGTGATTAAGGTTTTAATCTTTAACACAGTACTTGTCCTAACCCAAACCACGATCTTTCCCTATACCTAACCAAGTTGTTTTTGTGTTAAAACTTAATGAAACCTTAACTGTAGCATTGTCAGGTCATAAAAACAGTTATTTGTTGGCAATAGTTTTTCTGCGGTACATCAGTTCATAATACTACTGCAACCAGAGAGTTCTGACCTTTATAGAAGTTTTATAGATATACACAAAAGGACATGAATGTATTATAGAAGTAGTGACTATTTGAGCGCCAGTTACACTACACGGTCATAATGTTAACCATCCATCGAGATGCTCAATAAAGAGTCAGAGATTTGATTTTCCAAGTGTTTTGACATAATTAAAGAATAATCTTAACCTTAATAGTTATTGTGGTTGATCTGAGCCCTAGAAGTCAAAGAATATTTCTTGACCGTCTTAAAATATTAAGATAATCATTCCAAAACCTTTTCATGTGCACTGCTGCTGCCAAGAAGCACCGGGCTGAACAGATTTCCTTTAAACTCATTTACATGTGCTGTGAATGTCAGAGAACATCATCGTATTTTCATGGACTTGGACAGAGTTCTTTTTTAAAAAAAGATGATGCATTGATCCTTTTCATAGCTATAAAATGATAGATTATATTATAGATAGATTATAGATTGCAAAGTATGTTCATCTGTTTGGTGGTTTGATATTTATTCAATACTGGATGAAAATTATTTAACTTAGTTTTAAAATTTTGCACTGCAAATACAACAGGCAAGAAGCAACTAGTGGACATGTTATATGTCCCACCAGCAGAGGGCGGTGTGGTCAATTACTCCACAAGGTCACACAAGACCAAAGGCTGCTCTACTCTACCTAAGAGGAGTGGAGGTTTTGTTCAGGTCCATTTCCTGATGACGGCAAATGACTTTCTATCTCTTTAGTCTCATCAGCTTTCATCTTTGTCGTCAACTCTGCTTAAAGATCAGATGTATCATTAAATGTTATATTTAAAAACTTCTATTTATCCATCATGTCTCATCTTCTCATCAGTGGTGTTTTTTCAGCTGGACCACCATCTGTGTTGTCAAGTTTATCCAAGTAGCTTTTTTAGAAAATGAACTCAGAGGGGCGGTATGGAGTCCTTCCCTGAAGATTAAACCTGAATATCAGATTTGTTTTATGCTCCAATGGGGTTTCACGTTTATCCAGTTGGAAGTTGGAAAGAGCAGGGACGTATAACATTACTGCTGGTTTTAGTTACAAGCTATTAAAAAGGCACCAAATATAAACATAATGGGGTTGACTGATCAAGAGTTTGCATAAAATATTAACTTATTAGCTGTAAATGACATTAGGATTGTGTAAAAGTCTAATATGTCAGATATCTTACTCAGGATCAAAACTTTTTCAAGGACACAGGATGTAATTATGAAACATTGCATTTAGATTAAATCTACTGATTTTTCTACACTATAAGATATTCAGTCTTTCCAAACTAGATAAAACTTAAGTAGAATTTTTTTTTATTTTATTTAGTTTTTTTTTTTTTTAAGTAGTTGTTTCAAATGAGAATTTTGAAGTTCACATGTAAAAAAATGAAGTCCACACACTCCTCTACACTACCTTGACCCCTAGAGGTCACTATATACCAGAAATCCCCTTTTCACAAAAGTAGAAGAGCAGCACTGACAGAGACAGACACAAAACAGCTTTCACATTGTCACATTTCCCCTCACACCATCATTTCTTCTCTCGGCCGAGGCGATGTTTGGCGTTTACAGCCCTCCTTCCTGATTTAAAGCTGCATTTAAACCGGTGCGGGTCTTCGTGACTGATGAGACCACCGCAGGAAGAGCCTCTGTCCACACCTTGGTGTTTACCTTTCCTGTCAGCTTGTTTCCACAAAGGCAGCAGGGGACGCCGGCTGTTTGGGTCAGAGAGGGTCTGCAGCTGGAGGGAGGGCTGCATTCTCACCTTAACGCCTCCCTCTGGAGTGGCGGTGGACGTGTGGGGGTGGTGGTGGTGGAGGAGACATCCAACAGCTGTATCCGTAGACACCATCCACCTGCTGCACCGCACCACCTTTCACACTCACACGCAAGCTTAACCAACATTCAGTCTAGTCCTAAAGTCATACTTTTATTAATACAGGATAAATAACCAGCCAGCAGGGGGCACTACTTGATTCTTTTACGTTTCTTTTTTTTTCTTTTTTTTTTTTTCACTTTCGGAATAATTTTAAACTGCTACAATCTCAAACTGGACTCAGCTATCCCGAAACTGCAGTTTCCCTCAGCTCTGTGTAGCATCTTTCACGCTGTTGTTTTAGCTTGACAGCCTATAGCTTAGAGTTTTTTTTTTTTGTTTATGGGTAAGTGTCAAGACACTTATTATCCTCGTTGAGTGTTAGCATAAGCATTTAGCGTCAATGTTTAACACAGCAGGCAAATAAACTCTAAAACCAACTGTACATTACACACTTATCAACATATAACACGTACACAAAACTAGCTGCTAGCTAGTAAACATAGTGGAACGTTTAGCAACTAAAATAGCTGGTGGAAACTGAAATAACAACAAAATAAAAGCAGAGCCTAATTTATTATAAAGTAACCACATAGATGACTCTAAATAAGAGCCATGAGAATAGAACAGTGATTGTAGTATGTTTCTGCTACCCCCTATTGGCCATAGTGGGTTCACAGCAGAATGTTTTTAGACAGTAAATCCAATAATTTTATGAAATGATAAATTAGTTTATTCTGATCCCACAGTAGTGAGGCGATCAACACCACTCAACATGTGTGTAATGATAAATATAAAGCTACAACCAGCTTTAGGTTAGTTTAGCTTAGCTTAGTTTACAATAAAGGCTGGAAATAGAAGGACACAGCTGGCCTCTCTGACCAGAAGTAAATAAAACATAAAGGTCTGCCTGCATCCAGCACCTCTACAGCTCACTAATTTATATCTCCTTTGTACAGAAAGCAAAGTGTGAAAACAACACATGGTGTTTTTATAGGGGACATTATGTGCTGAACTAGTTCTTGGCCGGACGCAGTCTTGGCTGGAGGCCTGGCCACCTCATGGTGACTCCATAAAATCACTGTAAAACGGCTGTGTGAAAAAATTTCGACATGTTCGGCGAAGCAGTTTAAAGCCAAATGCGTTGCTTCATTTTGGTGGCAGATCCACTAATTTGACTTAGTACACACAGACTTCTATAGGCTACAAAGACCAGTGATCAGTTTCGCTGCTTTTACAGGATTGAATGATCGAAGGAAAAAAAAGAAACACATCATGGCAGTATTTGGAGGGATTTTTGTTGTTGTTGTTTACTTTTCCAGCTTGTTGACCAGGTACCTCCTCCCTTGTTGTCCAAGACTGAATACCACATGCACCATCAGTCACCAAACAATAGAGAAAACAGAGGAGGGGACAGGAGGAGGAGGTGGAGGCATCAGGAGACGAGCAGCAGGAGGTTAGAGAGGGATAAAAGTTTGTTCGGGGGTTGAATTGAGTCATCAGTGTCCTTCCACAAAAGGCTTTCCACAATACTGAGCACACATGACAAATAATCAGCCTGTCCTGCCAATTTAAGGGAGTGTCACGCAATCACAACTCATAATCTCATCCAATTGTTTTAACAGTTTCACCGTGAAAATTAAAGTTCAGCTCAGGATCCAGGAGAAGCCTCGTGTCTCTGTGCAGCAGGAGACAAATTAAACTGAATATAAATAATTGCACGCACGTGTTAAAATTTACATATATTTATAAAATAAAACTAATATAGCACAAAATCCCTCATGGTTTTGGATGATAGTCAACGTGTTTAGACCAAACTGTTGTGTTTAACTAAAAACTCACTCACTTTGTCCCACTTATCTGCCCATCAGATGTGTTCACTTCCTTTTTGCGTCTATTCAAAATCAGTAACCTATTAAGGCTACATTGTTTCCAACGATGACCCTTTTAACCTGTCGCGCAGCTGAATGTTAAAGTGGTTCAATCTAACAAGTGTTCTTTGAAATGCAAATTCGACGACCCACACGCTCGCTCACAAACAATGAGAGCAGACATGCTATCGCTTATTACCTCTATCACTGCTGCATTTTTGACATTTTGTTTAACTTTTACTAATAAGATTCAAAAAGAATCAAATGTGACTTGCAGCCTAATACTAACTACTTTAAAAATTGTTGTAAACATTTCTAGTTGCATCTTTCTATCTTTCAGGTAACATAAAACCAAAAACTACAGCTCTGTAAACAGTGTTTTTGCAAATCAATGAATGCGATGCAATGCCCAGGGTCAGGGTCTGTGTGACAGTAAATTTAAGAAGTCAACCTTTAGCTGCTTCTAACTTTCATCGCGATTGTTCATTTTAAATGCCAATGATAGCTGAACAAACGGCCATTAACCTGGATTTATCACAAGTGTATTGGATGACGTTGCGGTTATAAAATAAGGGTTTTTTGGCAGCTCAGGAATCACTGCCCAGTAATATGTCGTGTTTAATACCTGTAGTGAAAGCATTATTTCATCTACATTAGTTGTCTGACAACATAAACAGAACAATATGTAAATAAATAAACCATACGTCATTAAAATTTAAATGTAGTATGAGGGGACCACAGAGAGCAGGAGGATACAGAACAGAGTTGTAATAAAACTTCTTCTGTTTATTTCAGTGTTTGTTTCAGTCAACTTGTGTAAATGAGGACTTCATAAATAAATAATTTCTTACTCTGAGGTCAAAGCAACTTAGTTCAGCTTCTTTGTGTTTCGGTTGATATGCGTTAAGTTTGAATATGCTGATGTATCCCCTGCAGCCTCCCCCTACTGTCTTCCTCCCCGCTGTTTGAACAGCTGGGCTTTCTTTATCACCGCTGAGGACCCACCGCTGATTCTTCCTTGGTGGGAGGGACAGGCGAGGTGTATATGTGAAGGTGGGGGGTCCTTGAGGTGGGAGGAGGGGTTGGGAGAGTCCCAGCAGGAAGGAGGTCTGCTGTGACTACAGCCTTGTATTGCAGAGCAGCCTGAGTCACAGATGACAACTGATAACAAAACTCATGAGATCATGCCTTCAAGAATTTGATTATTGCAGTAATTTAATGGAAAATGTTTCAATTTATAAAGGTGTGATGCATAAAATTTCAGTTTCGTGCTGCAGTTGTCTGTTCCACCTCTTTCACTTTGTTAGAAATTGTCCTTAATTAATTATTTAATCAATTGTCCCATTAATTAGTTAAAACGTATTACATTTCCATGGGGGAAAAAAAAGAATCATGTGATGCTGTTAGACACAGCAGTGTGGTTTCAAACCCACGCCTCCAGGGGAGACTGTGACCTGAACGCAGCGCCTTAGACTACTCACCATTAAAAGTATTTTCAAAAATCATTTTCTGTTGCTACCTGCTATGTATGTATCTATATTTATTCACCATTAAAGAAATGTCTTCATATTAAGACACTGTTGGTGTTATCTCCATATTTTTGAACAATTTTCCACTGTGAGAATTGGTTTAGTTATTGACTTAATCTGCCAGTTTTCCTCAACTAATTACGTGTAAAACATCAGAAAACTGCGATTACTCCGATCAAACAGACCAAAACTCCACACTGAGATAATGTTCAAAAAGAGGCAATAAATTCTCATATTTCAGAACTTGATGAGGATTTAAATTTTAATCAGTTGTTTTAGGACTTGTATTAAGAATTAGTGCACTCGTTGAACACAAAGTTGTGGTGACCACATGTAATTCTGCTGTAATGGTGTTTTCAACTGAACAAAACTAGTTTTTGTCACACATTACTCTCACACTAAGACCAAAGGAAAACAAATTTTCATCTTGCTTCACTCAGAGAAGCGCTGTTGCCATATTTTTGCAGTATATCTGCAAATAATCACACTGAACAGCCAGTGGGAGTAGTCATAGAAAAACAGGAGAGAAAGGCAGCTCATGCCGGTGCTAACTTGGTTCATGGTACAGTCGAAATGAATTCACGTCTGTTTCACATCTTTGCCTCGACTTTGTGTGTAATTGCACCATATGAAAAATTCGCCTTACATCTTAACAACTTCACACGCAACCATAACTCAACCTTAAAGTGTTTGTGCACTTCAGACCATGTGTTGTTGGATCCACAAACAGCGCTGGAAACAATCAATCATCCACTCAACAGTCACTTGGACTTCACACAGCGACTGTAGACGCTTGTCTTAGATGATCTGATCACAAGTGAACCAGTCTATGTGCAGGTGAAACAATGGGATTTACTCCTAACCTGGACTCATTTGTGACTAGGTTTTATTTGGCCACTTGGTGACAGTCTCTAAGTAACATGTTTTAATCGTAAAGTTAAGTTGTTAAATGTGTTTGCCAACAGCTGTGCATTTGAACATTTAGCAGACAGGAAGTAACATTAAGATATTTAGCTCTTTTGCTGCAAACCATCTAGTTGCTAACTCTGCTTGTTAGCAAAAGTAGTGTAATACTGTAAAAAGACTTTGATGGGAGCTGTGAGACTGAATCAGAACAGTAAAGTTATGAGCTATTAAACCAAAATAATAAAAACAAAATAAAAACTGACATGCTACTTCAGTCTGAGCTTCATTGTAGAGTATCATCAAAATCTCAAGTTGCTAGAACTTAGCTGCTAATTTAGCAAGTTTTAGATCTATTTTTCAAGAAAAGTTACTTTGTTAACTTTGCACTCACTTAGGACACATTCATGAGGGGGTCTGGCCACAGCTGTGTACCGGTGTGTTTGCAAATATGTTCTAGGACATAATGAAGCTACCTTTGTCAAGAAGTACCAACTCATTCATTGGTTTTCAAAAAGTTTATAAAGAAAGGGTCAAACACACAAAGGATTAGTTAGTTTCCAATTTCCAATATACGAGAAATGGGAAGTGCTTTGCTGCTTCCCATTGGTTAAAAAAAACAAACTCTATTTATATATAGTCTATTTCAATATAGAGTAGAGGAGCATCAGTGCAAACATGTATACATAGTTTTAAAAAACGTTGTATGTAAAGAACTGTGTTTACAGTTCTTTGTCTGTAATTATTTGCCACACCGTGTCTTGTGTTCACTATCTAACCATCTGTAAGAACATGTGAAAAATGCTTCACACTAATTAAGTCAAACGCTGAGAAGTAAATGTCAGAGAGAGAGAAAGTGCAAAAGGTTGATTAGAAAGTTAAATTGGATATTGAACTGACTTGTCTCCGTTATGGTCAGCGTGTCTGCGTGCAGCAGGTTATTATTGGATAAAAAGCACGCCAGTCTAATAAGAGCAAACAAATACAGGACATTGTGGTTACAAATGAGAAGCAATTCCACCTCAGGGTGAAAGATAATTACAATCAATATAAACCTCAGGCTAAAGTCCTATGTAGTCTGACCTTGAACCTTGAAGCCGAAAGCATCTGTGCTGTGTTTCCCGTCCTTTTTTTAACGTTGAGATAACTGATATTGATATCTGTAATGATTTCCATATTAACAGTGAAATTTCCCTTCACACTGATGTCAAGAGCAAGACAGTCCTGGATCAGGGACCTGCTCGGAGGCAAACCACTGAGAGAAAAAAAGTGGATTTCTCTTGCTTGGTTTTCAAGCAGCGTGTGTCTGTGTGTGTGTGTTTTTTCTTGGGTTGGGGGACTGAAATTATGGGGTGAAAGGACGCATGTTGACAAATCATATGGCCATCAGTCTGGGCCACCACACTTCATGCCAAAGTCAGTCGTCCCATTAATTATAAGAGGCAGGCATCCTAAACCGAACCCCACACACTGCCTCATTTATCCCCGCTTGTTGGTTTCACACAGCAGACATTTTGTTTCGGACTCTGAGACTTGTAATTGGCGGCGGCCACACAACGCAGACCTTAACACTGGCCACTTTGGAGCCTCTCAGCCACCCGTCAACATCAACCTCACACAGGCATGGTCTTGACAACACGTACACTGTTCAGATGTTTAAATGCTCCTGTGTCGAGGACCAGCGAGGAGCTGAATGTGGCTCAACACCTGGAATGAGTCTTAATGCAGCACGGTCCAAAGATCCAATCACTCCTCAGACAAGATGCACATGTACTTAAAGTAATAGCCTGAAATGTTTTCATGTCAATGAATGACTCACATAACTCTGAGATCCAGTACTTTCTGCTTCATGAAAGCTGATTGGTGTCCAGCTACTCTTTTCTCTTCCACAGATAATTACATGTTTTATGTTTCTGGTTTGTTTTGGATTAATAGTCAAACCTCCTTGGACATTGAATGGTGATAGCATAACAGGGTGGATACATTATTTTTTGAGCAGGGGGGCAACATTGAAATCTGTGCATACCACACTAAACTATAATTAACCTAAAATTTAAAAAATAGTTGACGAATTAAACGTGTTTGATAACAGCTGCTCTTTTTAATCAATTAGCAGACAGGAAACAACATTAGCTCTTTTCTTGCTAACCATCTCGTCGCTAACTCTGTTTCTTTCTGTGTTTGCAAACGTAGTTTACGGCTGTAAAATGAGGCTGATGAGAACTGAGAGGCTGAACTAGAACAGTAAAATTGTATGCTATAAAACCAAAATAATAAGCTAAAAGAAACTAATGCGCTACCTCAGTCTGAGCTGCATTGCCGAGTTGCAGTTAGCTAGCAGCAAGAAGAAAGTTGCTAGCGGCTAGCTACAAATTTATCAACTTTTAGACATTTCTTGATTTCTCTTTTTTTTAAAGAAAGTCACCTTTACTTTGTTTAATTTTTTTAATTATTAATGAATGTGACTATTAAAGTTCAAAAGTGAGTTCAGACCCAACAGAAAGTAAATTTAAATAGGCCATACTTACGTAATAATGTTACTTCTATGCAAATTAGTGCATTTTTTAGCAAGCTACTTTCCATTCAAAGTGGTTCCAAACATTAGTCAAGTATTAATTCTTTAAGGATGTCTTTGTGGATAGCTACACGTGACTCCTTCCATGTTGTACAGTAACTGTATGCATTGTTAGTATAACCACATTGATTAGTGCAGCTTTAACTTGAACACCAGACAAAGAAAAGGCGCCACAACCTTGTCGAGACTTGATTGACTTGTTTTTAGTGCAAAAACGCAGTTTAAATCAAATTGGTGAAATGTTTTCCATCCAGCGCTATCCTGCTCTTTTATATAAGTATTACCCCTTGAAAACATATATGCACACACAGACATACCTTCCTTACCACTTCACCCCTCTACTGTATGTTGTTACTGGCAGTGAGTACTACCTGGAGCTGAGCATGCTGGGAAGGCATTTTTCAGCACCGTTACTATTCTGAGTATAATGTTTGGCAGCCGGCCACGCACAGCATTAGCAGCTTGGCGAGCTCACTGCCAACATCTGTACGTGCTTTATGGAGACTGCTGAGGCTCTGGCAGCGTTAGTCAACTGACGGACCGAATTGCAGCTCTGCATACCTCCACACTATCCTCCACACTGTCTGGGCTGGAGGGAGGGGGTCCAGAGAAGGGGTACGAGAGGTGTTTCACAGCCAAAAAAACATCTATCATACAGGCGCCGCTGTGACCAAACAAATCAGTGGCGGCTAGAAAATATGATTTCACCAGGAGAGGAATGTGAGCGCTAAGGCACGTTGCAAGGCTGGCGTAAACTGTGTAATGCAGTGCAAGAAAGATGGGATGGGATCAGCACTGTCAGTTGTGGGGACAATTCAAGGGGCCCACAGCTGATGAGAACTGATGTATCAGGCCTCTTAGGTGTGGGAGGAAAAGTGGGGATCTGGACTGAAAACTCCCGGCTACGTCTTTTAAATGAGCCTTTTAGGTTGTTGAAGACTTTCAAAGACAGAACAAAAACTGAGATTATCTCAACTTTTGGCACCTTTTCTTTTTTCTTTTTTTTACTTCAACAAGTAAAGATTTTTCTCCCCAGGCTCGAGATGAAATGACTCGTCACGTAGGAGGGAGGTGTTGTGGCTGTCTGGTGTCGGTTTCCAGAGTGAGGCCTAGGCAGAGGAGGCCATGAGGAAGCAATCAGCCCATCGATGAGTGGGCCCGTTGGGACGGCGTGATCCCTCCTCTGCTTTCCCATAATCCTGTAGGAGTCTGAAGGGATCTAATCAATCACCACGAGCAGGAGAAATACCATAGACATACCATTCCTGCTACAGCGAAATTTGTGCTATTGTTTGTTCTTTCCCCACTGAGAAGTCAGCACGTCAAGACTCTGAAAAAACATCAGATTCTTTCAGAAAAGTAAGTTATTATCTGTAGCGTTGATCAGCTGAGTCCAGTGGGACATTTCCCTCCTCAATGGTTATTTATTCAGCTGCAGAAAGAGAATTAAATTTCATTATGTTTAAAGCCAGTTTACAGTAGATGAGCCAACTGGAGCAATGCCACATGGCTCTTATGTTCGATTAAAGCGTTTGCTCAAATTAGGTTAAAAAGCTCCTTGTAGAAATATATTTAGACCAATAATGTAACAAACAGTAACAGCAGCCATTTGGAAAATAAAGTTTTCTTTAGTTATCAAGAATAAAGCATTAAATCACCTTCCTGCACATCCTTTCCCTTAAGTATAGAATCGATTCACTGCTCAATGGCCCGTTTTCTTTGTGGCACAATCCAATTTATTGATAAGCAAGGAGCAAATGGATCAACGGCAAAGTTTTTTTTTGTTTTCATTAGAAAACACATAAGATCTGCGGCAGCAGGCGTGAATAATGTTAAATAAAACCATTACTGAGTGGGAATATGCGTTTGCAATGTTCTTTGATTAAATAAACCCCCACCTTCTGCATATGTGTGGGGGTTTTCCTTTTTGTAGCCGCTTCATTTGCCTCCTTTTTCAATACAAATGAGGTGTTACCTGACCAAAAGATGGTTTCACACCTGTAGCTGTAGCTGCCCCTGTGGAGCAGCTGTTACAGAGGCAATAAACCATTCACTAGAGACTTTTCAGAAAACAATGGGATCGCTTATCATCAATCACCTCTGTCAAGATAAAATAAAAGTGCATAGCACCAAAAGCTATTCAGTCTCCAGATGTGTATTTGCGTCAAACTGATGTCTGATACTAACAGATGAGGTGTTATACACTTGTGTATTGTCAACACAGCAACATCAAATGAATACATACATTAATAAAATTAATTTAAAAAACTGCATAAACATTTTATGGTAAAAGTAAAAGAAAATGCATAGCGAACTTAATACCTAAGCTAACTGACCAGTTTTTCATTCTTGCTAGCTAGCTAGCAAATTTTGCGCAGCATTTAGCCAAAAACTGTGTTAGGTTATAATGCTACAGTCATTTTTTTATTCACGTTGACCCATTTAAAAATACCTGATGTGAGATAATTAGTGATTAATATTTCTTTAAATGTTTTTATTAATTATTGTCATTTAATTTGGTCGTAACAAGGACACATACCTGTAGTTAACAGTCGGCTATCTGAACTAACCAATGATTAATTAAATCAGACACTTTTTATAATCACCCAAATGACACTTATTCCGTCACATATTTATCATTTAAAGTGACACCTTTATTCACTAGTTTAATGTTAATGTAGCAATTAACTTATTTCTGAAGGTTACATCATTAGCTTGTGATGCTACAGTGACTGGACAGTGTTAAATATATTTTCTGACACCCAGTTTATTCATTAATAATTTTCCTACTTTAGCTAACATTTTCCTGAAGTTTAAATGGAGCAACAAGATTCGGTAAATAACTAGTTTGAAACTGGCTAGATGCTAGTATGATGTAGCAAAGACTGTAATATAACTTGTGGTTACATGTTTTTAAATGGCAATTACTGTGGTCATGGGAGAATTTTTATTTTTCCAACTTTAACCTGCACAGATCTTTAAATTAATATGTAGCAAACATTCTTTTGTTTGACACCTAGTCTACATCTTATCAAAGTGTGCTGTGTCTCTTTCAAACACTGAATACAGAGTGACTCATTGGCATTTACTTTTCATTCAGTTAGCATCAGGACCGCTCTGACTTTCATCTGCGTGTCAACAGATTAATGAGCGCGTGTCCTCGCTGAAGAGAGTAAGCGACCAGCGGACAGTGAAAGTTTGACCTTGGTCAACAGGAAACTGTTGAACACTTTGCCTGAGGGGAACCTGACACATCTGCCGCTGCATGAATATCCCATGAAGGGCCTCTTTTAATGTGGAAATGAAAAAGAGTGCACACCTTTTAAATTGCAAATGAGAAAATATTGTTTGGCTTTCAAGTGCAGAATGTCAATTAAAGCGTCTATTAGTCACTTTACTTTTGAGGTGAATGAGGTTGTTGTGAGTCCTGTGACCAGTTGAAAACTGCACTTCAGTCTAATTAATACTACTTCCTGGTCTTAGAAAAACAGTCACTTAAACAACTTTATTGTTTAATGAAATGTTACAGCACCAATAATATCTTCTGTTGTGACACATTTTGAATTCCTGTTAACTCAGTAACCACTATCTCCTCAAAAACATAAAAAGGATTAAAGGACTCTAACTTTCTGTTCGCCAAAGAACTGGTTTAAAAATGTTTCTGTTGGTTCATAGAGCACTGGATGGTTAAGGGCCAAAATACATTTCTGATCTGCTGCTGCGCTATGAACCATCCAGACCCCTCAGGTCGTCTGGGACTGGTCTGCTTCGTGTCCCCAGAGTTTGAACCAAACATGGAGAGGCAGCGTTCAGTTTTTATGCTCCATTTACTTGGAACAAGCTCCCAGAGATGTGCAGGTCTTCTGTAACTCACACTGCTTTTAAATCTAGCCTGAAGACTTTTTTATTTTATTATTTTTTAAATTCAACAACAGTGTAACTTTCTATTATCACGTTTCTTTTTTCAGTGGATTTTACAGTGTATTTTGATGTAAAAGCAAATAAAGCACATTAGCTCTGCCCCTGCATCCTTAGGAAGAACTGATCAAAGAAGGTCTTGCCATCTCTGTGGTCTACATGGACTACAACTGAACCAATGGTCCTTAAACGAGACAGTATAACCTATGGAGAAATTTGTATTTATGTCTGCAGCATATTTATGTTACAGTAATGCTACTTACTATAGGAGACCTTCAAATCAATGGTAGGTTCAAGTTGAATTCAGAAATCGTAATTTCTAACTTTGAATGGAAACATCCCCTGAAATCAGATTTCCATCTCAAAAGTTAAAGCCAGAATTAATATTGAAATATCTATTTTTACTGTTTATAGCAAATATTTGTTTCATATTTAATTAGCTATACACAGTCGTACTGTCAATCAGGTTTGCATGTGCAACATATGATGACCACTGTTACGAAATAGCAGTGCTAACATGGCTAATATAGTATAGAGGTTATCTATTTAATCCAAAAGAATAGGTTTTCCACAAAGTGTCCATGTTTTCCTGATTTTTCAACTGGAGCACTGTCTACACGTGGGTCGCAGGTTATAGAAATTAAATAAAAATACAAATAAACTTACCTCAAAGTAAGTACATCAAACAGAACATATATGTATTTATACATTTATAATTTACCACAAAATTACGAAAAAGTGGATATCTTACTCTAAAATAAGACTTAATTTCACCAAAAAAACCCGCCAGACTATCTTAGAGTTGCTGAATCCAATATGGTGGTGGTGCGGACTCCATTTCCCATGATGCCCCGCTGGCCCCGCCCTCCACATACCTCCGCTGTGCGCTCACGCTGTGGGGATCCTGACCGACACAAGTTCCCCAACAGCAGCAGCAGCAGCGCGGCGCAACAAAAAAACTTTCTCCAGCGGAATGGACAAGTTTGAGAACAACGTTTTTCTTTTATTTCTCAAACCAACGATCCTCACAACAACGAGGGATTGGATATAAGGATCGATAATCCATCTTCATCAACACATTTGGGATTTTGTTTTGTTTTTTTTTTTGTTCCTCTTGATTTCTCACTTTGGATTTGGGAAGATTTAAAAACTAAAACGGAGGGGTGTTCACTCTCGATCTCTCTCTTTCTCCCGTATGTTTGTGTGTGAGAAGAAAAGAAGATAATAAAAAAACATGTGTTCGTGTACTCAGCCTCACATTTTTCCAGCGTTGGCCGTGGTTTTTGTGCTGTTTGTGACTCTCCAGCGTGGATGTGGTGCTCTCACACGGACGTGCCCCCCTCCCTGCGCCTGTTTCGGGGAGCTGGTGGACTGTGGTCGACTGAAACGGGGCCAAATACCAGACACCATCCCGGAGTGGACAGTTCAACTGTGAGTCCTGTTTATAACACCAACATCTCCCTGGTCTGTCTGTGTATTAATACACGATCATATTACTCATTTATTCTCGCATGAGCTCAGAGGAATAAATAGTTTTTTAGGGGAGGGAGGATGATCCACATTCCTGTCGTAGACTAGTGGGAACAGATTGGTTTGTAAACCACATAAAGAAATATGGTGTTGCACAATTTAAACACTTGGACTTTGCTTTGATTTGACTGAAACTAGAACATCTGGTTCAAACATGGAAACAAAAAAAAAAGGAAAAAAAGTTCAGACAGAAAGTCTTATCTTCTCTCCTCACTGATCCTACTTAACACCAGCTCATTAATCAACTTATGTGTGTGTGTCTGTGTTGGGGCCTTTAACACATCAATGTGCTTTTGTCAGAGTTTAAAGGTGCTTTTATTTTAAGTGTAAAATCACCAGGAACAAATGAAAAAAAAAGTAGGTTTTCCAATTAGTTACAATCACGTTCTATTGTATATCAGCATTAATAACAGTAGTAATAATAATAATAACGCTATTAGTGGTTTGCAATCTCCATTTTCCAGGTTTTCCCAAACTTCAGCCAAAGATCTCCTATAATGATCAGAAGAGGTTTGACAATGTGGTTATAAGCACATTTGCATTTGCAGGGATTGAAGTCAGAGTGTGTGTGTGTGTGTTTTTTTTAGTGTTTGGCTCCAACTTTTCAACATTTCAGTTTCACAGACCTTGAGGCCTTCAAAGCCATAAAAGCATAAATCAGTTGCTGTGTGTGTGTGTGTGTGTGTGTGTGTGTGTGCAGCACTGGCCTGTTTCCTAAAGTAATATCTCCATTACTCTGCTGTTTGTCGACTGGCTCCAGCAGCTCAAAGGAGGCAGGCTACCCCCTCGGCCCGAAGCCCGATGGGAGCTTAAATACCAAACGCAGCTTTTAATGGCATGTTCCTCAGTGTGTCCTACTTTACAGATAATTACTCTTACTGGATTTTTATTACCTTGTGTTAAAGCCGGAGCACTTGATTTGATTTTTTTTTTTTATTATTATTTTTATTGTCTGGTGTTAAGCTACAGTGCTTGATTCAGCGCCTGCTGACACTGTTGCTGTTTGAATTTTTAGTTTAGTTTTCTCTCTCTCTCTCTTTCTAAAATGTGCTGCTTTGGAAACTTGACGTTGCCAGAGAAAACAGACCCAGCCTGAGCCTCATAACCAAGGACGGCCCTCCAAAGAAAATGAAAAAAAAAAAAAAAAAAAAGTTCCACATGGGGGGAAAAATTCTTTTCACTCTGGCATGCTAATTTACGAGTGGCTCTCCAGCACATCTTAAACCCCTTAAACCACCCGACCCTTTGTTTTCCAGCACCCCATTATTTCTGCTGAATTAGCAACTCCAGAGCCCAACGATGGTACTGATTAAGGAGGAGCGTGTAGGATTAGTTCGAAACAAACTGGCAGAAAGAAGAAGAAGAGAAGAGAAGAAGAGGAGGGTGGGGGGGGGGAGAAGGAGAAAGTAGGAGGGAGGAGGAGGAGGAGGAGAAAAAAAAAGGAGAGGAGCTCAAAGGAGTAGGATTAAGCCATGAGTATCGGGGAGGTTGTTGGAAAAAACGGGCGAAAGATTTAATGCCTTCTCAATTTTATGGCTTCAAAAAAAATGAGCCGTGGAAGAAGTTTCAACTCAAAAAAAAAAAAAAAAAAAAAAACCAACACGTGCATCAACAGTAAAATGCAACAATGCTTAACACTTTAACTAAATACGCAACTTTGAGACAAAGTAGATCTTTTTTTTTACAAACATTTATTAAAAAATAGGTTTTTTTTGTAGCTTAGAGCTACATTTAGACAAGAAGTACGAGAGGAGGCAGAGAATATTAGGAATCTTTAGGGTTTTGTATCATAGCTAATGCTAAAAGCTAGCTACTTACCTGATAATGTGGAGGTAAGCAACAAACAAGCTCATGTTAAAGGAAAAAATATGAGCAACAAACGTTTTTTGGACAAAAGGTTTTAACTTGAAAATCACAATTATTTGACCAGATAACAAACACCAATGCTAAAGTAAAAAAAAGTACCAAAAGAGGTAGATGATATTTGCTAATTATTGCCAAGTAAGCTGCTCATTTGACATAGCGGCGTTAGCCATGAATTAGCATGTTTTAAAGCAGGAACACAAACTTTTCTGGGTTTGTTTTAACACAACCACAATTATTAACACCACTAGTTACACCACTGTTACCTGGTTTTTGCGTTTCAGCCAATACTAATTCACATTAGTCATATCTCATATACATATGTATTAACTAGCTAATGAAGCTCATAGCTGTAAGCAAATAAGCTAAAGTTTATCCAATATTCTTTGCTTATCATGAAAATGTTGTGTGTGTGTAGATTGATTCATCATTTCTAGTTAAAAGAACCAAAATTAGTTGGCCATGTAGCATTAGTGCTAAATAACACCGACAAAATAGTACAAAAAGAGATAATATTGTTTTTTTTTTTTATAACTAATGCTAATTTATGTTAGCTACATTTTAACTAGCTAATGTAGCTCTAAGCCAACAAGTTGCAGATAATCATTTAAACCTTCCAAATCATAAATATTGTCATTAAAAAAACACACATGCCACTTTTCTTTATGTTTTGTGTGTGTGTGTCAGAGTTTGTTTCTGTTTGCTTTGCTAACTAGCAGACTCTATTCAGGAAGGCGTGACCGAGCCAATTAGGTGATTTCCTGCCTCTGACAAACATTTACGCAACTTACTCTGAAATCTGCCACTATGTCCCATTGTTACTATAATCTCCAGCTTTAATGACAGCTCTTGTAGCCTGAAGAGTAGCTCATTCATTTACTTTTCAGAGTCTGATAAGAACATCTTGTGGTGCGTTTGGAGCCAAGCGACGGCTACAGGCTGCAGCCTGTACGCAGTGGCAGCGCGTTATCTCGCTGTGTTCAGAGTCTGCTTTGTGAGGGAAGTGGAAGTGTCAGGGCTACTCAGGGTTTATCTAGGGAGTATGATAGGACACCTTTCCCATATGGCCCCCAGCACTGGGACTATAATAACAACAACACACAGCTGCATGCTTGGAAAGAAAAGGAGGTGGTGTGTGTGTATGTATGTGGGGGGTTTAGCTTTAGCGAAGCAAGTAAAACTCTGGTTGAGTGGTTCATGAAACTTTCCACCAAAGAACAAAAACAGGCCCCAAAAAATTCAGCAGGGGTGTTTCAGATGTATGAAAGGCGTCCCTCTCACTTTTCCCGGCATTGTGAATACATTACCAGTTGTTAGGTTGTTCCCCTCCTCCCAGAGCTCCTTGATGGATTCCAGATGAGGGAGGTAAGAAGGAGAAGAAGGAGGAGGTGGGGGTGCAAAGAGAGAGAGAAAAAAAAGTGTCTGGCACCGTAGCGTTGATCTTGCGCAGCAGCGTCAATAACTCCAGCACTTTATGGCGCACGAGGCTGTGTATCGCCAGACTCCCCGAGCTGAGTTTTCAGGATCCTTTTCAAAAAACACAAGTCCTCACCCCTCCGGTGAGGCGCAAGCCAAGACTGCCTCAGTCAGGTCCAAGACCAGGTTCTGTCTAGTTTGAGTCAGGATCAGATCCAGTGAGAGAGGAGACCAGAGCTAATCAAGCACAATGGACTCAAGACTCAAACAACTTGTTTCTGAATGTAGAAATGCTAATTTGCCAAAAAAAAAAAAAAGAAGAGAAAAAAAAGTTCTGGCACCAAGTATTTTTCAAATCAGTGTACACCATGTCTGAGAAAATCAATGTAATTTACAAATATGAGTGATGTTAGATTAAGTTTTGAAGGTTTGTCCACACGTCAAGAAGGAGGTCTGTGCCTAAACCTCTCTCCAGTGTTTTTAAATGATTTCCCTCTTCAGGGTTACAGCTTCCTTTCAACACAGATGACCTCGTCCCTCAATAACTTATCAGTTCGTCTGCTTTGGCTTTTGCAGAGGTCTGGACCTGAAGCTCGAGCTGTTTTCTTTTTTTTTTTGGCACTGTCATTCTCTTCAGTGTTATGAAGAAGAGTTTGGAAGCCAACACCAGACCTTTATAAATGAACCCCCCTACCCCTTTAAAAAATAGCCTCTTTTTTTAGGGGGTTTGTTTTGGAAAGTTTTTCTGCTGCCTTTTCAGAAATGGGTTCAATCCCGAGACTCTGGCTCTTGATGTTTCTCACAGAATACCTCAAAGAACAAAACTTCTAAACAATATGTTTCAGAGCTTCATCCTTTATGAGTTACATGTCGTTTGAAAAACTCAAGTCACACCCAGTCTGAGAAACTGAATATCCACCTAAAATTAGAGCCAGATAAATAACGTTCCGAGACATTGGACATCAAGGTGACTGGTTGAGGCCAAGGCTCTGTTTTCTGTTTGTCAGTTAGGTATAATAAATCTCATCCTTGCTTATGTTTCCGACCACGCCGTTTCGTTCCCTCGCCAAGCAATCTTGCGACATTTCTCTAAACCTTGCAGTTTAATTACAGTGACTTGTCTTTGATCGGCCTCGCCGTGTTAAGGCACAAATAACACAGCGAATTTGTATGTAATTATGTTTGTTGTCTAGACCTAAATGGAAGACTGCAGTGATTGTAAAAATATGGTCCACGGTGTATACTTTTCTTTGACTTACTTTTGCTTTTTTTTTTCTATCACAGGGACCTGAGCCATAACAAATTGCAGGTGCTCGACAGCACTTTGTTTTCTAAACTACAACATCTAACTGAAATGTAAGTATAACCTGTGTTCTTGGCTCTTTTCTAGAGAAACAACAGGATCTCTGTCTGACATGTTTAAACCATTTATTTTAATTTTTTTTCTTGCTTTATACAGAAAACTGAATCACAATGAACTGGAGGAAATACCTGATCTGGGCCCGTTTGCTTCCAACATCACACTGCTCAATCTGTGAGTAAAAACTCTGTCTTAACACCTCTCTACGGATTCTCCAGAGACTCTGCGTAGTCTCTGTTTGGTCGACGATTCCCTCTGCCAGGAGTTGTCATTGCTGGTTAAAGTAGTGAAGTTGGTGGAAGTGGTTCCTCCCCCCTTTCATTCCCTCTCGAGAGCAAACCCTTTTTGGCTGAACTGGTTCCCAGACGGGGGCAGTCAGAGACATGGCAGCCAGCCCCAGACAGGTCACGTGTTTTAAAGACAAATGCCATCAACAGAAATGGAAAAGGTTTTTTTTTTTGGTGGCGTTTACTTGTGTTGGGTGTATTTTTAACCTGGAGGCGGTGACGTGACGCAGGAAAGAAAGAAAATTTGTAATGTAAAAATCCAAATTTGGCCATTTTAATGTTTTCCGAGTCAGTCGTTTTAATAGTACAGCGAGTTTGAGTTCACTCCTGCTGATAAAGTCAATAGAAACCATTTCAACTTGTCGTGTTTCATCCTAATCAGTCTTTAACCAGAAGATCCTGTGGAAAGAAAAAAAAATGGTTGGACAATACATGCTTTCTGAACCAACACAAGATATTAGTGTGTGAAACCTCAACAATTTTATTTGTTTTCTGTGGCATGCCTTTCCAAAACCAAGTGATGTGAAGTTATTGTGGAAGAATGTATCCGTCTCCTGGCTAGATGAGACGTATTCCTCATCAAGCCTCGACACGATGCTGTTGCGGCTGCCGCAGGGCTCGCAGCCATCAACCATTGACAATTTGTTTTCACGTTTTAGCACAGGAGCGTCACCTCCAGCTATACGTTTCAGCAGAGGGAGGCTGGCGGGTGATCTTTTAATTTAAGCCGAGCTTTCTACACCTGAGTCGTTACGCCTCGCAGCATTGTTTAAGGAGGGGTTGTTTTTTTTTGCAAGTTTTCCTGCTGTGCATAGCTTCTCTGATTTGACTGAGTAAAACAAATATCAAATTTTTGTCATTATTTGTTCCACACACAACAAAAAAACAAAAAACACCTGGTGTGAATGACTACATTGTTCCTTTAATGGTTTAGAAAGAGGTCACAGACTTATTTTCCACAACTTCAGTCTGTGTTGTCCAAGTACCCTTGAGCAACGCTGGAATAAAGTGCAGAGTTCCTGCGCAGATTGAGTTTTCAAATTCCAGACTTTTCTCCAAACCATAATTTCTTTATTCGATTTGAGGATACTGTTCAGTTCGGTTTACCAAAGGTTGTGTCATCCATGTTGACTTGGCCTTAACACACTCCAGACTGAATTTTTTAGTAAGTGGAGAACATGTAGTCACGGAATAACATGAAACATGCGGTTGCAGAGCTACGTTTGTTAGGCTAATTAAAGCTAACACTAAGTGAAAAGGGCAGTTTGTGTTGCAGCTAATGCTAATTTATGTAAGCTAGCTAATGAGTTTTAATTAGCAATAACCTCAAGGTCTAACTTCTATAATGATATTACACTATTAAAGTGATGTAACTTTTGCTAACTCGTATCCATAAAATTATACGAAGTGTACCTAAACTTTGCTAGCATTAGCAAATATTAGCCAAAAGAAGCGTTGTAAGAGCTTTTGATTTTTACTAAACCAAGAGCGTTTTATCCATTTTTACTTTTACAGCATTTTTAGAAACTTTCTGGTTGTGTTAGCTGATAGCGACACGCTAGCAAACTGCCGTACATCATGCTAGTCCTGTAAAATGGCTTATAAAGCAGAAGTAGTAGACTTAAACATCTGCCTAAACTTTCCTAGCATTAGCGAACTTTAGCCACTGCTTGCTTGATTTTTAAATGGTTAACCAAATGGTTAGCCAAAAAGCTACAAACTAGCAAACTACATTACATCATGGTAATACTGCAAAATGGTGGCAGTTGTTATTTACAAAAGAGACGTCAATGACATTTATATCCTTGAAAATTTGATTTTTCACACGTCATTCAAATTCAGCCAAGTGGCATTAATTTTGGCTGCGTTTTCTCAGGTCTAATCCATGCGATCTCTGCCCAAACTACCCGACTTATTATTTTTCACAGTGACAAATGTCACATTATGTGAAATGACAGAGCGCGAAGCTGCGTAACAGGAAAAACTCTGTACTGTCTGTAAAGCCTCTTCTGTCCTCGGAAGAAAGAACCGAGTGCTGACCTTTTTTGACTAAGAAAAAAAAGATTAAACATTGCCATTAAACTGTTGTCAGCTGGTGAAGTCAGTGACATACTGTGTTTCATATTAGGAAGAGAAACAGCACACACACACACAGACAGAAAAGAAGACGAGCCAGAAGAAGAAGAAGAAGCTGAAATTCACACTGCTGGCTCTTTCTTCAGATTAGGCGTCGTAGTGTGATTTTTCCCTCCAGTGGAACATTTTTCCTGAATTTCTCTCCCTCCTTCAGTTTCTCCAAGATGGGAGGGTAGTAAAGAAAAAAGAAGAAGAAAAAAAAAAAAGACCTTGGGGTATCGAATACCACTTATTCAAACAGCCAGTCAGACATAGCGGCAGCTCTCGCCGACTTCTTTGACCTCGCAACTCCGAGTAAAAACAAACGGCAATAACCCTGCAGCTGGTAGTAATTGAGTCGTGATCATCTTAATTAATTGAACAATTTCCCAGGAATTTATGGAGGGGGTAAACCCCGCCGCCTCTAAATCCCTCAGCCTGTGTTCAGAGGGGGCTTCAACAAATGACCTGGAGATTCCAGGTCTGATTAGGTCTGTGGTGGAGGTGAGCGTCCGGGGGTTTTCTACGGAAAACACGGAAAACCTGTTGAAGATGAGAAGTAAAAACCAAACCAGTCGCCATCATTGAACTAATCCAAGATATTTTTAACAAATACTTGTCCATATGTGTTTATTTACCAAAGTTTTTTGCTTAAAATTGATGTAAACCAAACTTAATTGTTCCGTCATGACAGGATTAGAGAACGGCGCCACCTGCAGTTTGTTTAATTGGCAAGTTTGACTGACAGGTGATCCAACAAAACAAGCATAACAAAATAACATTTTTAAAACTAATAATACATAAGTTTACTGTTGTTTTTATTCACAAAATCTTTTACAGATTCCTTCTCATTGTCCATTAAGGCCCCGCAGTTGGCGCGTTAATACGATCCGTGCTTTTCTTCGCTCGGCCCGACGTGTTAAGATGATCAAGCATCTGAGTGAGATGTGTGCTGGGTCTAATATGGCGTCTCAACAGCAAACTCAGCCTTGGTTTTCATTACAGGCGCCACAGCAGAGAAGGAGGAGGAGGGGGGTCATCAGATGGCTTCTCAAAACTCTGTTCTTTTTCCAATAGGAAATACCACACACACACACCACATATGCACACATATACAACTCTACAGTTTTATAAAAAGTAACTTTCCTTTTAAAGACATCCTCCCCTCCCCCAACGTCCATTAAAGGAATTAGTCGTCGCTGCTCGGTGGACAAAAAAAGCAATGACGAGAACAACAATTGTTTCACACAACAACAACAACAACAACAACACAGTGTTTCAAAGTGTCGCTGTGGTTGGTTTGATGGTGGCTGAGCCCGAAGATATGGTGGCGTTTTCTTGTCATGAGCGTTGGCAGGTCCGCGCTCATCTTGTCGGCGTAACTGGCCTTTAATGAAATTAAACAAAAACACTTGTTACGCTTTTATGCACTTAAGACTCTTTAGGGGCCGTCTTTACTGTAATTACATGTTACAGGCACATAAGCAGTCATTTGTTTACCATATTGACCGTGTTGATTGTGTTGTTGCCTCAGATTTATAACGAGTACATACTTTACCTCATTTGTCATTGACAAATCTCGACTGGAGCGAACGGCAGCAGAAGCCCGTCTAAACCGCAGTGGTAATGGCTCCGTAATCACGTTATCTGATGGCAAAGTGGATGAACAAATTTGAAGCGTGGCGTAATTGAAGCGCACAATGCTGCGTTTGTTTGTGTGTGTGTGTGTGTGTGTGTTTTTCTTTTTTTGTTTGTTTGTTTTGTTTGGGAAGACACAGCAGTTACACGCTACAGAAGATATGTTCTTATTGCAGAATGATAGATCGCTCGGGACCGATTTCTCCCGAATTCCAGGGGTTTTTGCACCCTCGTCCAACCTCCCTTGTTCTCAAGCAGGAAGTGTTCACCGGCTTTAACCACCTCACCACCGCCGCCACCACCCTACCTCCCTACCCTTCTCATCCTCACTCGACCGCTGAGAGAAACTGGAAAGACTGGTTCTTTCTCACCGGGCGGCCCTCCTTCTCTCAGCGACCCAGTCAGAGGAACATGAAAACTGAGATACAGGTGGTGTGCTGCAGCGTTTTTGTTTGGGACCTGGGGGCTGTGGTGCGTGGAAAGCCCTCTGCAAATCTCTAAACAAAAGAGCTGCCTGTGCCTTCTTTTCTTCTTCTTTTATAGACGATATATAAACAAGACAATGTATTTTTGGATTTTTTTTAAAAAACTTTTTGTCACATTGTCACTTTAAGGCCTCAGCATTGAGCCGCTTAAACCAGACACAAAACGTCATATGTATATATAAAAGTACACAAATGTAATCCAGCAGTGATTTGATCGTATCATTTTAGACAAGTTTGACACTTTTTCTACCCTCGGTCTGTCCTACTGTCTTGTCTCTGGCACGGCGCCAAGTTTGACTTGAGCCCTGAGCTCAGAGACATGCCGCGGCGGGTTTCTTTTTTTTTTTTGCCCCCTTCACAGTCCCGCCAAACAAACTGCGGGCTGACGTCCATCTTGGATGTGTGAATCTGAAGATGCCGAGCTTTACGGGAAAAAAAAGAAACCCGCTGCAGTTAAATGGGTCAGAGTTTGTCCTGTCGTGTGTGAATAGGTGAGACATCTCCATTTCACGTGGAGGTGGTGCCGCCGTGTCTCTCAGCCTCAGGTGGACGAAGGGAATTTAGAAAAAATAAAAATTGGACATCAACGTCAGACTTTAACAGCTCCTAATAATTTACAGTTATCATAATAAGTTGACATCTCTTTTTAGCTAAGAGGCTTTTCTACGAGGAATTCTTCTTTAATGCGATAATTTGTACCTGTTTCTTTCTTTCTTTTTCTTTTTTTTTATCCCCGTCTTCCCCGAAAGCCAATCTGAAAAAGATGGAAATCATCTCTGGCTTGACACAATTTTCCCCTGAAGGCATTTTTTTTTTTTTTGTGGCATTCATGACTGGAGCAGTAACCGGCAATTATTTTCATTATCACTTAATCTGCTCTTTTCTTATTTGGTCTATTAAAAAGCTTTAGATTGTGAGAAATGTCTGAAGAAAGCAAGTGGAAAAACTTAAATGGAACATAATAACATCATTTAATGAATTATAATACAAGCCGGAGGGACAGAATACGTCTCTGTAACTGAGAGTAAAAACAATCATTTAACCAACATCTTGATCAGCTGATGGTGTCGCGATTTATCCACGTCAGCCGCCAGTCAGTGCTCGAGTTTGACAGGTTTGCAACAATTAAATATTAATGACACCACATCCCAAATTAAACCTGCGTTAGAAAAACCGTCCGCGGTGTTTGTTGGAAAACGAATCAGAAAAACTAACATCTCTCTGGTCAGTTAAGGTGTAGCTTCTATGTGGAGGTGGAGGAGGGTGGGGGGCTGTAACCATCGGCATGAATACTGAAAACGGGGTCTGTAGTCTGGTGTATTGGAGGGAATTCCTGCCCCCACCCCTCCATCACCCCCCCACTCACTCTCTCTCTCTCTGCTGCTGCTGCTGCCGGGTCTCATGCACAAAGAGGGCACTGTACAGACTCTGTTTATAACTAAGCAGTCCCTGCACTGCAATTTAGGAGGCGTGCAGCTCAGGAAATTGCTGGCCTCTGCCGAGGCATGCTTTCACTGAGGGAATGGTATTCATCAGCCAAGTAATTGGCAGGTTACTTTTTTCTTTCTTTTTTTTTTTTTTTTTTTTAAATACCTTGTTAGTAATTACCTTATAAACAAAATAACACATCTCCAAAGCGAACAGTTGTTTGGAGTCGGTGTGAAAAGAGCGACGGAGCTAATCATAACGATTGTACGTACGTACGTAACGACGACAGTGAAGGGTTCGCTTTGGGTGGTGAGGTTTTATAGCGTTACGAAAGCGTCTGAGAGTTCAACATTATTTAATACCGCGGGGCTAATTGAGAGACTTTAATGTTTGTGTATCTGGAAACACGAAACTAATGCAAGACGCCGGTTAAACTCACAGTATTTTTTTTCCTCTATCATTTATTGGAGCGATGCTGTCTGTGTTTTCAGAGCAAACAACAGGATCACCAGGATCTCTGTGGAGAGACTCGGGTCCTTCCTCACCCTGGAAACGCTCGACCTCAGCAACAACAACATCGTGGACGTGAAGGCCAACTCCTTCCCCGCTCTGCCCCTCAAGAACCTGTAAGCATTAACATTCGCTGTTTATGCAATTTTATTAATCGACCGAATCAGAGAATTTTTTTCAACAATATATATATTTATAACGACGTTGTTTCTTCTGCCTCAGATACCTCAATAACAACCGGATCTCGTCGTTGGAGACGGGTTGTTTCACCAACCTGTCCAACAGTCTGCAGGTCCTCCGGCTGAACCGGAATCGACTCTCCACCATCCCAGCTAAGATCTTCCAGCTGCCCAACCTGCAGCATCTGTGAGTCGACTGCATTTAAAGTCAATATCACATCCTCGATCCCGTCCAAGTACAGCACAACGTCGACATGAAAGTTGAGGATGTTCTTGGGAAGACACGTTGTCAGTTAGAAGCTGTTAGAAGCAAATTATTTCATAAAATAAGTTTCTTTCATATCGGTTTGAATTTGTATCTTTTCATTGTCACAGCTAAGAACTAAACTAAAAAGCAGTGAAACTTCCAAAGTTTCAGTGCTAAGAACATGTTTTAATTTTGACGTTTAGAAGATAAACATCCGGTCTTGTCCTGTATCTCTGCTGCCACCTTGTCGTCGCTCCAGTTCCAATTTTTCCTTCACTTTTATTAACTCTGCCTGGATCCTTAGCTGTGATTTTGATAATATTTGTATCAAGGAAGCAAGTTCACTGACGTCTGGCTCAACGTTTCAGGGGAAAAAGCGACAATTGATTAACAAATGCGGAAAAGTTGCGGTGATTGGTCCAAATTGCCTTGATCCTCTGTGTAAATCCAAATCTTTGATGAGTTTTGGGACAAATAACCATTGGCCAGCTGAAGTTGCCGCTCTCTACGCTTTTCTTTCATTTTAGTTTCATTTTCACTGCTCTAACGCTGGTTCTGCTGCGTGTTACAGGGAGCTGAGCAGGAACCGCGTCCGCCGGGTGGAGGGCCTGACGTTTCACGGTCTTCACGCCCTCCGTTCCCTCAAGATGCAGAGAAACGGTCTGACTCGCCTGATGGACGGAGCCTTCTGGGGCCTCAGCAACATGGAAGTCCTGTAAGGAAGCTGAAAAATTAAATACGTGATGTGCATCACGTTCTCGCTCCTCCAAAAAAGGGGAAAAAAAGTAGCCTGACGTCTTTATTTTGTGTGCGTGGGCCCGCAGGCAGCTGGACTACAACAACCTGACGGAGGTGAAGAAGGGCTGGCTGTACGGCCTGCTGACTTTGCAGCAGCTCCACCTCGGCCACAACGCCATCAGCAGGATCCAACCTGACGCCTGGGAGTCCTGCCAGAAACTCAGCGAGCTGTGAGTCCACCTTTTTTTTTATTTTATTTTCTCCGCTCTCGTTATTCCCTCACTCACTTTCCATTCACACTCTGAACTCCCAACACTTCTCTGTGTCGCCCTCTCCTCCTCCCTGCCCTTCCTCACACTCCAGTTCCTCTCGTCGCCAAATCTCCACACACACACACACACACACACACACACACACAGACAAAGCAGTGTCTCTTTATGCACTGACACTCTGTGCCAACGTTAAAGCAACTGCCAAAATATTACACACCCATTTGCCTCCTTTCTGCTCTGCCGTCACTTGAGCCAAAACATAGTCCTGCGGAAGTCCTGCTTATTTTTCCCTTTTTGGAAATTTCATTATTTCAGTTTCATGTCCCCCTCACCACCACCACCACCGAACACGACTCAACCCCTCAGACTTTGGACTTTGATTTCCCACCCATCAGCAAACATTCCTGAAAGCGGATCGAGTTTCCTTTGTTGTGGCTGTTGTTTACAGCAGCGGTCAGTTCAGTGTTTGCAGTGTCTGGAGTGTTTTTCACAGATAGGTTGTTGCTTTTTTTTTCCCTCCATCCCTCCCACTGCCGCCGCCTCTTTTCGTTTCTCTCGTTCTTATCACATGAACCTGAGAGTAAACAAGTCGCCTGGCGGCTGGGAACGTGCCCGGATATCTGATGCGCTCCCATCTGAGTTTACTTTAAAAAACCGGTTGCTCGGAATTTGTGTTTACGGAAAGTTCGGATGTTCTGTTCTGTTGCAAAAATTAGATTTACTCAAATTGAAGCGAAATAAAGGTTATCGTAATGTACGATCGTAGATAAGTCTCAAACCACACGGACAAGACCAGTCAGCAATCTGTTTGAATAACATTTAAGACAAGAACCTTTAGATTAAATCAGTGGATTCACGGCAAAATGCTGCAAAGGTGATCATTGTCTGTGTCTAATCTCATGTTTGTTTTTTTGTTTTTTTTTTTCCTATAGCAACCTCTCCTCCAACCATCTATCCAGACTGGAGGAGTCCAGCTTCGTCGGACTCAGCCTCCTGGACGAGCTCCACATTGGAAACAACCGCGTGAGCTTCATCGCCGACGGAGCTTTTCGTGGCCTCTCCAACCTGCAGATGCTGTAAGTTTAAACTCATTGGGTTCGTTAAAGATGCCAAAACACTGACGTTTTAACAGGTGAAGCCAACGGTTTATACAACCAGACAATAAGAACATTACATCATCCCCAAAGACAGGTGTTGGTAGTTTGTCAGAAATCTATTAAATCAATCAAAACCTCATTTGTAAAGCACCTTTTGAGCGAGTTAATGGAATTCAAAGAGATTTCCAGATGAGTCACAAGCCGATGACTCACGAGTTCAAAGGATTAATAAAACAAAACTATGGAATATATAAGTTGAATCTTTCTTGTAACAATGGAAAACCTTTCGGACACTATTGTTAATAGAGACAAAGATATGACAGAAAGACCATGCAGGCTGGATCATCTTGTTTAAAGATTGTTGGTTGGAGACACATACGTGTCGTCAATTAGCATAAATGTTGTCAATTAACCTGTGTGTCTTTGTAGCGTGGGAGGAATCTGGTAAATCTGAAAAAAAAAAAAAAACACAAGACACAGGATAACTAATGTGCAAACTCCACACAGAAACTCATCTTTAAACTGTGTGACTCATATGTTATCCAGACTTAATTTAGTCTAACTCAACCCTGAATTACAAAACCTAACAACAGCCAAAAAAAGAAAAGAAGATAAAAAATGAAGATCCAAAATCCAAGAAGAAAAAAGAAAATCCAAGCCTTGAACTGTTTGAGTTTTTAGGAGATGGTTCTTTGTGTTGTCTAACAACAACATCAAATGATCCGTTTTCTGCTCCTCTCGTCCGTCACTTCACCATCAATCCTCCGCCTGAGAGGAAATATCCTGCCTGATTTGTTTTGAGGATGTGAAATAGATTAGTGTGTTGAGGTCTCCCCACTCGCATAAAAAACATTAAAAAAAAAAACCTTCTGTGAGGCACAACCCCGACCTCAACAACCCCTACTTTGCCCCCTTCTTCCACGCAACCTTCACCCATATCCACCCTCCTCCTCCTCCTCCCTCCCTTTCCCACAGAGAGGTTCGCTAACGTTTCCCTCGGTTGCGATCGTTTTAACTGGAACCAAATGTGAGCTGTGCTGCTGAGGTCACCGTAGGGCAGGTGTGCAGCTAAGGTGGACATAGATTGCTTCAGGGTTTCAAATCCTCCACCCTTCCCCCTCCCACACACACACACACACACACCCTTCCTCAGTCTCAATCAGCCATAACCAGGCACGCCGAGGAGGAAAATAACTGTTTGAAAGCATTAGAGCAGCTGAGGGATCAAAGGATGCAATTTCTCTGGGAAATTCTTGGCTTTTTTTTTTTTTTTTTTTTTTTTTATTCACACACTGTGTATTTAGTTGTTTGGTGTATTTTTCTTCCTGTGGATTTTTTTTTCTAGCAGCCACAGTTTGACTTTGGCAGCAAAAAAAAAAAATCACAAGTTGTCATCATTATTTGGTGTCATTGCCTCAAAAAACTCTAAGAGTGAAGGCTTTATTTGTTTATCGTTGCCTTGACAACTGAACATCACACATGACACAAATTAAAAAGCATGTTTACATGGAAATTAGCTGCATCTGCTAGCAGCCAGTTGTAGCCACTATTTAGCTAACTAGTGTGACACTGCTAGCAGGCTAACATTAATTCTGATAGTAATTGTAAAATGTATGTTAGCTTACCGACATTTAGTTGACATTTAGTACACTTGGAAATGCTGATAAAGAATTCTATCTACTGTTAACTAGCACCTAGCCAGTTATGCTAGCATGACTAGCTAGTTAGCTAGGTGTATACAAAGTTTTTACCAAAAAAAAAGACTTTTTTACATTAGCGCATGTGTACAAAACGTTTTTATAGAGCTGTGTTGACATTACAAAGTCCTAACTGACTGACTATTTGTCATTTGGTCTAACTTTATTAGCTTAGCATAATTTCTTTGATGGTAATTGTGTTGTTTGTCACTAGTTAGCACAGTTAAACTAATCAACAGAGACACCTGGCAATGTTTTTATTGTATTTTAGGCTAATTTCTGCATGTTTTTGAAAATATCCATTCAGCACCTACAGTAGAAGTAGAAGTGGAGTTAACCTCTGGTTGGCAGATTAATCTGTAGTATGTGTTAAATATCTCATATTCATCATATATTTAATGGTTTATGGAGAATGTGGTGACATTTCCTTTGAGAATAACTCACATGTATGTCTGAATTGCACGCAGAGTATATTTATCCCCACAAATTAGGTTTAAAATGCGACACACATGTTATATTGCAGCATTTCCTTGTAAAACTTTTTTTCCCTATGCAACACAGAAAAGCCATAGCAGACTTTTAAAAGTGCCGCAAAGGCCGGGAAGGAACTTCCTGTATGGAGCCGCCTCGAATATAATTTTAAAGTCGCAAACATCCCCCCCCCCCTCACACGAAATGTAAAGCCGCATAAAGTTTTATTAACATCGCAAAAAAAAAAGTGCAGTTGTTTTCTGGGTGTGGATGTTTTACAATGCGGTCTGTCTTTGTTTCCTTTTGAAAAGGGATCTCCAAAATAATGAAATCTCGTGGACGATCGAGGACATGAACGGGCCTTTCTCTGCTCTGGACAAGCTGAAAAAACTGTGAGTTCATATTGACTAACATGAAGGGAAACAAATAAGGCCGACGAGTTAAAAAAGTTATGTTTGAAATTAATCATTTGCTGTGTTTTTTTTCCTGTAGATTTCTGCAGGGGAACCAGATCCGCTCGGTGACCAAGAAGTCTTTCTCCGGCCTGGACGCTCTGCAGCACCTGTGAGTCGGCCTCGTGTTTCAACAATTGTTTCCAAAAGTCCGAGCTGTAAACTAAGCAGGGGTGAACCACACTGAGACACAGAGGCTGTTTGTTAATCCCCATGCACCCAAACTGTCTTCTCCCATTCCTCTGCTTTGATGTGGAATGAAAAAAAAAAAAACTCTCGCCATTAGTATCTTTACATGTGTGCCAGACTATATCGATCACTGAGGCAAGTGGAGAGGATTGTGTGTGTGTGTGTGTTCGCGCGCGTACAAACAGCTGCATTTGATTCTAATTAGAGTTTTTTCCCAGCCGTTGCCAGAGCTCAAAGCGGCCCAGAGTCGGGCCTCTCTTGATTAACACAGCAAAGTGCTGCCCAGAGTTTTATTGTTCTGGAGCCCAGACCTCCTTTTTCTTCTCTCGATTGAAGTTTTTGCAGCCTTCACTCCATACGGCCTGATGTTGGCAGAAAAAGCTGCCATCTCTCTGAGAGGATTCTTTACCAGAACCTAATTTCTTTTTCTTTTCTCTCACTCCACAGAGACTTGAGTAATAACGCCATCATGTCCATTCAAGCGAACGCCTTCTCTCAGATGAGGAACCTGCAGGAGCTGTAAGTGCGATCGTGTTCAAGGACGCTTTAAGTAACTGTTTTAGTGCTGATGTGAGACAGAACGCCAGATGAAAGTCATTATGGTCTTGCTGGGAAAGTCAGCACCAAACAGCTCTTTTACTTCCCCGGCAATAACGGCTTCACACAGTGTGAAAGTTCCCAGCAACAAGCTTTGCAATGAAATCTTCATATTTTCTTAAACTTAATTGATTGTGCATTTGCATGGGAATAATGAAACTATATGGGTCATAGCAGACGGAAAGTTTGTGAATGATTTAAATTCAGAATGAGACAGGAATTAGATGATATACTTTGGTAAAAAAAATGTAAAAAACCCTCCTGTGTAGCTTGAGCATTAACTGCCATTAACCAGCCATAAGAAATGACATAAGCGCACATTAAATTAAATGTTTCTGGTGTCTTCTCCCCTCCCGCCAGGCGTCTGAACACCTCCAGTCTGCTGTGCGACTGCCAGCTCAAGTGGCTTCCCCTCTGGGTGGCAGAACAAACCTTCCTGCCCTGCGTCAACGCCAGCTGCGCCCACCCGCAGATGCTGAAGGGAAGGAGCGTGTTTGCCGTCAGCCTGGACGAGTTTGTGTGTGGTGAGTGATGCATTCACCCGATGTTAACACCTTTAAACACACACATACACACACAGTCGGGCTGTAATGCCTCAAAAACAACCATTTATCCAAGGAAGGTTTTCCATTTACAAAACTGACCCAGATTGTTCCGTATGTTCCTCCCCGACAAACTAATGAGTCCCACGAAGAGAACGTTATGGAAATGTACCAGGTCAAATCCTTAGCTTTCCTGGGTACTATCATAGAGGGACAAGTGTGAAATAATTTGGTTTGGTTTTTCTGTTTCTAGAGATGTAATTGTGAAATTGTGAATTGTTGATGGTTGTAACTTCTCCCTCTTGTTTTCTATCCAGATGATTTCCCAAAGCCTCAAATAACGGTTCAACCGGAGACCCAGTCGGCCCTCAAGGGCACCAACGTGACATTCGTGTGTTCGGCGGCCAGCTCTAGCGACTCCCCCATGACTTTCGCGTGGAAGAAAGACAACGAGGTCCTGAACGATGCAGAAATCCACAACCAGGCCCACCTGAGAGTGCAAGGGGGAGCGGGAGGTGAGACAGAAGTCACGGAGTACACGACCACGCTGCAGTTACGTAACGTGGAGTTCTCCAGCGAAGGGAAATACCAGTGTGTCATCTCCAACCATTTTGGATCGTCTTATTCCACCAAGGCCAGACTCACCGTCAACAGTAAGTTCAGAATTGGAGAAATCAAGAGTTTGACGCATCTTTCTTTATCTTCAGAGTCTGAACTGATGTACGATCTTTCCGTTTCCAGTGCTCCCTTCCTTCACCAAGATGCCAATGGACTTGAGTATCCGTGCGGGAGCAACCGCCAGGCTCGAATGTGCCGCCGTGGGTCACCCTTCCCCTCAGATCGCTTGGCAGAAAGACGGAGGTACCGACTTTCCCGCCGCCCGTGAACGCCGGATGCACGTCATGCCGGAGGATGACGTCTTCTTCATCGTGGACGTCAAGACCGAGGACATCGGCGTTTACAGCTGCACGGCCCAGAACACGGCAGGAGCCATCTCTGCGAACGCAACGCTCACTGTTCTAGGTAAGACGCCTGACTGTCTTCGCAGGAAATCAAAACAAGTTCTTCATTTTGAGATTTCTAGTCCCACTATATTTTTTTATTTGTGGCTTCTTTTCCTCTAACAGAAACACCGTCCTTCCTGCGACCCCTCATGGATCGAACTGTTGCTAAAGGCGAGACCGCCGTCCTCCAGTGCATCGCCGGCGGCAGCCCTCCCCCGAGGCTCAACTGGACCAAAGATGACAGCCCCTTGGTGGTGACTGAACGCCACTTTTTCGCCGCCGCCAACCAGCTCCTCATCATCGTCGATGCTGCTGAGGCCGACGCCGGAAAGTATACCTGCGAGATGTCAAACGCGTTGGGCACGGAGAGGGGCAACGTCCGGCTTGCCGTCATATCCAACCCCAACTGCGACCCCGGTGTGCAGGGCGGCGTCGGAGTCGGCATGGTGGCCGGGGCAGGATCAGATGACGATGGTTGGACCACAGTAGGAATCGTGATCATAGCAGTGGTTTGCTGTGTGGTGGGAACGTCACTGGTTTGGGTCGTCATCATCTACCACACCCGCCGACGGAACGAGGACTGTAGCGTCACCAACACCGGTGAGACTTTGTCGGTTTGTCTTGGTTGAACTTTTGATCGTACGATTAAAAGTTGATAATCTAACTTATCGTTCCTGTCCTTTAGATGAAACCAACCTACCCGCCGACATTCCCAGCTACTTGTCGTCTCAGGGAACGCTGGCTGACCGTCAGGACGGCTACATCCCGTCAGAGAGTGGCAGCAGTCATCAGTACATGCCCTCATCAATCGGGGGATTCTACCTGCAGTCTAAAGACATGAGCGGTAAAACTCCTTCACATTTTTCTTGGATTTAAGAACAAATATTTCTCCAGAATCACATTTTTAACCTATGATACTGATCATTCACCTCTACAGGTTTGTGTCAGCTGGATACAGGAAGTGAAGCCGACATGGAGGCCGCCATCGACCCTCTGCTCTGCCACTATCAAGGACCAATAGGGTCACTGCTTCGCCGTGACATGTACGCCACCGACCCAGCAGAAGTCTTCACAGGTCCATACAGTTTGCTGACACATTTCCGACAGTGTTTGGTTCATTCGTTTGTGACCGAACTAATCGTTTCTGGGTTTTTTTAACCTTCAGGCTGTTCCATGGACCAGAAACCCCTCTGCGTCGACTCCTACAGCGGCAGCCTGACCAATTCCAAAAGGAGAGACTGCTTCCTTTCCGAGCATTTCGACCTCTGCTCCTCCACCGTCCTGATGCAGCTCCCCAACGCCAACCTCCACCACGGCCACGCCCACCAACAGAGCGACCGCCGACCGTCCGTGGAGGATGGAGAAGCCAACAGCTTCCCCCGACCTCACGAGTGCCTCTCTCCTTGCAACACCTTCATGGGTAGGTCCTAAATGAATCAGTTTTCTGAACTTAGCGGAATCTGTTTTTCTCTTTTGTTTTGACGATTTTTTGGATCTTTTTTTCGCTCAGGAACATTTGGGAAAGCTCCCTGGAGGCCTCAGCAGGATCTATACATGGGCTTCGGCCCGCCGTCGGTTACACATAACGGAATAACTCTCCATGAAAACCCTTACGCCGCTCCGGACGTCGACTCAGACCACGAGGAAAACTGTCTCACCAAGGACTCCACGTCGGAGCAGAGCAACTGCGTTTATGAACAGCCGTTCGACAGCAGCCGGACAGATCCTTCGCCGCTGTGCAGGACGAGCACTTAGCTGAGTGACTGAGCTCCTGTTTGCTCGTATTTTTCATGAAGAGAATGACCAAAAGAAAAAAAGAAAAAAACCCTGAATAGAACAAGAAATTTCTACCTCATGAAATGGACACATTGCAATAAAGGAACTCCTCAAATGTGCAACAAGTGAATGTAATGGACGATGTGTTGTTCCTGCAGAAAAAAAAAGGGAGCGTACGAACAGCTGTTCTGTGAGGACACGGCTTCAGTTTAATAATATAGATGAATATATACATTTTTTATATAAAGTTTATTATATTTTGTAAATTGTATATAAACAGATTCCATTATTTTTGCTTACCATTTCTGTATGAGTATTTTTTGCGCCCATGCCTTTTCAGTTATTCCAGCTTTGAATGAAGCAAATGTTTTGCACATGTGTAAACAATAAATAAATAAATAAAAACACCTTAATGTGCTGCTACATTCACTTCAGAGCTACGAGTTTTCAATGATGATACTTAGTAGATGTAGAGCTGGTGGAGTTGAGGGGGTTAAATACTGGCCTCTTATAGCAGAACCTCAGACAGCAGTGGTCTGTCATCAGTCAGCCCCCCCACAGAGGCTCTCTTCACCCCCTGGTATTAACGTCCATCTTGGGTGATCTGATCACAAGTGGACAGCTTTAAGTACAGGTGCAAACGCGGTCGCTCAGACCACAATCTGAGGTGGTCTGAGCTGCATATGGCTACGCTCTTTTAGCAGCTTGTATGCTAATATGAGCCGGGCCGAACTGATGAGACGCCAACTTAACTGACGTCCTCTGAGTAAACAGAAATACGTCCTCATCTGTATTCGCTCAGCTGGTTTTCAAATAGCATAAGTTAACTTTATCCACAACATTGATCCATTACAAATCAGTTAAACATCTTGGGTTTCTCTGGCGTTCACCAAGCAACAATCCCACTTTGTATATTAATTTCCAGCAACATTACTTCACATTTGGTCTTTAACTGGCTTTACAGGCTATCAAGCTTGTCAGTATTTTCTACCATTAATATTCCTTTATGTGGTTGTTTTGTAAATATATATATATATATGTATAATGACTCTCTAGTCTTTATAAAATCAATGTCACAATGGTTTAGTTACCTAAACAAGACAGACAATAGGAATCAATATTAATTGAAAACACAAAGCCTTTATAAATGCTAGTTAAATCTAAAATAAATGGCATATATGTTTATTTGCACATAGAGTGAAACATGGTCAAGTTGTCAGAACTTGACCATGTAGAACTTTAGACACAAACAAATGGGGGAAATTATTACTGATCGAATTCCAGAATAATATGACGATAATATGAAATTGTGTTTATGTCCTATAAATCAGCGTTATACATTAATTAACAGAAGCAAAGTTTTAAATTAAAGTTAAGATTGGATTTAATGCAATAAATAGAAAACTAACCCATCATATGTCCCGGGTTTAATCAGCCAGTTAGCTGTTAGCATTTAAGCTAAATTATACAGTATCCTGCCTTTGATACTACTGCTGCTGATACTAACACTAGCTCCTTTAACCTTAAACAAAAATATTATTACAAACAATTACTACAGATTCAGTTCAATCTAATAAGGTTTAGGTAAGTCTTGCCATGTAAGTTGTTATAGCCACTAGCCTAGCACAATGTTCCCTGCTTTCTCTTTGACTGGAGCCTCATTATATCCATTATTGAATAGGACCAATAACTATTAACTCTTACAGTGTACCACCACAACTCGTCCTCCTACTACCTGTACTACTAGCTCATATGATACTACCACTACTATTACCTCTGCAATCCAAACTTTGACTCACCACCCCTGCTGACATTATGTCTGCAGCCACTGTCATTAGTGATGATTCTATTGGCCAAATGCTGATAATTAAGCGATACTTATAATATTTTATATTTAACAGACAATTGCTGTTAGAGCAGTGTGGTACAATATACCTTAGGCCTAACTAGGCTCTCTGTGTTTGCCGGATGACTCATCCCTCCCTTCCTGATTCCCCCCTTCAGCCCTTCTTGCCTGGTGGTTTGTTGTTTCAGGCATCTCCTCTTCAACATGAGGGAAAAAGGTGTGCTTGTGCACCGGGTGCTAGCTGTTGAAACTTGCACTTGGAAAGCTGTCTTGCGGCTCGCTGTCTGCCACAGTGGAGCTGTGTTTACAAAATGGCAGCTTCATGATGGTGGTGCCAACAGTTTGGAGAAAGGTGGTGTTGTTGGTGGTGTGTGTGTGTGTGAGTGTTGGGGGTGGGGTTAAAGTCAGATCCCCTATTCAAGGCCAGTTGTTTCTAGTCTTGCGTTTAATCTGGCAATGTGAGATGAACTGGAGTGAGGCGATATAAAATGGACACCCATCGTTTTGTTATAAGCATGTGTGACTCTTTTTTCTTTGTGTATGGAAATGCTGATGATGAGATTCGCTTTCCTACGTTGTGTTATTTCTCTCCCATCCTTCTGGCTGACTAATGTTTAAGTACACCTGGCTTGTTGGCTACACTGCACCGGTTTGTATGTCTTTACCCCACTGTAAAGGAATGAGGGTTTTTTTTTTTTTTTTTTTTTTGTTGGAAGTCTTGCCAGTTCTTTGAGGAGGCTGCGATTAAGACAAGATGGTGGAGCCACACACATCCAAACACCTGGGAAACAGCTGCTGTTACTGCTGCTGCTCAGGCAACTTTCAAGGACCAGTCCACTTTTGTCTAATGACCTTATCTTAGCGTAGAGTCGTGTCAGGTTAAAGCAGAAACTGTGTCTAACAAACATGACCTTGCAGGATGGATAAGTGGGGCCCGAGGGTGATCGATGATAAACGCGACGGATTGTGATTGCACCTCTTACCGAACACAATGTGGTGATATTTTACTGGACTGACGTGTTTTGACATGTATTGTTTAGAGATGAATTTTCAGACCATTGTGGGATCGAAATGATGTACGATGAGCTGGTGATGCATTTGAAATGTACATAAACACAAAGCCATTTAACTTTGGTGTATTTTCGTGTGGTTCTTGTTGGGTTGTGTTGATTCAGGTACCAATGTGAACCATTATTTGTGAGTTAAACAGTAAAAAAATACTGTCTACATTTCAAAGTAAAAAAACAACTAGAGCGTTGCTCAGACACAACAACGTCTGGATGAAGATTAAACAGGTAGTAGGAGTAAAGTCGTGGGCTACAAAAGCCAAAACAATAAACTGAAAGACAATAAAATGCTCCGTAAAACAAAGAGGAAGTACAGAGATAGATAAGCAACTAAATCAAAGTCGTCTTTTAAAATGAAATTGTACAGGTGACAGGAACAAATCCCACCACTGCTCTTGCCTTTATTAACTAGAAACTCACCATCACTCATTATTACCCCATCTACTGCCATGTACATGCTGAAGTTCTCAAGTTCACACTCATTTTACATGACTTGTCCATAGACAACATGAAGGAAATCTCAGTAAGTTTAAGTCAGGCAGGTTGAGGGAAAGCAGATAAAGTGCTAAAATTACTCCTGGATCTGGGGGAATTTTTCCCTGAATTGCTTCGCTCAAGGTCGTTTAATGGCCTCTGTGGGAACAACGTTTCTTCAAAAACAGTGAAGCAGCTGTTCTGGCGGACTCAAACCTTCTTTTGAACAATACATGATTCCCTTTTTCTTGTAGGCAAGGTTTTACACTTCACTAAACTATGCATGTTACAATTAAGCGGGTGGATGTAATTCCCCTCAGAATGGTTTATTTACTCCTTTAGGAAAGTCTCTGAAATTGCTGCAACCAAAAAACAATTTGTGGCCTAACAAGCGGCTCGAGGCGTAGAAAGGTTTTTCCACTTTTAAAAAGAGACGCTGGAAGATCCTCGAGTCTCCGCCGTGGCTGATCCCCAGCCAGCGACAACCTTCACATTTCCAGCCGCGGGGCAAAAGAAAACAGCGGCCAGATTGCGGAATAATTTCCCCCTCTCTGACTCTCCATCCAGAGAAAATGAGACAGGAAGTTGACTATTCCTCCAGACCACCAATGACTGGCAGACGAAAGATTGAGTCCTCTACCCCCAACTGATCTCAGATCAGCATCTGATGTCAATCTGCCGGCCCCACTTTGTTCAGCACTAACAGTGAGACAGTGATCCAGGGTCAGCTCCTCAGGCCATCGCTGCTCCGCACACTCCAGAGACCGAGCCAAGAAAATGAATTTAGCATGCCACGGTCTTATCTCATTGCCAGACATTCTGAATTTTGTAGCTAATTTGCCTTCATTATTGCCAGATGTGGTGACATGCAGACAGATGTTTATTGTATTGAATAGCTACAGGCGGCCTGCAGAAATTATTATTCCTCTCTTATGAAGCTCAGGAAATCTGCTGGGGAATGGTGTCTGACTTTTACGACCGCTGAGCTTGTTTCGACATTAGACACGCTTTGTCAGTGCTAAAACACAGATTTGAAAAAAAATAATTAAGTGACCCCCGTTTTTTTTTTTTTTTTTTTTTTTGTTATGTGAGGTCACACGCATGCTGACTCTGTCTTCCCCAACTGTTGACAGACAGATCCCTACAAGAATTGTATCGTGCTTTACTCAAGCGTAGTTTTCATTCTTCCTGGTAATTCTTTTGAGTTTTTCTTTTTTTTTATCCTAGGCGACAAAACATTTCAATCACTTGCAGATTATCTTCGAGCTTGGTGAGAATTTTTTGCCCACAAGAGCAGCACTTGCTGAAGCCAAACACTGAGCTGAAGAAATCCCACGGTCATATAATATGTTCACACGGGTTGCCATCAGTGTGAATCCCAGCACGGACTCCATAAAACCCCATCAGACCATCTCTTTTCAATCTCCAATGCAGCCATGGCTCTTTGTATGATTAAAAGCATACACAAGGGCTTTGCATCTTGCAGATGTTGCCATAAATCACCGGTTGGCCCTGCCTCTGCAACTGGCGGTCTGACAAATGTTCCACAATAACTGCAGCCCCCACCCCACCCTTCCAGTAAAAAAGAAAAAAAAGAGTCAGGGTAAAAGAGAAAGAAAGAAAAAAAAGGCCTGGAATTTCTAACCGGCTGCTTGTAACTCTTTCAGGGCCTATTGTAAAGTCTCAGCCATGTCAGCACAGGTGGAAACCTGAGGGGTCGTAAAACCAGAAAAAAGACCGCCTACTCCAGACTTTCTCTTTCCCAACAATGTCTTAAACTCCCCTGCTGTCTCAGCCAGCCCTCCACTGTGACTAATTCCACACAAATCTAAAGAGCTAAATCAGTCAGGCTGCCTAAGTGTCTGTGGATGGTAGTAACTGACACCCGCACGCCTGTAAAAGACACAACCATAATGGTCGAGACAGAGAGCGGGTCTGTGAATCACAGTCTCTGAGGCTCCGCGGAGAGATGCTGTCTGAGGGCAACTTCTCAATCTTCACAAGAAGATTTGATCATTTGATTAAGAGTTGTTTTTGTTCTTTCAACACACGATGGCTGACAGAAGATGAAATTGATTTGGTCACAGATACATACTTTTCAAGACAAACTTTTCAAGAAAACAGCGGTGTGTAGCTTGCCATATGTCGAGGTGTGCCGACAATAAAACCGGTACATTGCATTGATATGCATTGATCTCATTAGCTCAGTTAGTGAGTAGATGTTCTGTAAAACCAGAGGTCTCGGTTCATGTTCTGATGTTGGCTGTTGCCGCTACCAATACGTCCCTTTCTTAAGGAAGGACACTACTGAAGGCACAGGTATGAAACATGCGGCCCAGCACTGAAGGAACATTCACAGCTCCTATACTTTTTGTGCCAGTTCAGCTGAGAATAAGGCAAAATTAATTGATCGCGAGTGGCATTCGTTAGGCTCAACGCCTGGATCAAATTATAGATAAACAGATTTTATTTTCAGCATGAGAAATCGGAGGTGTGGCGTGAGACCTTGTGAAGGCAGTCAAAATCATGTGTCTCACGGTCATTGCGTGACAGTTGGCAGCCCTGATATTGTCTCTCAAGAATTCAAATGTCTCAAAGTTTTGTTCATGAGTGAGCGAAGGATAATTAAGAGGATGCTGTTCATTTACCAGTTGATCTACATTCTGAACTGGGACCGGGTTACTTCAACTAGAGGCAGTTGAGGTGATTCAGACATCTGATCTTTTTTCCTGGGCACATCAAACTGGTAAAAAACATCTTGGTGGATCTAGAACATGCTGGAGAGATTATGTATCGAATCTATCTGGGGAATATGAAAGAGGAACTGGAAAACATTGCGACAAAAAGGGAGAGTTGGACTACATTGTTTTTTCCACTGCGACCCAATCACAGATAAGCAACTGAAAACAGATGGTTGGATGGTTGAAACTGGTGAACTAGATGGTGAACCTGTTCGACTTTCTATTCTATATATTAGCACATTAGCATTTTAGCCACTAGCCACAGAGTCACTAGCATAACTGGTCTTTATGTAGACCTCAACCCCGTTTAACCATGCTAGCTAGTTTGTATAGCTAGCTAGCCTCCACGGGCCGTCTATGGACTTTTTACTAAAGTGTGCTAATCATCTTTTGCTTTAATTTATGTTGTCATTGTATCACATTTATATTGTGACATTGTGACTGGTCTTTCTATAGACCTCATTCTTGTTTAACCCTAGCATTTAACATGCTAGTTAAGCTAACTTGGTTAGCTAGCCAGCAACCAGTTTTACTAAAATATGCTAGTCGTCTTTTGGCTCTATTTATATTGTCACCGTAGATATAATGTGTCATTGTGACTGGTCTTTATGCAGACTTCATTCTTAGCTAGCTTGATTAGTTAGCTAGCAAGTATGCAAAATCAAACTTTAAGTTCATTTAAGGTAAAAAAAAAATATATATGTATACCTTGTCATATCTTAGCTGTAACAGGGACATTTTGACATTCAGGGTGTTTTATTGTGTGTATGTTGAAAAGTAAGTGTGAGGTGTAAGTGGATGGTGATTTATGAGCGAATCACTGACAACACTTTGCCTCAGGCTGAGCTATTTCCCTGCACCTGAGTCTTTGTTTTACTTTTACAGCTTTGCTTATCATCTCTTAAGTATCTGTTTCCAGGAATGTGTATAGTTCTCTTGAACTGAATATTTTCAAATTATCAAACCAACAAATGCATCCGTTTGAATTTTAATTCTCTAAAATATTGTGCACTTTAGTTTCGGATGTGGGTAAACATAACATTGAGATATTAATTTAGAAAAACTGCCTTAAGTTTTGCCATCAAACACCTCATGGGTGAAATAATCTTGAATAAATGACCAATAAGGAGGTAATTGTCGCTGTGTTTATCCTAAGTCAAACACTGGGTGAGTCCAGGTTAGTGAAGCATTGACCCCTGGGTTTTTTTTTTTTTCTTTTTTTTACGAGCCACAGAAGGAGAAAAATGAGTAAAGGTGACCTTGAGAGTTTACTTAAAACTCCAGGTGGTTTCAGTTCATCCTGTCAACACTATCCAACGCTTCAGCCTCGGTGCATTCCTTCATTGTATGTAAAAAAAAAAAAAAAAAAAAAAAGAAAGAGCTGTGACATGGTGGCTGTTCCTGCTAGCAGCCTGCAATTATCTTCTCAATTTGTTTGATTCCCCATGACTGAATGTCTGGAAAACCCTGTCAGAGTAGATGACAATAAAGATGTCCACGGATAGATTATGAATAAATGGGTGGAAATATATTAAATGACAACAGAAACACAGGTAGACAGAGACGGAAGTGTAGATCACAGTGAGAAATTTAAGTTTAAAACCGCAAGTGAATTGTGATCAAATATCTGCAAACTCATCGCACACATGCTTACTCATTTTCACAAATGTGCAGTTGTGTCTCGACATGTTCAAAGCCTGCATGTGACTCAAAATCTACCTCTTGGAAATTACATGTGGGCTCTTGCTTCAGCTGCACCACCATCCATTTATCCTCCCAATTTCAGAATTAAACGCTTCACTGTCTTCATAACTGATTGGTTGTCATGGTCACTACAGGGGGCGTTAGTTTGATTTGTGGGTAAATCTACCAATTAGCTCCTTAATACTGTAAAAACACAGATGACTGATTTACTCATCAAAGATTTTTTCCCCCCTCCCTTTTTGTAAACTTTGTGTGCAATCTAACATAGATCAGCTTTATCAACAGGAGACACTGATGTGATGGATAAAATGTAAGCTAGCAACTGATAATTGTGGGATAAATATGTTTTTTTTTTTTTGTTTGTTTGTTTGTTTTTAATGTAACAAAAGTGCATGTTGAGAAGAAAGATAAAATATCAATTACGCAGAAATATCTAACTACACTTTGCTAACGTTCGCCACTCCTCATACCAGGACAGGTTATTTCACACATTATCCTAAAAAGTGGCTTTTACTGAATTGCTAACAGCTAATTTTTATAATATCAACAGGAATTACACACTTATGGCAAGTTTTTTTTAACTTGCGGGCAAAAAAAGTGTCCTTCCAACATCTAAATATATCCGGTAAATATGTCAAATAAGTTATAATTTACCTAAAATTAGTCTGTTTCAAAGTTTCCCTTTCAAAGGTGCCAGTTGTGTGAAAACACATTTCAAAACCAGTCTAAATAAAGCTATTAAACCCCGTCAGTCATCAGCCTCCACCTGATCTTTGACCTTGTAAAGAATCAACACTTTAGACACACTCGGGTCAAACGTGCTGGCACAGAGTGTGTGCTTGACCTCGGATCACGACCTAAAAAACACATCCCCCCACTAATATATACAGGATTGTCTTTTGCTGGTTGAATCCACCATACTTATTAGCAAACACTGATTATATATTCTCATTATTAGCTTTAAATTTGATGGATGTTTTTGCGTGTTTGATATTAAATCAAAAAAATCCCAATATGTTACGTGGCAGTACACGCAAATCGCTACACGTGCGCAGATAGAAACTGCCATTAGTTGGCAACAAGATGTGATTTTGATCAATTGCCGCCCCTCCTCTCCACCCTTGCCCAACAGCCTCTCTACCAAAAGCAGTTTTCAAAAGGCGTGACCGATGCCGTCCCTGGGAATGATGGGAAAAGCCTCGCGCTGACAACGAGCAAACAAACACTAAAGGTTTTTAATTTCAGGGCAAGCCTGCTGTCGACAGCTCGAACAAATGAAAAGCGCAGGAAGGAATGAGGACGGGGGGGAAGAAAACGGAGAAGAGAAAGACCAACATGACACAGCCCTAATCGAGCCTCTTTCTTTTAAAAAAGACCAAATATCTCCTCTCTCCTTTGTTGATGCTGAGAGCTCTTTGTAGAGACTTAATCTGATAACAGGGTGTGAGTGTTTTCACAAGTTAACCTCCCCAACTATTTACGGAGACCCAGAGCCGCCAAATGGTGTTTGTGAAACCTGCTGTGCTACATTGAGTCTCACCAAGGGGAGTAACGCTTCCAAACAAAAGTTTCATCTTGTACTGATTATTGGTCTACATCACAAATGGATTTTCAATAGCTTCTTCTCTGGAAAAGGAACGTTTGGACCGCCACAGTTTATATGTTGGCTGGAATGTCAAAGCAATTAACTCATACTTTCTTCATGTGTGCCAGTCATTAATGACTACAACATGGCCAATCCTTCCACATGCGATGAATTCAATCTTGGCGTGATGGCCTGTGCTTTTTCCTCACGCGGATCCAGGATTCAGGGGATTTAAACTCCAGCAGAGAGTAGGAACAGAAATAAAATAAATGCTCACATACAAAAGTAAAAGGCTTTTGTGTGTTTATCAGCAAATAGAAAGAAAAACTTTGTAGGTAAAAAGAGGTCTATAGGCTCCTGCATTTCTAATCTGGTGTCTAAACACTAGAAAAGCCCAATACCATCACAGACTGAAGCCTGCGAGCGTGTTCTGGCAGGTCATGTTGAGCAAACAGCACTTGCCTTTCAGAACAACTGAGCTGTCGAATATTTATTGTTTGGTTAAGGTTTCAGAGAGAAATTACGACATCAGTCGATGGCGTAGGAGCAGCTAAGGGGAGGGGGGTTTCCCACTTTCCCCCTCAGACCTGCTGTGTCTGTGCCTGATCAACGCAAAGATCTGTCCAGAACGACTGAACACAGTCGTGACGGATAACTCGTCTGTGGCTGATTCTCTTTGAATCTCATCAAACAACCCGTGACTGACTGACTCTTTTGCTTTTTGAAAAATGTTATGACATTTCTGGTTTGAACTTGCTTATTGTTACTTGGTACATCGTAGTTCATCTCTTGTCAGTGTCTTGTCAAGTCAACTTCCTCTCTTTCCTGAGGGAACATAGAGTCATAGCCAAAACACAGGTACATTTAGTTAAGATTATATTTAGTCATTTGATTTTTTTTTATCTGAAAAGTACAACAGTAAAGCTAAGAGGATCGAGTGGGAAGTGCTAAAGTGCAGACTAAGTGATAATTAGGGATGTTGGGGTGTCAGAGGAGTAGAAGAAAAGATGTTCTCAGAAGAGATGAGTCGGTTAAAGAGGGACGCCCCTGCTCTAATAGCTTTTCAGACATTGTTTCACCATCAGGGAGCCACAAATGAGAACAGTCTGGACTGGGATTGTCTTGCGTGTAAGGATGGTAATACCAGACAGTGTTTCTTGGAGGAACTCAGCGGTCAAGAAGTAGCATGAGCCTGTGTGACTGGGTTCAGACCCAGAAGTCAGTCTGTAAGCAGCGTTAGTGACTAGTGAACGGGGCAGCTATGGGTGGTCGGTAGAGGTCAATGAGCAGGTGACTGACACAAGCCCCCTTTTAGGTTGATCAAAGACCGAGCGCACCGCCACGTTCTGGGCCATCTGTAGGGGTTTCATTGTGCCAGATGGGCAATGCAAAAGTCATGGTGGGAGATAACCTGTGGTCTCCACCAAGAGCTGGGTGGCTTATGGGGTCAAGAGTCAGGGTGAGTAATGAAGAGACAATTTTGATATTGTTGTGGAGAGACTGACTGGTGAGGAGGAACAAGGTTTCAGTAGTAGCGGTTTAGCTGTAGGTGGCATTCCTTAGCTATAGCTAGTTGCTAGCTACAGTTAGTCACTAGAACTGTTGGAACATATTGTTCAGCAGCATTTAAGCTAACAGGCGCACCAGCTAGTTCTGAGAACAGACTCGCCGCCACATTCTCAGCTGGTTTATCATGAGCAGTTAGCTCGCCAGAAATTACTTGTTTAAATTTGTTTGACTTAAGAGGTAAAGTCCAAATCATAACTAGCTATAGTTACACCTAAACTGCTTCACGAAACATGTAAATAATTTGTGATTACTTCAACTGTGGACATGTGTCATCGCTTTAGTGCCCAAGCTCACAAGATTACTGACTGCATACCAGCTAGCTCTGAGAACTGACTCTCTGTCATGTTCCCAGCTATTTAGTGTTAGCAGTTAGCTTGCCAGCTACATTGTTCTGATAATACTTATGTCATCACCAAGTTTTTTTTTTTTTTTTTTTTGCATCACTTATTTTGAGAAGACACACAAATGAATGTATTCTCTTAAAACTTAGTCTGACTTAAAAGGAAAAGTCCAAACCACAACTGTAATGACAATGACTGCGGCAAATCGTTGGAATCGCGTTCAGAGCGATACAATGAACAAAAGAAACTCTGACAGCCAATTAAAATACATTCAACATGGCAGATGACATTGCAGAGAGTTTCATCATTGAGGTAATAAAAGAAAAACAAACTCCACCCCTGTTTGACATAAGAAAGACACTAACAAGCAATGGGACATCTGGGATGTAGTAGGGTTCAACCTACATTCAGCTGGAGCATGAAATTTCGCTGTTTACAGAACATTATCGCTCATCAGCGTAAATGCTCACATCGTTATCATTATAATTATCATTAGTGGCAAGGATAGCCCTTTGCTCCTCACTTTTAGTCAATCTAATTCAATCACATGTATCCACAAAGTACCAGAAAGAATAATGTTATAAGCCCAAACGCTATAAAAAGATACTAAAGGAGAATATTACAATGACATGTGCGCACACGAACACACACACACACACACACACACACACGCACACAGACACACACACACCTTTTTAGTTGTTGCTCTCTGGGATTCATTAGTTTCTAATTCAGTGATTGAAAACAGTTTGAATAAGTGCATGAAGTAATAATACAATTTCAGATGGAGAGAAACCTCATATCAAAGCAGAACATCATGGCTGATATTTAATGGCCTCATATATCAGTGGAACTTCACTAAAAAAAAAAAGAAAAAACTGCTGAGAAATACAAAAATAATCCCTCACAGGCCCTAATATGTCATGCACTCGCGGGCCCACCCAGAAGAGTGACTGGATCCATTTTTCTTTTTTTTTTCCTTTTTTTTTCATAAGCTATTTTATCATCTGCTGTGTTGTGCTGAAAACGTACACACGTCCTCCCACGCTGACTCAGTCAGATCCAGATGGAAAACGGAGCCATCTTTTTTTCCTTTTTTTTGCCTGCGAGTGACGGGCATTTTTGCACTCTTTTCATAACAAAGATTTTCAAATGTTTTCCAGACTGAATGGCAGCAGCCGCTGTGTGGCGTCTTGGATAATGTCTTGGCACTGTCAACTCAGGCTCTGAAACATAAATAAGTCTGTTATAAGTGCTGGGGGCTCCAGTAGTACTCCTCCCTCGTCACCCCCCTCCCCCCCCAGTTGTTGGTGACGGGGGACATTCACACGCTTTTGTTTGCTGCTAATAGGTGGATGTTTTGACAGTACTACACCATCTAAAGTTCTTTTTTTTTTTTTTTTTTTTGAAGCTGCATAGTTTCTCAAGGCTTATTCCGTCATAATATTCTTATGATATTCCTGCCCAGACTTTAAGTGTGTTTCCAGGGTAATATATGTGATTTATGGGGCTATAAACTCAAATCACAGCAAAAGGATTAAAGAAAAGGGTCATCCGATATGTACATATGATTACAGAGTATGAAAAAAGACACTCAAAGTGAAATGAATAATGATTTTAAGGGAGCTAAAGGAGGGCCAAAGGTGGAAATAGCACACAAAGACAGATTGAAAGTCAAGGTAGAGGTGGAGAAAAGGAAACGGAGACAGAAAAAAAAAAGGAGGAGGAGAAGGAGGAGAGAAGGTCTGCAGAGGCTACGTCCATCCTGGCCTGAATTACTATCATTATTGTAATGACTTTGTAATGTTTTCTTTCCTGGACCAGTAATTGTTACCAAGCCTGCTGTTCAGAGGTGCAGGTGGACAAATTGCTGCCGAGCATTACTTTCCACGATAGCACAGAGGGAACATAATCATTTCCATCATCCAGGCCTCAAACAGGACTTTACCTTCTCTCTCTCTCTGAGGCAAACTGGTGGCAACTGAGATTGTTTTACCGACCAAAAAACACAAAGACATCATTCAAAATTCTTTCTGAGCACTTTATTGTTCAAGATGTTTATGAAAAGTTTCAATAACAATATTTTTATTTAAGGGAAAATGTTAGGAGAGCACATATTTCCCTGACGCGTTGCCATTTTTCCCCCCTACTTTCTGTCTCCACCAGCACTCCACATGAGCCAGAGTCATGTTGTATCTGCATGTACTGACCCTTTTAAACTTCCACGGTCCATATAACCCATATGAACCCCGCCCACCACCACCTGCGGCAAACTGTCCATGACTCTTAAAACCGGCCAGATGTTGCTGTAAGTCGTGGATTCCTGAGCGGTTTTCATGACAGGGACTCGCAAAAGGATTGATGCAAATGAGTTTGCTGATGCGAGGGGATTTTTTATTGTTAGGTAAGATGTAGGATTGTATTTCTTTACTTAATCTACGAGAAAATGATACCTTGTTAAACTAAAGTAATTAGTGAAATAATGGAAAGAAAAAGAAGTTCATTGATTTGTTGGGAAAAAGTAGAAGAGTCAAATCCCTCATGTTACTAATAAAATGTTACATTTTATTGTCATACGCTTTACTCTCTACTTTGATTAGCGTCTTCCTACATTTCCCAGAGTACCTTTCTACTACCCCGCGGTGAACGTGTCTGGACTTGTTGCACTCAGCAGTTTTAGGAGGTGGAGGAGGAAATGATGACAGCCTCTCTAGACACATCAGAGCAGCGAGAACTGTAAGTTAAAAAACATATTGCTGCACCACCTCACTCAGAGCTCCACTTGTTTCAGGGTTATATTACATTCTGGTTTTATTTTCTGCCACGTCTGGTAAACAAGTAACAGTCTACAGGTTTCTTGGCACAATGGATTCTTCACGACGTGATGGCGGAACATCAGTGCAAATTGGTGGATTTATAAATAAGCCCAGCGACTTCAGTTCCAACATACTGACATCAAAAACCTGGTGTTAAATGTTGATGCCTGTTTGGCCAAATATCCAAGAAAACTGGGAGAAAACTGACTCAAAAAGTTAATTTCATACTGATCTGTATAACTTCACTTTCATACATAAAAAAAGAAAAAAATCTGGGTTTCCCCAGAAACATCCAACATAAATAAAGCAGCGGAGGTTAGTACACTGCACAAGTGTTGAAATAACAACAAAAAAACAACCTTAAAATCACTATGAATTTGACAGCAGTTTAAAGTCTCATATAAGTCTCTGTAAAGTACATAAGACATTTTGAGTTCCATCAGCAGCGCTGCATGTGCGTGAATGAGGGCATGTGTGAATGGAGTCGGATATATACAGTAGCTAGCGCATAGTTTAGCTCGCATGAAGTTCAGATAACGCATAATTTAGTTAATTCATAATTTAGCTAGCACATAGTTTAGCTAGCACGTAGTTCAGCTAGCACATAATTTCTTTGGCACATAGTTCAGCTAGCGCAAAGTCACAGAGATTAAATAACTACCTTATGTTAACATTTGCATTGTTTGTGTAAGAATAAGTGTTTTATATATATTTGTACAAACTGGTTTCATCAGTTTTTCTAGCTGCGTTGTTTTGCTGTTTTTGAATTGTTAACTTCCTTGGGTCCTTGGGTACCGCAAAAATACATAGTTTGTCAGTATTTTTATTTATTTATGTATTTATTTTGTTTTTATAAACAGCTTTTTTTTCAGCTTTCATTATCAACATCTTCTGATGGGTAAGTGTCGCTAGTTCGTCAGTTTCAAACGCAGGCATTTAGTTTATCACAAACATGATCATGGTCAATAGCTGTGCTGAACATATTCATTCCAGCCTAAAATCATAAAGCTCCATGAATTGATTTTCTTTTCATTTTGGTGAAGAAAAAATGAGATTTTTTTTTTTTTTTTTTTAAAGAAAAAGGAAAGAAATCCTACCAACTATGATGTAAAGGGGCTAACTTCTGTAAATGTTAAACTTCTGAAGGTTATCACACAAACCGCTTTGAGAGCCCAGTCATAGAAATGTTCAAGGTACGCAGCCAATAGTCTGAGCAATGTGAATATTTCACAGAAACACTTGGCTCGTCCAAAGAATATGCTGCATTTCATTTTCAGACATTAGTGTGACAGAGATATTTTTCGTCTTTCTTTTTTCTCCCACCAGTGACTTTCTTTTCAGCCCCATATGGTTCTTTGCTGAGTTCTTTAAAGTCCTCGCAGGCGAACATACATCAAAAGCCGAATTCCACATCTTCTGAAATTGTTGTAATTACCAGCGTGAAAGCAGCACATATGTGGCGCACACTACATCAATCATACAGTAACACCTGATTTTAATCACCTTGCCATGCCGGCAGTGATTGTTTTGACACCCACAAAATAGCTGAGAGCTAAATGCCTGAAAATGGAAAAGTGGGATATTAAAAACTATCATTTTCAAAGAAAAAGCACATTGTCACCAGCTCCTAGTGTTTTTCTGAAATGGGAAAACACACTTACATGAATATTGTTTTAGTTCTTTTCCCTGTGGTGCGTTTGAAAAATGTCTTTATTCAACACCACAGTCCACAAATAAATACACAAAAATGTAATTTTCGCAGTTTTGATGACAAAGGGGAGAAGCTTCAGGGGAGCAGCTCTGCAGTCTCAGATTTGACCACAATTGAACAATTTTTTAACCACTAGTAATCTGTAAATCGTGTTTTTGTGTTACATGTCTCAAAAATCATCTGCCAACTAAACTACAGAGGGTAGTGCTGTGATGTTTATGATTATTTTGGATCGGCTCTTGCTTGCGTTAACTAAAATGAATGTGGTGTATGAATGCATACACTACAAATGTGTTTTTCAGACTTTTTTTTAACTACTTGGGGGCTAAAGAATGCTAAAATGTTAGCTAGCATTAGGAGGCTAACATATTAGCTAGCTAAAGAGTGTGCGGGGAGGGAGGGGTTAATTGGTGTTTTTGGTGACTCTTGTCAAAATGTATATTTTATCCAATGATAATTAAAACAAAAAACAAAAAAAACTGTTAGAACAGCTTTATTTTTAATCTTTTTGCTTTGTTGCAGTGTTTTTTTCTACCTGAAAATGTGATATGTGTCACTTCCTGGTTGTGAATGTACTGTGAATTTCAAACACCAAATGGAGAAACTTTATAAAAAAAAAAAGTGGCACTGCTACTTTTACTTTTCGGGTTTTCATCCTCATATGACATTTTTTAAATGGTTTTCCTCAACATTCACATGGATTTGACATGCAGTTTTCACTGGGGCATCACTCGCATATGTTATTATGCAGCCTCCTGGATTATTGTTGATACTTTGGCCCTCGCCCACCGCAGCGTAAGTCAGCGAGCCTCACCATGCTGTATGGGAGAGACATGTTTCTGGTCAGTGACTCATGCAGCATGTTGAACCATGTGAAACCACAGCTCTGTGCCCTTGTGTTAGTCTGCCAGGAGGCCCAGTACTGTCGGAGCGTGCCTTACAAGCCGTTTCCATGCTCTCTCAGCGAGCAAACTTGCAAACAGCTGCGTTTTCCATCAGAAGTGGTTTCTGGAAATGTGTTTTTTTTTTTCTTTTCTTCCCCCTGAGTGGGGGGAGTGACAGGATCAGGGGGGAGAGACTTTGAGGCAGAGCTGCAGATAAAAGTGAGATGTCCCTCATACTCACTGGTACGGTCTGTGCACACGTTTATTAACAACTAAGTCTTGAATCATGCGGACTAAGATTTACCGCCGGTAGAGACAACTTGAGGAAGGTCACTGTGGCCTGTGAGGCAAAAATGGGGACTGAGTATTTTCTTAACTAATGAACTGTGAGATGAGTCACTTAAAGTCACATTAAAGGAACAACTTTTTTTTTTTTTTTTTTTTTTGCTAAGGAAACACTATGTCTTGTTCTGACTTCAGGTTCAGACTTGAATGTGAGCGGTTTGTTAACTTAATGCAGGGATTTAAAAAGAAAACAAATCAGGCTGAGAACCAATCACAGCTCGCTCCGGTGCGTTGCTCCACACCTCCTCCATACTATACTCTGTAACACTCACATGAGAGGTAAATACTGGACTCAGTATGTATTTACATTATGATACTGTTGTCAGGTCCTTAGGTTAATTTATAGGTAAATAAATTGAATTGAGGTCAGTGTAAAGTGCAGTGTTGCCCAGGAGGCTTTTGTCGTCTGGAGCAGGAAGCAGCATCAGACTGACCTCTAGTGGCTGCTTTTATAAATGCAGCTGAGTTTAGAATAAGAAAAGTGTAACATAAAGCATCCATTTATTTTAACATCTTTCCGTTTTATAATAAATCTTGTCAATAAAAAAAAAATACATTTCATCTGCAACACACATCAAATTTTAAAAATTTGTTTTTTTCCCCAAGCCCTGATTGGTTAACTTGATGCATGGCCGTCATTAAAGGAAGCGAGGACGTTTAAGAGGCAGGCTGATGATTGGATCGTCTCAGGGGAAATCAAAACCTTCTCCCCCCTTTTTGTCGGTCAGAGTAAAAACTCACTGTATTGACAATGAAGGACATGTCCTGCCTATGTCTACCCTTTTCACTCTACTGCATAATTTTACTTGAGGTTTAAAATTTTCTGCCACTTCATCTTTAAACTTGTACTTAAACCTTGTACTTCTTACTGCACAACATTGATTTGATGGCCATAGCTCAAGGTTTTACTTATCTGAAAAAGTCTTAGGATAGTGATAAGAAAAGACTAGAGATTCAAAAAAAATCTTAAATCTATAAGTTATCATGAGCAGTTATAACTAGTTTCACATTGATTAGTTCTTCCACTTATTCATATTTGGAGTAAATGTTGTCGATAATATCTTCTAAGTATATTATATTGTTTTATTGGTGCTTTTACTTTGAAAGAAGGTCTGACTGTTTCTTCCCCAGCTGTATAAAATATCTATTATAGTATTTCTATCTAATGTGTCAGATGTCTTTTGTCTCAAGACTCAAGACAGAGAATATTTATCAATCTTTACTTACATTTGCAATTTAGTGACTCACCTGAACGTACCATTTATCTTTTTGTCATTTCAACCAGAAGAAATCTCACTTTAGTTGTTTGTCACTTCACACTTTCATTCATCCCTTAAGTTCACTAGAGGATTGTTGTGTTTTCTCCCACTTCACCGTGTCAGACAACTAAAGTGTGTTAAGGTCATATTCCAAATGTGTTTTCTTTTCATTTATTCTCTAATTGCCTGCCGGGCTCGGGCAGAAACAAGAGCCTGAGTCAGCCGCTGATCAATAGTGTCAGGTGCGGTGTTAAAAGCTGGAGTGTGGCTGATCACCTGGCGCTGACTAATGAGTGTGATGTGCGGTCAGAGGCATCCTCGCCCTCCTGAATAATGAACCCCATGCTGAGTTAGAGCCGACGCCGCTTAACTCAACAAATGATAATTAGACAGACTGCAGCAAGGGGTCAAGATATGTTCTCATTTAGATCAATTGCATCTCCACTTTAGTTTGTTGATGTTACGCAAAAAAGTTTTTAACTCGTCATTCCCAAAAAAACAAACTCTGTCTTAATGTAGGTGTAATTGTAGGCAACTCTTTACATCCCCGTTGCTCAAGGACACCCTGGCAGTTTAAGGGATCAAACCCTTGAACCTCCAGTTACAGGACAGCAGGCTTGTCTCTGGGCACTAGCCCCCTTTTCTGCCCCAATTCCTATCTACTATGTCAAAGACAGTCAAATGTCAGCAAAAAAAAAAAAAAAGTCGTCAATCCTCCCTTCACACGGTTCCTCGGTGAAGACACAGTAATCCCTCCGGTTGTGGATGTTCAGGTTCAGCTGTTCTGCCGCCGCCAGAGCTCAACCACACATCCGTGACAAAGCCTCCAGATTGGAGGACAGTTATCTGGACTCGCAACGCAGGAGACGAGAGGAGAGGTCAAACTAAATTGGCTCACCAGAGAGGGGGAGTCCGCCCTTCGGGCAATCTCCCTTCAATGAATTGGAAGTCCCACAGGCCGTCCTCCGTTTGGCTCCAAGAAGGCCGGCCACAACTCACAAGTGGGGCGAACAGGAGAAAGAGGTGATCCTCCGATGTCCTTGGGAGTTTCAAATGACAAAGAATTCAAAAGCAGGAGAGATTTTAGGTTTAGCTGACTTCATAAGGCTGCCAGATTTAAGTCCAGTCTCCAGACTTCTTTTCTCACCTCCCGTACTATTAATGACCAAAACAGGTTAATTCTTGTTATGTGCCTTTCATTTTTTCCCCTCCATGCACTGGAATTAAGGATTTTACCTGCAGAAACTCAATTAGCCACAATCATTATTCAGCCAGGATCTAATATCGAAGAGTTTAGCGCAGAAATGTTTAACAGACAAAACAACAAAGCCATTGATCCTCAAGATGCATTGATCTTTAATTAACTTCTGTTGTTTTGTCTCCCTCAACATTTTCTCCAAACTCCCTAAATCTCCAAACTCCAAAACCCTGAAAAGCCTCAATTTTTGATCTACGCCTGTGTCTGAAAGCTGCGCCGATAGATATTTTTATGCCAACAATAGGAATATTTACTACACTATGTTGCTAGTACTGTCAAACCTGACAAAAAATATCCCCAAATGCTCTCTTTTTGTGATACACCAATTTTTTTGGTACGTGGCTAAAGATATTGACCAACCAGTGAACTAACTTAAACATTTACCCGTAAAAAAGTCAGATTTTTGCTAATAGAGAGCAAACTGTAGAAAGACGCTATTGTTGCTTGACGTTAATGTTTCTCTAGCTAACATGTATCCCATCATAACTCTACAGTGTTTGTGCTGTTATATTATTTATTATATATTATTATGTATTATTTTATTTTTTTTAACTGGTAGCGCTACTTATATGATACATATAAATATTGAATTAATAGGTCATTATTATTATTATTATTATTATGTATTAGATTAAAATTAAGATTAAGATTCATGTTGTTCTGCTGTCACTCTTTTCTGTCATGTTTTGTATTCTGTAATTTCTCCGTTTCCGTTTCAGATTTTATTTTTTGTCTCTGTTATTTTACCTCTATTGTGCCTTTTCTATTGTGTGTGTTAATTTTTCCGCTGTGCCCTTACTCACACACAACACATTCCTGAGCTTTCACAGTTCAGCCTGCGAGTTAATCAAATTACTTTCAACAAATACACAACTCACAATACTTGTCAAGGTTAGTGGAGCTGGCTGTTAGGATTTATTAATGAGCCCGTGGCTTCAGGGAGAGTTAATAAAAAGCAAAACAGCCCTGCTCTTCCTCGGGACATTGTCCAGCGGTTGTTATGTTAATCACTGAGGCCTAATTAATACCATGCATCTCATTAGCGAAGTGAAAATTCAAATGCCAGCGTACGTTAATTACTGTTGTAGAAGTCATCTACATTTCTGCCATGAATGTTAACTGTCTGCCAGAGCTCATTTACTTGAACTCTTCTCATCTGTGCAGGGAAATTAGTAAATGGGATTTAGTGTATGTTTTCAGAGTTGGTAGATTTACATATTACAACAAATAAAGTAACTTTGTGGGATAATTTAATCACATAACTTTATCCATTAACAATACAACTTCGTCTTTTTTGTTCTTTACAGTCCAGTACAATCTGTGTGTGTTTCTCCTACAGGATGTTTAGCAGTATCAACATGACTTACCGAGTGTGTGTACATGTGTTTGCAAGCTTTTGTGCATGTGTGTGTGAATTCGTGGGAGGATTTCCTGATATAATCTCCAGGCCTTTCATTCCTAATAAACCTCATTCACTGTGCCACAGATCCAGACTTATAGCTGTTATTGAGACAACGTGGGAAAAGGAAAAAGGCACTTAACTAACCCCGCCACCTCCTTCCTTCTCTGACTGAAAACATGACACGGCCACACATGACATATCTGTTAGTGGTGAAAGATCATTTATTTTCTTTAATTAACATAACATATATGCGCCAAAAATTATTATAAAAAAAAGCAGAACATCATTATTTTATTGTGAAGAGAATGATGTGATGATCTATATGTTTTATCTAAATTGCTAACTCACATATGTGTAGAGGAACTTCATATATAAACTCACTAATTAGGAATGACTTAAAGCAATAAGGGTAGATTTGTACCTTTCAAAATAATTGACTATAATAAAGGAAAAAGTCTTTTTAAGGAAAAAAAAATTACCTTTAAAAGTTACCTCCACCTGTAAGATTTCTACCTCCACCCTTGTACAAATAAAAAATATTTGTATTAGCATATTTTTCTTTATGTTCTTCCAAGTCGCTTTTTAAAATGTTTTATATATGTATATGTGTGTAAACTACAGTGAGACGGCTTGACTTTGAGAAATTCGAGCCAAGAAGTTGTGCTCAAATTACATAAAATTACAGTATAATACTGGAGCACACAAAGCTGATCTCTGCCAACTTTAAACACATCCTTAATTAATCCTCAACTTGCACACATAATTAATTGATTTACATGCGTAAACCCCCCACCAACACCACCGCTGCCATCACCACGGTCTCAAACAGTGCTTCCCTGCTGGGGAAGTTAATTGTCAGGTTAGACGTTTGCCTCCAGAGGATTTGTGCTGAGAATGATAATGATTTCAACTTTTTCTTCTTCTTTCACTGTCAGTGTCGCATGTTAACAACCTAATTAGCCACCCCACTTAGCACAAAGTATTACTATAAAGAACTTTAGTAAGAAAAACAATGCTTTCTGTTGACTGTAGTGGATGCTTAACTGCCATGTGATGTGGTCATGATTTTAACAACTTCCTTTACATGATAAAAGAACATGTTAAGGAAGATGCTTTGTAATTCACATACAACTCCCATTTTAAATTCTTGATTTAATATTTTGGTGTAAATACATAGAAATGAACAATGCTAATTAACCCAACATGCTCTAATGTCTGTGCACAATTTCAATTGTAATGTTCACAAAGTAAGAAAGTTAAGTTAAACAGAGTAAAAGTTAAACTTTTACTGTAGTATAAAGCCTGTGGTAAAACCCTATGGTCTGTGGGCAGTGACATTAGGATCCTCAAATACCCTGCACAGATAAAATCAGGAGACTCAGAGCTTTTAAACAAGGTATAATTTGTCAAGGTTGGTTGAAGATTAAGTCCGGTAAAGACCAAAACACATCTAAAGTAGCGCTGCAAGGCCCGAGTGTCCTTTAAACTTTTACTATTTAATATGATAATAAATTAAGGTAATAGTTTTACATTTTGGAAAATACGTTAATGTGCAGCGACTGTAGAATAAGATGGACAACATGATGGCTTCCCAAAAAGTAAAGACAAGAGATCATTATGTCCCACTGGTGACAGGCTGCAGTAGGTCATAAATCCTGCCCTCTACATTTTTATGGATGATGAGTGTTCGAGAGGTAATTTTTCTGATAAGTGTGGTTTTAATTAGTTTAATTATTTCAAAACATGATCGATCATTCTGATTCCAAGATAGCGCCCATACCTGAGCAGAAACATTTCAACTTCACCTCAAGACACATCATCCATCTCCACAGTCAATGGTCTTCACTAAATATAAAGATAACACCAAAGCACCGTTAGTTTAGACAGGGATTAGCCAAGACAGAGGATTAAAAGTGTATAAAACTACACTGTGGTAAACTCTTACTCTTGGGTTTTTATACAAATAAAAAACTAAAGTCAGAATTAAAATTACTTTGGCCACATGCAAAAAGGACTGTAACCTCTTCATGCTAGTAAAAATTAGCTGATTAGCGATAGCTTCCTCATCTCAAGACATCAGAAGGCTTCCTCAAGCAGACTCTTTACTTAACTAAAATAAACTTAAACTCTTAAATGAATTAAAACTGTCCCCATCTTACCAGTATTACAACCAAGTATTACAACCTTTACAGCTGCTTGCTAGGCTAATGCAAATTCTAGCTAATAGCTCCAGCTGTTAATTTTGTTCTGTTTTAACATATTTTTCTTATTTATATTGTGCTATATTTATGCTATTCGTGTAGGATATGATGTCAGCTGATAAAACAAGGTTCATGGTGGCCATCTTTAGATATGCACTCTTGTCCTCAATCAGCTGAATATGATTGTTCTCCTCAGGCTAAAGAACAGGTGACTGGACTCAATATATTTTCTTTGTTCAAGTGTTTCCCCAGAGAGCCGGAGATGGGACAGAAAAATCACCATCTTGGCCGAAGGATGCCGTGTCTCTCAGCGTTTCCCCAGGACTCTCCTCTGCTTCTTTCTTTCTTTCTTTCTTTAACTTATGTTCATTTCAAAGTCAACCGAGACCTTGACAAGCACCCTTTTTTTTCTCCTCCCAACTCCACCTTCTAAAAACTCATCAAACATCTCAGTGAAAAGACATATTGTGCAGAAACAGACATGGTCTTCTGCGTCTTCTTCCTCAAGTCCTGCAGCAGCGATGGGCCTATCTCGATACTTTTCAGATTCAGCTGAATAATTCAGCAGATTCTCATTATCAACTAGCTTCATGAAGAGAGTGCACCTTAAAAACTTCACAAAGACAAGCGGGTGTCCTCGCTCCTCGCTGCCTCTTCTACGCTACAACTAAATCTGGCATTATTCTAATTAATGAGATGAGTTCATTAGTGCTCTCTGGGTTAATGTGTTGTCCTACAGCAGATTAGTGAAGAGGTTTCAGTGTTGCAGCAGCATCCTAATTAGATCACAGTGGGCGCCGGCTCCTTAAATAGATGGAATAATGAAAGTCGTCACTCTTCTCAGCAGCAAGTTGATTACTGCACCTAATCTCTGCTCAACGCTCACCTGCAACAGGACTCAATGAAATTAATTCAATTATACATATCAATAAAACAGGAACGGCACTTTCTTCTCCACTTTTGATCGGACTCCAGTTGGTACTGATAGTGACGATTAGTGGGTCAAGACCCCCACCTAGTGGACTGAGGCGGTACTGCAGCCACAAATGAGAAAGACTTGGTTATTTTTTTTTTTCACAACACAAACTGATCACAGTGCGGCAGCCGTGGAATCTATATTGATTCATATTGCGGAAGAATATTGCTATAACTGCATTTCTTTGTGTGGACATACACTGAAATATTTGTTTCTGATGTAATTTCTCCCTCTTCTTAAAAAAAAACATGATTGTTTTTGAGTCTTACACTTCGATAACAATAAAACGTTTCATTTAATTACACAACTTTTGATGTGAAACACGATAAGGTGACTTTTATTTTGCACAAACAAATGAAAGGCTGTTTGTCATTTTTGTCTATGTTTGTTAAATTGATTGTTATAATATAAGGGAAGATACGAGAAGACATCATCTTTAGAAACTGTTGGATAGATCCTCTGTTGAACCCAAAAACTATGATAAAGTATTTTATCACTGTTGTAAAAGTAAAGTTAAGTTGCATTACAGAGCGTCAGCTTCTGTTTTGTTCCCCAGAAGTAATAATGTGCATCACATTTTTACTATTTAATTTCCCTAAATAATTTTTGGTACATGCATAATTTATCCCATAAATAAAGTAACATCATATTATCACTGTTAAACACAAAGTTATTACTAATATGATGTGTTCCTTCATTGTACCGATGCAATTTTACACATATTTGTTCTCATTCAGGTGCAAAGGAAATATTTCATCCATAATATATTTATTATTTACATTTTATTAGGTATGCTATAAGCTTAAAACTATTTTTTAAGTGTTTGTTTGATTTGATTTTCTGTCATTTTCTACTGATCTTTAAACTATTTTGGAAAAAAAAACAGAATGCACGCATATATATATATATATATATATATATATATGCATCCAATTCCAGTGTTTTAGATGGAATCTGAGACTCTAACGTGTGGGTGTACGTCTTTTGTGGACTTGGACGAGCCCGAGAGCGTGAAATGACTCATCTTACAAACTCACCACCATGTTTTCTGTGTCTAATTCTATTAAATGTATTGTGATATGAGCTCAGTTCCAGCAGTAATTCTGTTGTTTTGTATGATTTCTTTATTTAGCCGTAGGCTACTAGTGTACGATTTGTGCGATCCAAATAGCCAAATCCAAATATCATTTTGTGCCTTTTGTGTTGTTGTGTTTCTCACATTAATCCCACCGCTTTAACGCTTTTTTTTTTTTTTTTTTTTTTTTTTTGCGTTAAGCTTCTAAAAATTAACGCAATCTCCTTTGCTTGTTTCGACTCGCTTGCTCTCTGGTGGTTTCTGTAGAAGTGGTGAATATAGAGATAAGTGGCATATTACAGTGGAACAGCAGACACGCTGAGTGACTTTGTGATTATGATGCAGGGGATGTTGTCTTTGAGATAGGAAGAAGAAGAAGAGGAGGAGGAGGAGGAGGAGGAGGAAGGGGGATTATGAGGCTAATTCCCTTATAACTTTCTCCCTCATTAATCTCTGTGAAGGGATATGAGATTCTTTAAATGCTAATGTCCAATAAAGATGTCAGCAGTGACATTTTACTATGGCGGCACAGATGTGAACAAAGTTGACCGTGTCTGCGTCGAAGAACTTTCCTCACTCGTGTGTTGTGTTTTATTTTGAAGGATCGTCTCACGCGTTTTACCATCAAATGTCTTATAAATGGCAAATTTCTTATTTTTCTCCCGTTTGAGTGAAGAAGCTCAAACAGTTTGTGGCAAAGTCAAACTCAACATGTTGCCGTTGTCCTCATGAAAGTGCGGCGCAAATGTGGAAAAAAAAAAAAAATCAGACTTTTTTGTTTTTGATTTCAGAGGAATCAAACTTTTTTTTACTTCAAGTACATTTGACTCTGTTTAAATTAACAATAAGCTGCTCTATTTACAAGAAATTAGTGGAGGTCAACGAGGCAACAAGATGAAAAGCAAACACACAAGAGAAGTACATCTTTTGTTTGTCTTTGAAAGAACTTTCACGCAAACATCAATGCACAAAAAAAGGAAATGTTGCATTTCCTTAAAAAGCACCCATTGATCGCATAGTTAAAAAAAAAAAAAAAATATTTGTACCTCAGCTCTTGACTAACACATCACTTGCAGAGCAAAAATCTGTCCTTTCGATCCCTTTTTTTTTTTTATCTAAGCAGAATTAGTGTCCGAAAAGTAGTAAATGAAATGTGAAATGTGCTGCAGCTCCTTCCTTGCTTTAATATTCCAAGGACGAATCACTGTCTGATAAATCCGCTCTGATGGATCGTTTTCAACACAAAGTCATTCTGACGAGGCGTCAGAGCTGACCGAGACGTAGCAGCAGAGTTACGTGAGGATGTGACAACGCTAGAGGTTTGCGTAATATCGATCTCTGTTCTCATAATCTCTGCTGGCGTACTCGGCGTCCTTCGGGCCATGCGGGACCCGTCCGAACGGTGCGTGGTCGTTGAAGCACGTGTCGAAGACATCGTCCACGATTTTTTCCGCCTCCTCTCGGCTGATTTTCCTCACAGCCAGGATGGAGCGGAGCGCCCGGGCTCTGACGCATTCCTGCGGGAAACAAGAAAACATTATAAGTCACAAACAAGGAGCTGAAATCTGTCAACAAGAGCTACGTTTATCACAGAGCAGGTACCTGATGATGCTGCTTCACACCAAAGTTGAACCTGGCAAATTCAGTGCTGAAAGAACAGTCTCCACTGAGATTAGCTGCCCGGATCTGAAATAATGAGACAAAAATACTTTTAAGCCGCTTCTGAAAATAGCCCCTCATCAAATACAACAGGAAAAAAGGCACATTACTCACCTCAGAACAAGCTAAGTGCCTAAAGTTGTTGAACCAGTCCACGTGGGCCCGGCAGTGATCGAAGGCGTGGATGAGCTCGTGTGTGACCACTCGGTTCATGTGGGACTGTTGGTGGATGTTGTTCTGACACAAAACGATCTGAAGGCACAAGCACAAAACATCATCACAGTGTCTTTTAACCCAGCTCAAACTGCTGCACCGTTGTTGTTGTTGTTGCCGTTTATTTTCCCCATTTACTGTCATCATGTTTCTTACTTGTGAAGAATTTGCATCGAAGCCGCCGCTGACCGTCCCATCACAGTCTTCACAGGAGAAATGTCGATCTTTCAAAACTTGGCTGTGTTTACGAGGAAAAAAGTAAATGTTGTTTTACAATTTCATCTCTTTACTTTAAATTATTATTACATTGTAATAAAGTTCAGAAACAGACGTAAATGATCATTATCAATAATAAATATTGATATGATATGGTTGAGTATAAGTGCCATTCAGATCCTGATTCACGTCATAACAATTTAAATTATTATTATTATTATCCAAAACCAAAAAATAGTATTAATAGTAATGACATTTAAAGTGGAGTCTACACCAACGAAAACATTTTAATATTTTAAATGTTAAAAAAAATAAATAAAACAATTAAACAAACAAGATACTAACCATCCTGAACTTTTCATGGCACTGAGGAGGAGTTTGGCGTACGGACCTGAGGGAGACACAGACCGGTTACAGCTGCATGTAGCACAGAAGCTAATGCTAAGCTAATGAGCTAACCGATGTTGCTAAACTGTTAGCTGCTTAGTCAGTCAACATGTTGAATTTTAACGCTACACTGGTGATTTAAACACAGCCGAAATGGAAACAACCTGCTGTCACCGCTGTCGACATGTCATTATCTCCGAAGGAAGAGTTAGCAACAACAACACTCACTAGTTTCCATTGCGAACTGCAACATGACCTGACACTTGCGGTTGAAAGTGAACAGACTCTCAGCGATCGATCCTTTTCTGTACTTTCCGTGCTTCCTCTCTGGAAATAGGTCGTATCCATATTCCTCCTCTTGTTTAGTCTGGTCCATTGTGAAAAATGTTGCTAACTATTTGGAAATGTTATCATGAAGTCCCCCCCTCCCCTTGGTTAGCTACCGCTAGCTAGTAAGAGAGGTCATAGCTGCTTTCAAGTCACGTGATAGGGAAAGTTCAAAGGTAATGAAGATGATTTATTAAAATACATCTTTATTTTTTAAACATTTTTAATTTATTTGTACTTTTATAATCATTAAATTCAACAAGTTGAGAGTTTTTTTTAGTGAAATATAAAAATGATTACATTTACGGTTTGTCGATAAAGTTTTATCAAAGTCTAGCGGATTCGCCATAGATCGTCTATTCAGATTCCAGGTAAGTCGACAATCTTTTCTGACAGTGACAATATCAATACAATACATAATCATACAATACAATTACACAATAAAATATCAATACATAAATTGATATATGACACTGATGAGACGTAGTAATCTGCGTCTGTATGTTCAAATAGTTCCATATGTTCTCAGTTTATGGTGTTATGTATACTTCCTTGTTTTAAAACATCATTCAGCACTAGCTGATGCTCAAGGGTTACATATTTAATGCGGATGTTAATGTGTATTATTTGTGTTAGAAGTTGATATTGATTTGACGTGTGGTTTCTTGTTTGTTTGTTGATGAATTAAAGTCAACCCCCTTTTTTTTTTTTTTTTTTTGTAACATAAACGATCTTTGGTGACCGATGGCGCATGCGCAGCTTTTACTCCGCTGTCATGGCTCCCAACGTAAACAGAAAGCGGTGAATAGCGACACATGTTGTTGTATTTAACAGCCAAACTACCTGCAGCTACGCTTTAACTCTTTTTTTCAGTCGGAGACAGAAGTGACAAGTACTTTACAAGGTAAAAGTAACTTACAGAGTCTCTTTTATTCACTTTATTCTCTCTTAACCGTTCGTGTCTCTGCTAGCCTAGCTAGCTAGCTGCTAGCCGCGACGGCGTGCTTCTCGTATTTTCCTCTTGGCTGCAACGTGAGCCTCAAGAACAACGACAGCGACAAGTTAAAAATTTATCCCAAACAAATGTGTGTTTCACAGGGAATAACATGTCCGGAGGGAACAAAGCCATTGAGCTGCAGCTTCAGATGCGACAAAACGCGGAAGATCTGCACAGTTTCATGAAGGAGCTGGAGAACTGGGAGGAAGATATCAAGAAGAAGGATGAGGAGCTGAGGACAGGAGGCGTCCCCGAGGTTCAGGTTTGTTCTTGCTGCTCATATTCGTCCACATCAAGAGCAGAAACTATTCTGGATACGCCTCAGCATCTTCTCTGACATGTTGTTGTAGAAGAAACTCCCACCTGTCCGCAACAAAGATTACAAATCTAAGATGAGGGAGAAGAGGAAGAAGGAGAAGAAGACGGAGCCTGTTGGAAACGGTGACACGACAGCAGAAGACGCCCAACAAACAGCAAGAATAAAGGGATATGATTATAGATCATGGGACAAGTTTGACGTGGTAACTAATGCAGCATTACGAAATATATTTCACATAATCTGTAGTAAAGTTGTGGAGGACTGATGGAGCGATTGATGACGTATACTTGTGTGTTTCCAGGACAAAGTTCTGGCTCAGATGGATAAAGAGGAAAGTCCAGCAGAGTCAAATGAGTCCGACTCGGAGGAAGCTGCTGTCGATCAGGAGAAAGCGTTGGCAGAGAAGGAAAAGGTGAAAACATGCGAGGAAGTGACAACAGATAGATAAACTTTATTGATCCTGACAGAGAAATTATTTAATAACGGCAACATAACACAAAAATAACAAAGGATGAAAGGGAATGTGCAGGGAAATATACAAATGACACATAAATACATATAACTAAGTATTATGTACACTATTGTTAGGTTACTGACTTTATTACAGGTGGGTGTGGTTTTCCAATTTGACGCTTAGGAAAGGTCCTTAATGCTATTAGCCTACCTCAGGATATGAGTGTATGTGTATTTGTACAGTCATATATGCCTTATCATGTATCTTTATCAGTATATGCTCAACGTTCAATTAGACACCCAAGTACTTATAGTGTTTTCCACCCCTCTCCTAAAATATTTTCTTTTGTTTTATGTTCAGGGCAATAAGTTCTTCAAAGATGGGAAATACGACGACGCCATCGAGTGTTACACCAGAGGGATGGCCGCAGATCCATACAACCCCGTTCTACCCACGAACAGAGCCACGTCCTTCATCAGACTCAAAAAGTAACACAAAGATGTTGCAGTTTCTGTACAAAGCTGGTTCTGTACCATTGTCCCGTAAATGACTGAGACGTTCTGCTCTGTGCAGGTTCGCCGTGGCAGAGTCTGACTGCAACCTGGCGATCGCTCTGGACGGCAACTACTTCAAAGCGTACGCGAGAAGGGGAGCGGCGAGGTTAGCGCTGAAGAATTACCAGTCTGCGTTAGAAGGTGATGATTTAAAAAAAAAAAAAAAAAGATTGAAGAGAAATTGTTGCTTTTACGCGAACACACTGACACAAATCTGATCCTGGACAGATTACGAGATGGTTCTGAAGCTGGATCCAGGAAACATGGAAGCACAGAACGAAGTGAAGAAAATCAAAGAGGTGAGTGTGAAATGATCATTTCGTATCAGCTTCATGTCAGAAGTCCTTCTCTTCTTTGCTTAACTGTTTTCTGTTGTTGGTTTCAGGTCCTCGGAAACGAGGCGCCGACCGTTCAAAGTGAAGCTTCGCAGTCACATGAGGCTCCTACAGTCAACCCTGAGCAGCAGAGACTGATGGAGGAGCAGCAGAAGAAACAGGAGGCAGCTCTACAGAAAGACAGAGTAGGCTTTGCTGTGGTTTTGGACTTAGTTTTATTGTTTTGGATGCTGTCGTAAGAATTTATTATGTTGTGTTAAGTCAAATTCTGATCGTGCTTTTCCAGGGCAACGCTTATTTCAAAGAGGGGAAGTACGAAGCGGCCGTCGAGTGCTACACTCGAGGTATGGAGGCAGACAGCATGAACGTCCTGCTTCCCGCCAACAGAGCCATGGCCTTCCTCAAGCTGGAGAAGTAAACACAACACCAGCATTTTTTTTCCCTCTTTGCTAGAAAATAAAATGGGTGAAAAAAAAGCCACGCACTTAAATCTGACCTTCTCTCTTTTAATGTTTCCTGTTTGCTGCAGGTTCGCAGAGGCAGAGGACGACTGCACTAAAGCCATTTATCTGGACAGAACTTACTCCAAGGCTTTTGCGCGTCGAGGCACAGCCAGAGTGGCTTTAGGGAAACTGGAGGAGGCCAAGCAAGGTGCTGCACTAAACTAAAAGCACTAAAAAGCTTTAGTTAGTTAGTGGTTAGTAGGCCAGAAAGCTGCAGCTAAACACCGAACTGTCTGTTCTGATCAATTTCTGTCCTCTCATAGTTAGACAGGAAAATATTTTGTCTTGTAATAATGAGAATTAGAGTTGTATTGTGATGTGTTTACTGCTTCATTGTCAGATTTTCAGGAAGTGTTGAAACTCGAACCAGGAAACAAACAAGCCTTGAATGAACTCCAGAAGCTCCACATTGTACGTTTCTGCACCTTCTCTTCTTCTTTGCTCTTATTTGTTTTAAACCAACAAATAGACACGTCCGACTGTGTTCGGTTCAGCCTTCTACAGACTCCAATTTCTCTCTTTCCTCTTTCCAGGAGCAGGGATCTAGTGGACTCCTTGGAGCAGAGGACGACTCACAGAGGAGAACAGTTCAACCCATCGACAAACCCACACATCTGCGCTCAACTGTGAGTTTTTCATTTGTTCAGTTTACTTCTCTGTCGGTGTATTTATTGATAAAGGCGTTAAAGTAGAGGCTCTGTATTCTGCTCTACTAAAGTAATAAATGTGATCTGACTGTATTCAAGCTAAAAACCTCTATGTAGAAGAGAAGACAGTGTGTGTATTTTGATTTCCAAAAGAATTAAATCTGCAGCGAAGTGAGAAATTGCTTTGAAATATTTATTTTAACCCTGAAGTGATTGATCTGAAAAGCTGTAACATTTAATTTTGGTTTCAATTAATCTGCTCATTATTTTCTTGATTCATTTTTTAGTATATTAAAAGTCAATCATCACATTGTGCACCACAATTTGAACTCAGTGTGTCTCATTTTATCAAAACCAGTGGTCTAAAATCCAAAACTGACAGTGAATGTGGCTTTTTATAAAACTGGTGCATCATCATTAAATACATATTGTCTTCATGTCTCTAGTTGTTGGAGCTTTATTTGTCCAGCAGGTGGCAGGAGGGACATCTCTTTATGTTTTTCTTTCTATCTGTTTTTCATTTTGTTGTCGTTTTGTTCAGAAACCTCTGAGGAGGATCAACATCGAGGAGATCAGCGGAAAGGCCACGGTGCCTGAGGAAGAGTCTGGTCCGTCCAAGTCCTTTATCCAGGAAGTGATGAAGGAGACGGAGGAGGACGGATCGTCTCCGCTGTCGACGTCTCCCAGCGCCAAGATGATCAAAATCGAGGAGATCTCGGACGCGCCATCGCTCGCATACGACACGTAAATATCAAATTCACTTTTTGTGTGTTTGTTGCATTTTATTGTGAAATAGTATATTATATTTATTATCAAACTGTGCTGTGTCCGATCACCAGACGTCCCCCCAGTAAAGAGGCAGAACGACCTACAAAGGAAAACATCGCTCATCCACCTGAGTCGTCATCAAAACTCTGTCCGACGGTAACGGACCTGCCGGCTCCGCCCGCCAGCAGCTTCCAGCTGGAGTCTGACCTCCGCAAGATCGGAAAGCAGCCTGAAGTCATTTACAGATATCTGAGGGTCCGTTTGTTGTTTTTGTTTATTTGGTTTGTTTTTTGTTTTTTTTTATAAAACTGTGTGAAACTAAAATCACATTTATTTATTTAAAAAAAACATTCTTTTATGTTTTTTCCTTTTGCAGCAAATCCAGCCTGAGGTGTTTAAAAAGATTTTCCAGAGCTCACTAGAACCTGACATCCTCAATCAGATCCTGAGAACGCTGCAAGAGTTTTACATCAAGTAAGTTAGATATAGACATATATAAATACAGCCGAACCAGTTAAAAAGTTGTTATATTAACATCAACTCTTGTGTAGAAATGAATCACCGGTTGTGACGCTGGAGATCCTGAGCAGTCTGGCGTCCGTAAAGCGTTTCGACATGGCCGTCATGTTCATGTCGTCACCGGAGAAGAAAGGTGGCGTCTCTTTAAATCACCATTACATTTTATTCACACTTTTGTTGAATTATGTGTCAGCAACGTCTTTGCTTTTCTGTTCTCTAGTGCTTAAAGAGCTGTTCGACTTCCTTCACCGAGCCGAGCTGGAAGAGTCGTCCGTAGCAGCTTTACAGAGGAAATATGGAGTGTGATGTTAAAGCCTCAACAGAGTTCTACTTTGGATTTATGGCCAATTTAGTTATATTTAATACCAAATAAAGTTTCATTAACGGAGCAGTGTCTAAGTCTGAAATAAATCGTTTACAAGCTACAGATTCTCTGAGCGTCATCTCAGATGTGTCCGATTGTGATTAATGAACTGACTAATCAGCAAAAAGCACAGTAGCTTATTGTTTATTCAGCTTGATATTTTTTGGCAAGATGAATGGCAACACGTCACTGACGGCAACCAGATTAGCTGCATGTAAAACCCAGTAACTTTACTACTGGAGCACACGATCCATAAGTTCTTTGTTTGCGTCCATCTTATCTCTTCAGGATCACAAAGAGGTTGGAACCTTTCCCAGCATGCTTTGTGCCAAAGCCAGGGTTAGGTCACCAGTCCATCACGGTCAGAAAAACAATACTTGAGTAAATAAAAGCATACTCGCACAATAAGCGTCAAAAGAAGAAAAGATAACAAAGCGATTGCAGAGTTGGTGAAGTCAGTTTCTCCTCAGTCTCAGCATCCACACAAGTGAGGATCTAAAGTGAAAATGATACGTGTTAGAAAAGATAAGAACTATAAATAGAAATGTCAAAATGTTGAAAATGTCAGTGTCTCTCACCCGATACACTGAGCGTCTCGTTGGTCGTCGCCGTCTTCCCCGTGACCGTGTTCTCAGCCCGGCAGCTGATGGACTCAGAGGAAATGTGGCGGTTCAGGGTGATGTCCAGCTCCCTGCCCGTCACGGTTTTCCCGTACAGGGTCCACGTGAAGCTGCAGGAAGGACTGCACTCGGCCGTGCATGTGAAACTGGACGTGACCCCGACTTCAAGAGAGTCCGGTCCTTTAATGGCCACGTTCTTTGGTCCGTCTGAAAACAAAAGAAGATGTGGATTATGGCTCAGACAGGTGCAGACATGCTGAAGGAATTTATAAACTTAAAAAAAAAATAAAATCTCTTCAATCTCTGTCTATATTTGCTCACCAGGCACCACCACCATCGTCTTAGCTGTTCTGTTCGTCCTTGTCACTGGGTTAAAAGCCACACACGTTAGTGCAGCCTTGTATGGAGGAGTTACAGGTGTGAAGACTATGGAGGCCTGTGTGGACACCAACACATCGTGGTAAAACCAGGTGATTGAGCAGGCGGGGAAGCAGTCGGCCGAACACTGCAGCTCGGTTGTAGATCCAGGCGGGACGACCATTTCTCCACCCACCGGCCCTTTGTTTGGCTCCACAATTAGCACCTTGTCTGGTCCATCTAGAAGATTTAACACACAGTTTTTAATCTTTGTCAACACATTGAGTTAACTTCAGTTAGGTAATTAGCCTAGCTTAGCATATATAATACACATTTTCTACAGGTTAAAAAAAAGGGGAAAAAAATAGCCTAATATTTTCAAAATCTTTAGATAGAATCAGTTTCGGTGTTTCATATTGCTTCCACATTTTTATACTAAGCTAGGCGAATTATCTAACTAAGGTTAAATAACTGACAAGAAAGTGTATTTATCTAAAATTTTTAAGTGACTGTACAAAAGTTTATTATATATATATATATATATATATATATATATATATATATATATATATATAATACCAATGCTTATTTATTTATTATGTGCTATTTATGAGAGAAGTGCTAATGTTTATTTTAGCTAACGGTAGCATAGTATGTCTTGCTTAAATTTATCATTTTTGTCAGCCTTCCTTCACAAATTAAAATATGATGCACATATCATGTATCTATGTATATATTAATATATATTTGTATTTATAAATATTACAATTGCAAGTTTTTAGATACAGGAGAGAGACAGTAGGACAAGTTTTTACATTTTGTGTTAACTTATGTTTGTTTGACTCAGCACTTGCTTCAGTCATGTACTGTTTGAACACTCAGTTGCATGTTTTATGAGCTGCAGAATATTCACTTTGAAATAAGACATTTGATACTGTAATAAAGTAGCACATCTTAGCTTTAATTTGAGTCAGTTTATATAAATATAGAAATAACTGGGGGATATGGACCTTTAAACTTATAGAGCCCAAAGTTGCAGTCAATGATTTTCTTGACACTAACATCTCTGACCCACAGACAAACTGTGACTGACTCGACCAGATGAGGATGTTTCAACGTCTTCTCTATCCTGCTGAATAATGAAATGTCATCCAATGAGCTTTGATGCTTTTGACTGAATCAGAGCGCAGACTGTTTCTGTGTACTTGCTGTGTCTCTATCGACTCTGAGATCATCAATAAATGCCAGTACACCTGCTCCTTTGGCAGCCGTACAAGCCAGAGACATAACAGAAAACACAACCGCTGCCACGTCTGACGGATGAAGAGGACACTTTGGGTCGTGAGCAGTTCATTTTTTCTCACTTCAACACTTTTTCTATCATCTTTACTGAGGTCGATTTTTTTTTCTTGCTATACATTGCAGCTTTCTGGCAGATCTCTATTGTTTTTTTTTTCTGTTTTTGTGAGCTACAGACCTTTCAATCTTTGATGCTGTCTGTGATCTCGGATCATATCTGATTCTCAGTTCAACACTTGGCTTTTACAACTGACCATTAAATTCAGTCAACTCTGGTTTACTCACTGTTTATTTGCATGTTGTAGCTGACAGACTGGATGGGCGTCCCTCCCTGTGCCACAACGCACTGGTACAAACCATTGTCCGTCTTCAGGAGACGATCAAAGATCATGGTGGTGTTGTCGGGGGAGAAATGTACTCTCTCTGATGCCTGCGTTGGACGTCCATTCTTCAGCCACGTGATGGAGGCCGGGTTCTGAGAGCCAACGCACTGCAAAGAGAAAGGCTCGCCCACCACCGGGTGAGCCTGTGAGTTTGGACGAACTGAAATGGGATCTGTGTAGGGACATGATATTCATTACAAGATTAGTATTTTGGTACCTAATACACATCAGGAAGAAGTAACGTCCCAGACTTACTCACCAATGACAGTGAGGTTGGTTGTCGTGGAGATCGTGGTGAGAGATAACTCGTTTGTGGCCTCGCAGGTCAGAGGCTCCATTTTCATGTAGTTGCTCAAAGTGATGTCCACACGGCTGGCCAACTTGGGCTGGTCCCCCTGGCGCAGGACGGGTAGATAGATTATGTCACCGTGGAAGGTTTTTCCCATGTACTTCCATGTAAAGGTGCATGATGGGATGCACACAGCCTGGCATATGAACGTGTACTCTTTCCCCATTGTCACTGTACCGGCACCTGTGATGCTGATGTCATATAAACCTGAAGAAAAGAGGTCAATGATGAGCATGTTTGAAAACTCCAACATTTGCTAAACAGCGACCTCTGAGGCCACAAGTGAGAACTACATGTTAAATTGCACTTATTTCCCAAGAGTTGGCAGCTTTAAAAAAATCATAAAATGACTTGAAATATTTATTTCTTCTTGCTAAAACATTGTGCATCAGTAACAATGTTCATACTAGACTGCTGCAGAAGAATCCATCACTGCGCTTTAAATTAGAAAACACATTTATTTCTCATTAGCTCCATTTTAAGATAAGATATTCCTTTGTTCATTCAGTTTTAAGAACATTGTTTAATTAAGTGCGTAGTGAGGCTTAAATCTTTGGAGTGTAATTCCAAATATGATTAAAAGTTAATGCAATAGCTATTAAGTGTTATAAAATGCTAAATAATTTTAATTCAAATAGTGAAATTCAAATATAATTAGAGGTAAATGTCAAATTAAACAAGGTGAAAATAAAAGCAAGTCAACATCAATGTGTTTCATTGACTTCCATCAACTTTAACACATATTTTTATGCCTTATAGCTTACCCGTTACATATTTTTAAAAACATTTATTTAAATGATCGTTTAAATGTTCACTTATTTCACCTACTTGCCACCCACAGGGACAGAGTGGTGGAGGCGAACAGGTGTGAGACGGTGTTCTTGGCTGTGCAGATGAGACTTTCAGAGATGACGGTGCTGGCGGGCGGAGTGACAGAGATGGTGTCGCCCTGAGTCGTACTGAACGGTTGACCCTGCAGGAAAACGGTCCACGAGTAGCTACAGGAAGGAGAGCAGCTCGCTGAGCAGGTAAAAGTGGACGGGGCTCCAATGGTCAGCATGGGAGGACCGCTGATCTTTACATTTGTTGGTCCAGCTGAGAGAGAAAAAAGATTTACTGTTAGAGAAAAGCTGCTGAGGAAAGTTATTAACTGTAATGTAAATGTTTGGAGGTCCATACCTGTGACCTGTAGTGTCTTGTGGACAGAGACTGACTCTCCTGATGTGGGGTTTACCACCGTACAGGTCAGGATCAGTTCTGGCAGGAGGTGGTGGAGCTGTAGGGTCAACAGTGGCCCCTCAGAGGTCTCGTTACCCCTGGTCCAGGAGAACAAACAGCTTGGGTAGCAGTTGGCAAGGCAATTAAACCCGTAAGGGATTCCCACTGTCACCACATCAGCTCCGGTGATCTCCACTTGTGACGGCCCATCTGTAGACAAACGACAAGAGTTTATTACAGTTTTAATGCAGCTTTAAAAGGTAAGATATTTGTTTTTAATTAAATTAAAATGATCTTACATGAGTAGTCCAACATGGCAGAAGAACCTTTGACAGAAGAAAGAAGACATGAACATAATTATATTTCTTCAAATTAAATGATTAGATTTTTTTTTTAAAAATCCCTAATTAAATGTTTACATGAACTGATAATTATGTTAAAATGCTGAATAAAGAGCAGACAGAGCTTCTTACCTGCCAGGCTGGTGAGCAGCAGTGGCAGCACAAAGGCTGAGTGATGAATCATGGTGCCTGGAGCCAGTCTGGATCACTGTCTTCACTCTTATAACCATCCACACTCTTATAATGCATGAGGGAGAAAAAAAGGACGTGCCCTTTGTTATCACACTCACACAAAACACAAACGATACATATAATGTTCCTGGCAAAGACACGTTGGTTATCAGTGGGGTTTATTCTCTGAGGAGGGTGTGTGTGACCAGAGGCCAACGTGCAATGTGGTTTTTGTCTTTTGTGGTGGTTTCTTTTGTACCTGCAGTCTTGATCTGGTGGTCAGATAATGTGACTGTCTGTGTTTTTTTCATATCTCCTTGTGGTGGAAGATGTAAAGATATTAAGCTCAATTTATCACATCATCTTGATAGAACACAAATGTGGTCTTTTGCAAGATCTGATATGTTTTTTTTTTTTTTTGTTTTTAATCGTTTCTTTGTACTTTTGTAAGTGTATTTACCTCTCATTGTTACTTGTATGTTGTCGCTCTGCAAATCAAACATGCAACGCATGTAATTTTGATGCAGAAATTCAGGAGTGTTTAAGGTGTAAGCAAAGAAAACTATTGATCATAATCTCTTTGAAATTTAATTGACTAACCATTGAAAGAACAAAAACTTGCTTGGTGTCCCACAAAGTTCTACTTCTGGACCCCTTTTGTTCTTAATCTGTGCTACAGTTTTTTTTTTCCTCATATAAAACTGCTAATCCACTTTTCTCTAAACTGAGTTCACTTTTTCAAAACGTACAGTTGTACACAGGCTACAAAATATATCACATATAAAATGTGTTTATTCACGAGTTAACATTATTCCAAATTCACAAACTTAAGAGTTATCCATTGTTTTTGTTCCAATAAATAAGCTAAAAAATGAAAAGGGACGTATTTCAATTCAGAATTGTTGATAAATGATAAATGAAAGAGTAAAATAAACAATGGGAGAGAAGAACAATTAATGAATTAATTAGAGTCAGGATAACGATGACGGAGGATTTATTGAAATATTTTATTTCACTAAACCTTGAATTACCACCAGAAAACTAACTGTGAAGTACTTCTATATATAATAAAACATTTGTGCCAAATTGCTTGAAATTATGCCAAAAATATCAGTTACATGACCAGGACAGATCGACCTGAAACCTGAATATATAATCACTACTGCCACAACTTCCTCTGACACAGAGGCATTAAAGTGCAGTAATGAGTCAGTATCACTATTCTTAAGTAAGATAATAAGAGTTTGGGATTATGGGAAACATAGGTGCATAAATTTCCAAATATATTGTATGATGTAATCTGCTAAGAGGCAGGAAAATTCATTTTTTTAATCATAAAGTTGAACTGAAACTGAACTGACTTAATGCGAGAGGTCAAACGAGTTGACCTGGTAACAGTCTAGTAGATATTCACACCCTCTGGGATATTAGATCAGTCGGCTGTGATTTCTAAAGGCCGTAAACTTTGACTAGTGACTCCCGAACACTGCTTCACTGTCTCTCTGTGTGTGATTACAGGAGACTTGAGCTGTGATTAATTTTTCAATTACTGTCACAGTGAGAACTAATTCCTGACAGACCTCTGCTATCACCCCTCCCACTGAACGTTGTGTAAGTGATGCGTGTGTAAATTAAATCCAGCATTTAAATCCTTGATGTTGGAATGATTGATATGATAAGTACAAGCCACAGTCGAACACTTTGACTGGAGAAAGTATTTGTCAGTGGACTAATGTTGAACCCTCGTCTCACAGAAAACATAAAGCCTTCACTTTATATCAAACAGACTTTTAATTCATATGAGGACAAATATGTAATGTTTTTAAATTCATACAGTCTTCGGTAAAAAAGATTATATAAAACATTTTAACTGAATTTTCTCTGAATTCCCAGATTCTGATGTATGTTTACCATACAGCCTGCAGGTGGTGCTAATGCTAAACTAGATCTATGTGTTATGATCATAGCAGCTCCAGACCCCCCACATACACATTCAAGTGTTTTCATTTATTTTATCTGCCTATTTCTCCCCTCAGTATTGAGTAAATCTGTACTAATTACATTTCTCTCATTCTACTGTCACTGTGTTGATTTATCTTACTGATGTGATTAAAGCTAATTATAGCTTTAAGCCTTTTATTGCTTTATAGAGATTAATGACTGTTGGTAACTTCCAGTGTAGCTCCACCCAAAAACCCGGGCAGAGATCCAGCTAACTTCACCTGTGTCAATCCCTATAACTATACCACACTGACATGTTGGATTCATTTAAGATTTTGTTTTTAAAATATAAGACAATTTGAAAAAAATGAGTCTTGTAAAAATCAACAGTGCATTTTATTTGCGTATAAACAGACATTTTTTTTTTTACTAATATCTTCACAAATCAACTAATTCTGATGTTTAATGTGCTCGCTGGCTTCTTCAACGGTTTGATATCTCAGCACCATTCACGTATTACAAAGTGCAAACAGGGTTCAGCCCACTGTCAACATGTGAGACAAATGTAGAATATGCAGAGTGTGTGAGTCATTACTTTCACACAATCCACCTGCTGCTCTTTGTCACAAGTTAATTCCCAGAACCTAAAGACCTGGCAGACAGACAGACAAAGAGAGAAATTATTGTTATTAGGCGTCTCATAAATAATCATATCAAGTTAAGTAACATGAGACAGTATGAGGTTAGAATCATAAATCTACAGTAAGAGCCTCACCTGTCTGCTCTGGATCACAGTGTAAGAGCAGCAGAAATGATGAAGGCCAACAGCAGCGCCGCCAATGTCCCTTCAGGACGAGTAGAGAGGTTGTGATGTCTCCCTGAACACCATAAAAAATGTAGGTAAACAGAAATGGTCAGATAATATGTAAAATTATGCTGGTTAAAGTATATTATACCCTCGTTTACCTTTCACTTGTATGGTTTTTAATGCTTTGGCTGTCCTCCTTGAAGCTGTATTTTGAGCTTCACACTGCAGAGTGACTGATTCATGTGAATGTTCCACGTTGATCTCGATCGAATTACCCTTCAGGGTCTGGCTGCCCATAGACAACAAGTAGCGACAAGATGGCCAACACTGAGCTGTGCAAACATAAGTATAATTTTTTGCCTTTTCTATAGTGTCAGGGCCTTTGATCTGGATCTCTGCTGGACCAGCTGAAATAAAGGAAATAAAGATCACAACAGTGAGAAAAGGTTAAAAAAAAAAAGTGGGCATTGCACTCGGCATTGTGTGTTGTTCTTAAACACACAAATTTCAATTCAGTAATTTCTGGATTGCAAACCACAAAAACCAGGAAGTTTATCTAAAACTGAAACCTCAGTTTTGTGTTTCATATGATCTCAATCAGGAAGCTATATTGAAGAGAGAGCACAACTTGCAAAGAGGGGTACAGTTCAATAACTTCTTCATTGATCAATCTAGTTGATTTTGCAACTGATTGTTCAGTTAGTTCAATACACTAGTGTGCTCCATTTCAGTCGGTCAAGAAAAGTGACACCACTTTACTTGATTATCTTAGCTTAGCATAGGAAAGACTAAAGTATAAAATAATAATACGACAGCATAACCCACTGTAAAAGTTTTTATGTTTTACTCTCTTAAACTATTTTCACTTTAACAGAAGCATAACATATTTGCAGACTTCATGCTAAGTTAAGCTAGCTTGTAGTTTAATGTTTAGTGCACAGACTTGAGAGTTCATTGTCATCAAAGTCTCAGTAAATGCCATGTTTTGGTTTCTGTTAAACTGTTACTTCTGGACAGATCCAGATCCCTGTTGTCAGCTTTCATGCTAAGCTAAGCTAGCCTCTTGATGCTGTAGTTTTATATTTACTGCGAAGATTAAAAGTGTTCATTGTCATCAAAATGTTTCACATTTCTAAGCCTGTCTCAGTCTTAGGTGGTCTTTGAGACCACCAACTAGTCAATGTAATGAAACTCTTGACTTACACGTTACTCTTATGGTTCGAGTAGCAGCTGCAAACAGCCCAGACACACTATTGGTGGCTTTGCAAATAAGAAGTATTGAAGTTTCCTTCTCCTTCGGAGTGATAGAAACAACATTTCCTTGACCACGGATCCATGGGCCATTTCCTGTCCTCCAGGAAAAAGTGCAAGATGGCCGACAGCCTGCATAGCAGCTGTAGGTGTGGCTCACTGAAGGATTCATTGAATCAGGACCTGAGATGGAAATGTTTGCAGGTCCAGCTAAGGAGACAAAGGCAAATATGAGTCATAAGTGGAGCAAGGGTATTTTTTCTGATTGCCTTAATGTCTTTAAAAACATACCGTACCTAACACCTGCAACCGCTTTGTTGCTGTAGCAGTCAGCTTCTCTTCATCCTCTTCAGTCTCTTCATCCGTGGCTGTGCATGTCACTGTTAAAGCCTCCATCCAGAAGTTTACAGTGAAGGCTAGTACATTGCCCTGACCCAGGGCACTCTGCCTATCCAAAGACATAGAATAGGTGCACGCAGGACAGTTGGCGTCACACTCCACACTGATTGGCACACCGATGGTCACGTAGTCTGGACCAATGATTGATACCTGCAGTCCTCCTGAAAATGTCACCAGTCACAAAATCACACTGGGACGTTAATAGTAACGGTATTTTGATATCTAAAATGATTCAAACTGGAGTTTTTATGTGAAGCCCCTTACCCCGATCACGTTGTTCACCTGAGTTGGTCTTTTCCTTGTCTGAAGACCGAACTGGCTGAAATCCTGACAAGTTGTAAAAAAAAAAAAAAAAAAAAAAATATGAAGCATTAAAGTTTAAAAAAGAGCCTTTAATCAGTAGTGGGAGTAAATGTGTTAGTAGACACAGATATTAAGTCTACTACTAGTTGGGACTGTTGTCAATCTACACTATAAGTCAAGAGTTAACTTTAATGAAGTGTGGTAGGGTGTGGTACAACTAACCAATACACAGCTAATATCAAGATTAGCATGCTAATATAACATGTTTAAGCCAATGTGCTGCTTTCATCTACATGTGCTACCTTTGCGCTATGTTTTAACTTTGATATTGATATTATATCAGATCATTCTAAAGATTGGCAATAATACAACAATGTAAAAATACATTACATGAAAAATTACATGAAAAACTGCATGTGCAAGTATTTTCAGCAAAATATACCAAAAGTACCTAAGCAAATAGGCCTCATTATGCAGGAAAATGGATTATATGTAATTATATTATTATATTATTAATTAGTCTTACTGACCTATTAACGTGTATATCACATTTTACTGTTATAGCCATATTAGGTGGAGCTAACTGTAACTACTTTATGTTGTGTTGTTTAATCTTTAAAGGCAATCGTCTATAAACTAATAATTATAACCACAAATCTTTAAAATCCTATTATGTATGGTAACTAATAATAGTAGCTTTCAAATATGTAAAAAAATGAAATAAAAACTTCTGAAATATTGAGAATTAGAATTAAAAGATTCACCAAGTAAAAATAAAGTAGCGTGAAAAGAACAAGCTCCATTAAATTATACTGTAGATCATAATATAACTTATTCACACAGGTTATATACTGAGATTTTATAGTAAAATCAGTAAAAGGTGTTTTTCTCCCACAGTCAATAAAGTTCAGTACATCAGCAGTATTATACACTGGAGCAAGGGCAAATTATCACAGTTAAACTTTGACTTTTTTTTTTCGTCAAAAAGATAATCCTTGTTTTACCTGACAAAAACAGCAGCAACAAAAGTCTGCTGAGATTTGAGTGTCTTCCATTTTGTTGAGAAGCGCGTGTATGATCCATCTTCCCGTAAACGATCTGATGCGTGAGGCCACCGGGAAACAAACAACTGACGCTGCCTGGTCAATCAGTCAACATCAGCAGGCAAACAGCTCTTATCAGAGAGAGCTAAGAAGAAACATATCTGCCTCCTCAGTCATACTAATGAAAAGCCACAGCTGAGGTTGTGACCTATTTAATGGTTATAAGAGTGACAAGTTAGATAAATTTACTGGTAAACCTTTCCTCATTTGTCCAGACGAGATTAGAGTCCATGAGAAAACTTTGTTTTTCTGGCTCTGAGCAAGAAGCCACAGTGATTTCCATAGTGTATTCATTTGGAAAGTGAGCCCTAACAGGAAATCCCACAGGTCTGGTCACTGTGTCCAATTCATGATGATTTTATATAATAAAACAGATATTAAAATGTCGCAATCATCACTTTGACTATAAAAATATCAGCTATAGAGGAAAGTTGGTTCAGCGTTCACCTTGGTAAGGTACACACTGGTAACCTCACCCTCTAGTTCTAGAAATAACTAGATCATTATGAGAATAACTTATCAAAATGTAAACATGAAAAAAAAACTGCTAGATGTTGGATACTGTGAGTTTAAAGAGGCAGTAGCAGTGAAGTGATTGACAAAATCATCTGGCACACAGACGCTACAATGAGTAAATCACATTTATTGAAAGAAAAAAAAACTTTAAAGCAAAAACCTTTTTTTTAATAGAAACTAATAACATTCATTACTGCTACAAAAATACAAAAACGGGAAACACTTTTGCAGGTTTCTGAGAGTGAGTATGTGCAACATTGACTACGGAGTGTGTCCTGGAGGTGAATGTGTGTGTGTTTGAGCTTAAAGTGACGTCTCCCTTGAGTCCTTCGGCGGCCTGAAGGTCAGTATCTCTGTGAAAGTGTGACCTGCACAATCACAAACACAAAAGAAAGCATTATAAATCATTTAAAGTTCAACACCTTCACCTTTTACCTCACGGTATTGATTTCTGCACGACAGCAGAACATTAGATAAGATCTAGTGGTCTCTTCTGGCCAACAAAAGGTACTGCAACAACACTACGCCATAAATCTACGAGCTCACTCAAATGTCCAACACTGATATATACTGACTGTATTAGCTTAAGGTTGAACTGTTGTGTTTCTGATATTCAATTCCCTTATAGCATTTTTTTGCTGTCCACAAGTTCGCAAGAGAAATATTTGGGCAAACATTAGCTAGTTACAAATGCTAATGCTAACTTGATGCTAACTTTGCTGTTTGGTACTTGTCAGGTTTTCATCCATGTGTTTATCAAAGTGTTTTCCCATTGAAAATGTTGCTAGCTTTTATGTTATCGCTTTTAAAACCAAAACAATTAACTGAAAGGCTAAAATCTCTATAGAGCTAAAGTGAGCTACAGAATTTGGTGTTAACAAAGAGTGTTTTATTCTTATTGTCTTACGTTTCCACTGATCCAGCGGCAGGTCTGTGTTGTCCATGGTCTGGTCGTACGGCAGCGCCTCGGTCTCCTCCTCTGCATCTCTGAACTCGCTGAAGAAAGGCAGGTCCAGCGCCTCGGAGGCGCTAACCCTCTGTTCTGGGTCCAGGAGCAACATCTTTTCCAAGACGCACACGGCTACAGTGCACACCGATAACAGAAAGTAAATATGATGGAATTCAGTAAAACATAGCAAGTTGATAAAATAGGAAAAAAGGAGATCTACACGTACCGTTTGAACTGGCTTTGGAGAAAACAGTGTGCAAATCTTTTTTTGGCACTTTTGGTAAACTTCTGATGTAGTTTTTGGCCTGTTTAGAAGGAAAGATGTCATGGATGATATTTTCTTTTGTATATGTTAAATGCAATGTGATGATCTTTTCTTACATCTTGGCTCTGTAGCTTCACAACAAAGTCGGCAGTCGGCGTTCCTGTGATCTTCATGATCTCCCTGAGCTGGTCCAGATCTGATAGTTGCTATGGTCAAGTATCATCTGATGCACAAACATTTCCCCTTCAGATAACAATTTACAGTGCTAATGTGAGGCGACAGTAGAAACATGAAAATTGAACAATACCCATTTGCCTTGCCTCACTGCTGCATAATTTCAGTAGTTAGTTTCAAAATACACCAGGCCAAGATCTGAGACAACATCTCTGGAAGGAAGTTGATTCATTCCTCTCATGTTACAAAACAGTTACAGCTTTGACATTTCATAAAGTTTGTGAAGATGGTGTCAAAGAGGGTGAAGGATACGATCGCTTCCCTTGAACAGCGGTTTTCCCAGCAGCATCTCTGCCATGATGCAGCCTGCAGACCAGATATCCACTGCAACAGAGAACAAATATCAGATTGCCACTTTTTCTCCTGCACTCCTGTTGACACGTAAAACATCATGTTGTGAGGGTTTACCAGTCTGCGTGTAGTGCATCCAATTGAGTATGACCTCAGGTGCTCTGTACCAGCGGGTCACAACATAGCCGGTCATTTCTGCGTCCGCCTGCCTCGCCAGGCCGAAGTCTAGAATCTTGAGAAAATAAAGTGACTTTGATGATGAGAACATGTAAACGTATAGAAGTTTAAGTGGCTGTATTTTGAGTTGGCCTACCTTTAACTCACAGTCTGGGTTTATGGCTAAATTTCCAGGTTTAAGGTCCTGTGGGATAGAAAAATGAAAGTTAAATCTCTCTCAGTTATACTGATTGAGATTTAAACTGACAGCACTGACTGAAAGGCTCCACAGCGACAAAAAATGATATTATGGTGCATTTCTGTTGAACTTGGAAGTTAAAATATCTGAGATCTAAGTTGAAAGTTTGAACAGGAAGTTGGATTTCCAAATTGTACAGTCAGTGGAGCAGCTTCACCAACCTCAACGTAAGAATTCAACATGGCTGCCACAAGCGTCAATAGTAAACATTCTATATTTTTATGTTAATAACAGTTCTGTCTTATTTCTTTTGGTCAGAAATTTGAACAAAAACACCCCCAGAGGCCAGATTTCCAACTTGAAAAGTCAGAGCAACTGCACTAACCCCCAACATAAAAATTAAAAATGGCTGCCACAAGCATCAATAGCTGACTCTCTGTTTCTTCAGTGTTTATAGTAGCTCTGTCTTATTTGTTTCAGATTAAATCAGCCATACAGAATAGTACTGGCTACGTTTTATCTGTGGATGATTTCTTAGCCTGTTTGCAGGAAGAAAATACCACATAGACTGTTGTTTTAAATGGTTTTGCTAACAATGGCTGCTCCAAAAGACCAAAGGCTGCTTTGACTGGAACACTGTCTACTTGCAGGTGACATCACTACACCTTCCAGTGTAAAATGAATGCAATTTCTAAAGATTCTCATTTTGAGGGGTAATCAATTACAGATGCTTTGACATTTTAATAAGAGAATTTATCAGACAGCGTATCGTCCTGTGTTGAGCCGTGGCGCAAATCTCCCTTTGTGAGAATCAGGATGAATGGGATTGGGTGTGAATAAGAGCAGGAGCCCCCACCCCCACAGCTCATGGTGTGAAAGGTTAAAGTTCACGCACCCTGTGGATGATCCCTGCAGAGTGGATATACTGAGGAGAGAGAGAGAAGATACACACAACATCAGTGACCACAGTCTCACATGGTGTTTTTTTTTCCCTTTAAATGAGTGGAGACCAGTTGACATAAAGCTGTTCACCTTGAGTCCTTTCAGCATCTGATAGACGAGGAACTGCACCCTGTCCTCTGACAGCCTCTCCAGCTTCATCAGTTTGCCGAGGTCGGTGCCCATGAACGGCATCACCAGGTAACTGTGGACCAAATAGAGTCAGATTTTCTAAAAAAAAAAAAAAAAAAAAAAAAATCTGTTTTTTTAATGAAAGTTTAACGGGAACTTACAAATCACGAAACCGATCCAGTGAGATTTCAGCGGTGAAAACATCCAACAGTCCAATCACCTGTTCAGAAACCAACCAGGAAAAAACAAACATCACATCAGATCGACTTCATCTAACCGTTCATTTCAGTTTAAAACAGAAAAAACAAACAAACATAAAAACCTTCTCACATTTTCATGCTTCATGTGTTTGAGGAGACGCAGCTCTCTGTACGCCCTTTTGGCGAACAGTTTGGACTGGAATGGGCGGTGAAGTTTCTTGATGGCCACCTGTGCTCCTGATCGACGGTCCCATGCTGAACTGCAACAAACAGGTCCATATTACGTACGCGTAAGTGATAGAAAACTCAGCCTGTTATTCTTGGTGCACCTACACACAACCATCACTAATGTTATTAATTATCCTTGTACCTTCCCTGCTTTGAGACAAAAAAGCAGATTTGTGATTACAGACATAGTGGTTCGTTCTGTGCACTTAACTCGGGGTCTTTGACTTTTTCTAACAATGAGATTGGGGGGTGGTTTTCTTTGTTCGCCCTCATCTACGCAACACAATGCAAAGAGAGGCCCTGCAGAGCCAGCTGTGTAGAGACGATCCCACACATAGTACTATTACTACTATTGCTAACACTGCTGCTGCTCCTGCTGCTGCAGTTTATAATACTCACTGAGACTCACTTATATAAATACTGTGGCAAACGTGTGCCTGAGTTAGAGAAGTAAAACTGCTGCATGCAAAATGCAGAACTTTGTTAAGCAACAGAAACATATCAGATGGAGTAAATTAACAAATTAAATATATATATATATATATTTTTTTTACAAAATAAATAAATAAATTAAAAAAAAAAAAAGTTTCTCATGGGAGATGTGGCAATGAAAGTAGATGTGATATCTTCATATTGTGTAAGAGGTGTTGTGTTGTGCAGGACAGGAAGAGCTGGTTTCAGTGAGAAAATACTTTTGACTGTGTGACTTTACAAAGAGCCTGACTTCCAGACAGCTGATACAATCAATAATCAATCGATATTTCTCCGAGATGTGAAGATATTTCTTGTTCAGACTCACCAAACTGTGCCATAGGCTCCTGTCCCGACCTGTTTCAAGTCCCGGTATCGCTCCGGTACCTCCCACACGGTTCTGTTGATCTCCTGCCGGTAGTACCCGGTCCTGGACCGAACAGCCATAACCAAGCGACTCCTCCAGCACCACCACAAGTCCTCGGGTCAGGATGCGGCTCCGATCCACATGTGAAAGTAACAAACTTTTATTTTGGTTTAAAAAAAAAAAAGAAAAACAAAAGCACAAAGACGCGCAGTCCTGCGTCCTGCAACTGAGAAGTTTTAGTGGGGGCATAAAATACCTCCAGATGAACCACTTGAGAGACAGATACACCCCACACACACACACACACACACACACACACACACACACACACACACACACACACACACACACACACACACACACACACACACACACACACACACACACACACACACACACACACACACACACAGAGTTAGTCATGGGTCCTGGTCGCCCGGGGCAGTATATGGGTGTGTCTACAATGTGTGGGGGAAAAACAGCAAACAAATCAAACATCTGCCCAATCTGACTCACACCCCGTTAATACCTCTGGAATTTAACTATGTTGTGATATTTCTGTAATATTCATTTTACTATCATCATCCACTATGACTCAGCTGGTTGGTTTTAGACTGAAGTAAGGAGTTTTATTTAAATCAAAATGTTTGTAAATATATACATTTGTTCCTAATGAGTAACATGTTTTACTATCATCATAGTAATGTTACTGTACAGTATAACTGTATACTGCATTACAGTGTGCTGCACTATAATGTATAAACAATGCTCTTTATTAAAATATACAACAGTACTAAGACCACTAGGTTGTGCTGTACTATACTAGGCTAGGCTACTATGCTATGTTAGTGTAAGTGTATGCTACACTCCACTAAACTAAATGCTATGCTGTTATGCTAAACTGTACTGTAGTCATTACTGTACTATGTATTGCTATGCTGTAGTCCGTCCATTGCACAATGAGGTAGTATACTACACTATGCTATGCTACATTATATACTCTTATATTATTATATACACTGGGCTTTGCTGTTATTTGTTATGTTTCACCATACTCCACCATACTATGTTATGTAATCCTATATTGTACTATGCTAGGCTCTGCTATATTATCTGTTATACTTCATGCTATGCTATATATTTTTTGCTATGCTGTACGTATTTTGTGATATATTATGTGGTATGCTATTGTATACTACACTGTAGTGTGATGGTGAGTTCCGACTCATACTTGAGTTGTGACACAGCTTGTGAATTTCAGCTGAGTTTACTACTACATTGCTGTAACAGCAGAAGGTATCCCTATGAAAAGTGCACCCCTTAGGTGTGGGAGCATGGTGATCTGGACCAGTCAGTCAGTTCTAGTTCACAGGGTTGAGGTCAGGGTCAGAGCAGACAAAACAATTTCTTTATGAGCCCTGCTTTGTCTATGAGGTTATTATCATCCATCCATCCATTAGTAATACCACTCATCCTTTGAGGGCTGTGGGCACACCCTGTACAGACTGCCAGTCCAGCACAGGCCTGTGTTGGACCATCAACCCACCAAAAACATAACCATAACATGACCATATTGTGTAAAAAAAAAAAAAAAATGACTCAAAAATATACTGACAAACAGAAATAATGGCGTTTATTGTGTTGAAGCCAAGACTTGCCAAGTCAGGGTATCCGTTAATGATGAATGAGAAAATCATTAGAATCATTTGAAAATAAAAAGCAGACATTCAGTTTGGTGAAACTCGTGGCTACAGAGGAATCACATGCCACCATGTACTCAAAAGACACTTCTAACTTAACATACATACACACGATATACATATACATTCGGTTTGCAGTTTGCTATTCAAATCCACCACACGTATAACATCCACATAAGCACATTAACATTTTTAACATTCAGAGCTCTAACACGCTTCGACTGAGACGGACAGTTTGGATTCATTTGGGTTGTAAATTCAACATTTTGCATCCAGTGTTGATTCATAACATCCACAATAAAGGCTACATGTATCATTCCAGTGTGAACCATTATGAGTAATGTTTTTCTGAGATAGAAATAATCAAATCCATTGAGTTACACTAAAATGTGAGCCAAAGCACCGCAGTTTGTCTTGCACGACAATATTTGAACCAAAATAGTTAAAGAGTAAAAAACAGAATCATTAATCCTGTTTATATCCACCACTTGAATCCAGATTGGAACCAGATTAATCTCTCAAGACTGTCTGGTAATGAAACTCACTTAAATTAACCTTTTCTGTTGAGTTAAGTGCCAGTTACTTTGGTTTTGGCTAACTAGGTTAGCTTTTAGCTAACCTATGAAGCTACGTCAACTGCTACTTGTCATTGGGGGGTTAGATGTAAATATTCACCTACACCAACTTATACCTAGATGGTATCCTCATCTGACAAAATGTCATCTAGCATCACTTATTGAACCTTTCTCACTTCCTGTTTTGTTGTTTTATCTCATATCGACGTCTCCTGTAGTTAGCATTTCAGTGCTAATGTTCTAAATAGGAGCTGACATTTTAGTAGTTTGTTGCCTTTAACTTTGACAGTAATAAATCAGCCATATTAAAGTTTGTTTGAGGAAGTGAGTGATCATCTATAAATACATGTGATCATAAATGTCTGACTACAATGAAAATACACACTACGATGTGAGCCAGACTGTAATTTTTTCCGCTCTTGTCAAATTGCCCAACTTCGTAATAATTGCTTGTCATGACATTTTCACTGCCCTTCACCCTTTAGCAATAAAACATTGGTCCATTGGCTCTGTGCAGTGTTGTTTAATGCAACATGGATTATTTCTACCTCAGTGTTTGCACAACTAAAACTCCAGTGTGTCGCAAGATGAGTTGTGTTGCCGATGAGGATTTTGCTGTAATAATCGGTTTATGCATTGAGCTCATGCTGCTTATACAAATGTCACCTGTGAGGGTTGCTCCTTGTACGACTGTGGGTATAGTCATGTTGCGATAAGCTACAAACTGCAGCAACATTGAAATACTCACAAATGAGGTGAAGAACATCCCCAGTGCTTTAATACTATGGTCACTAACAAATGCGTACAATCTGTATAGTTTCCTTTATAATACTCAAGCATCATGAAAACTGAAAAGAAACTCCCTGGTTGCCACAAACAGCCAAATATGGCTGCTTTATGTGAATCATCAGTCAGAGTGTTTGACCAGTCCTGTCATTGCTTGGATGGAGCTACAAGTTGTATAATTGATTTTTTTTATTATTATTATTATTATTTTATCCAGCATTGTTACACACATCTGTGAAGTGTTGCTAACACTTTACAAAACGCCTGCAGTCGTAATTATTGTAAACACAAACAGTAGAAACCTGATGGACGTGGTGCCGAAGCCAACAGGTGATCAGAAATTGGCCATCAGCGGAAACTGTATATGAGAAGCGAGGTCGCTCTGTAAACACAGACCTGCAGCATGGTCGGTCTTTCTGTTCCAGCTTTGGCATATATCATTTACCTTGCTAATTAATAGCACAGTTGGTGTTTACTATTCTCTAAGCAGGAGAGGATGATTTTCATCTGAGGAAGAACAGTATTTTTTTGTTGTTGTTTTGTTTGTGTTAGTATTACATTTCATATTGTGCAGAGATGATAAAGATAAACAGGTTGAAAGTTGGTCGCGGTCTTTGCAAATGCTTCTCTCTGACCCTCAAACTGGTTGAACACCAGCGTGGCAGATGCGATAAGCAGTCTTAATGGTTATAGTACAGTACCAGTTATATGCTGTAAGAATAAAATGCACAAAAATCATGCAGTAATATGCAGGCTAAAGCTGTTCTGTGATGTGGACGTGGCATTGCTGCAAGCCTTTGAACGTAATTTTCCATATACGTAAGCTGCGACTGCTTATGGTATTTGTCATGATGAGGGACCAGATGGCGTTCCTGTTGTTGCTTTGGAAATCCTAGTGTGCATTTTTTTTTCCTTTCTTCGATTCCCCTCTTTAATCTGTAAACACAGTTCAGTTCCTTAAAGTTGCTCCCTCATATGAATCATGACATCCTCCGTGGTCCCTGACGTAGTCGAATCAGACTGTTCCTTTCACCATCGCTGTGGAAACATAAGAGGAAGCAACTTTCTGTGCCAGAGAGATCGAGATCTCCTATTCTTACCTTATTCTGTAATGCTCCCTGTAATTGTAATGTGTGCATCTGATCCCATGGAGACCGTCCTTCACCCCCACACCCCTTGCTGCTCAAACACACTCATGACAAGGCAATCAGATACAGTCACACTGAGCAGAGGGGGAATGCAAAAAAAGTGTTCTTGCCACAGTCCTCCTCCCGTTCACTGAGTATTCGGTCTTTCTCCAGGTGGAGGCAGAGCAGGCGGAGGTTTACTGCTCCACCTGAAGGCTATCGGTCTTACTGCCTGGTGCTTTGAAGCTGTTCACCTCTTCGAAAACCAACTCTATGAGAGTGAAAGAGGGGAAAGGGAACGATGTTAGTCTTTGAAACTTTTGAATTTCTGATGCAATCTTCACTTGGTGATATCACAATCGTGCTTGCTCCACCATGACTCGCAGTCTTCTCGGGGGCCTTTCAAAAACCAGAAAAGTTCCTTCTGAACTGTAACATAATCATATTTATAATATCATAAATAGTATCCTTAAAGTTGTAAAAGCCCATATTACTTCAGTAAAGTCAGCTTTCCAACACCCATGCAAGCTTAAAGTCATCACTGCATAAGCTCTGATGTGAAAAGCTCTGCAGTTTGAATTTCACTGTATGTGTGTAGTCAGTTTGTGCAGCTTTCTTCCTGTGCGAATCAAAAAATCTCCTCACTGACACTGTTTACATAAGGAAGTGAGAGCATGAAAGAAAACCGAGAAGTAGACAATACCTTAACATATTAAAATGCAAAATGCTGCAATAACATCACTTTTTAAAATTTTATTTTATCTACCGCTTTACCTTTCCATTCTTCTAGAGTTCGGTCTTTGCTCTCCAGCGTTTGATCGTAAGGCGGTGCCTCCGGCTCGTCTTCCGGATCGTGGTACTGTGAGAAGTAGGGGTGTGACAGAGCGTCGCTGGCTGAGATCCTTCCATCACAGTCCAGAACCAGCATACGTTTCAATAAATCAACAGCTGACGGGGAGACAGACATGGACAGATTGGTGAAAAGGAGGCTGGGATATAGTTAGAAACAAGTTTAATCCCGACGGGCTGAGCCTGCATTGCTGAATTTCTCATTTGCAACATGGAGGGAGCAACTAGAGCTGTAACGGCCTCTGTAATAAGCACTGTGATTGGATTTTGGATTTTGATAATCCAATCCGAGGAGCAGCACTCACCTAGTGGATTTGCTCCTCTGAAGATCTTTTCCAGATCCTGTTGGGGCATGAAGGGCAGAGACTGGATGTATTTCTGCGCCTGGAAGTGGAGATCAGCTTTCAACTCATAGCATGTGACAAACAGTCAGTTATCAATCACCCCAACACTCTCACATATTGACTCTTCAATCAATAGCCGTGTCAATGGAATGATTAACTCATTAAAAGGAATTGCTTTCATCAGCTGAGGTGGTTTTAGAGTTTGAAGAACTCATTGTTCGTCACATTCTTGTTGAATCAAAGTTCATCATCTTACATGTTCAGAGCAGATCTTCTTTAACAAGTCGGGTGTCGGAGTCCCAACCACTTCCATGATTCTCTTCAGCTGGTCGATATCTCAGAGGAGGAAGAGTCAAGGGATCATCAAGAATCATGAAAGGTCATCAACTTACAGGATTTGATTCATCGTGTTATTATCTTGTCACATGGGAAGTCAATTAAACTTAAAACTCTAGAAGTCAACTGTTCTCAGAGTTCTCAGTGAATCAAATTCGTTTTAGCTCTTAGGCACAGAACACAACAATCTTGATAATTCAGCCTTTTGTGATCGTCCCTATTCATCCACCAGTTTTCTCTGTTGATGCACCTCCCCTTCAGAAAGGCCTGGGATTGTAATGCAAATCCACAAGAAGTCTGTGTCCGCAGGGCGCTTTAAAGAGGTAATGGAAGGTTGATGCTAAGAGAGAAAAGCTGCAAATTGTGGTGGACTCATGCCATGCTGATAAAGGATACAGTCAGTGCCAGGAAATAGGACTTTTCCCTTCAGTAGCTCTCCCATAATGCATCCCACTGACCAAATATCAACTGGAACAGAAACACCAGAGCATTAGTCATCCAACTAACAGTTACTTCTAAAGAGAAAAAAATCATATTAGCTTGAAAATATCAAGAGTTTGACGGGATCTTACCATTCTGATTGTAGTGCATCCAGTTCAACATGATCTCTGGCGCTCGGTACCAGCGAGTCGCCACATACCCTGTCATCTCGTCATCTGTCTGCCTGGCCAATCCAAAGTCAAGAATCTGTAGAGGAGGTATAGTTGTTTTTCTAAGGGACAGGATTCATACTGTGTGTTGGAGGTTCAGGGTTCAAACTGAAAGTCAGTCTTACCCTCAGCTCGCAGTCCTCATTTACTGCCACATTACTTGGCTTAAGGTCCTGGAAAATATAGTAAAGCAGACAAAGGAGGAGAGGATCATGATTTGACTTAATATATGTATCTCCTGGGAGAGGGATACATATGAATATAAAACTGCATCAACCACTCAACCTCTGTCATCCATCCAAGAGTATTTTACTCAGTCTAGACATCTCATATATCTAATGAAGAGTCAGAACAAGCTGTCACATGGAAGATTTGTTCCGATCTCAAAGCAACTTTAGAGGGAAAATAAACAAAATGCTGCGTGTTCAGAGATTAGGAGAGATTTATTTTCTATTTTAAATCAGGTGGGGGCTGCAACAATCACTCAGGTCTTGATAGTCAAAATGACAAGAAGTGCAAAGAGAAGGCACTCACTCTGTGGATCAATCCCGCTGAATGGATGTACTGTTTGACAGGCGGTGGGGTGGGGCAGGACGATGGGGGGAGGACAGAGGAGAGAGAGAGAGAGAGAGGACACAAAGGGGAGATGGGGGTCAACAGTGCAATTCACCATATTAGCCTCTGCCTAAGGGAGGACTGCTTTTGTCTGTCCCATGGTAACCAGGAAGGCCGGACGGCCGGTCAGCTCCGCAGCACTGATTCAGTGTTTGCAGGTTGATACAATACATAAAGAATAACATGAGGTGAATTCCAGTATATAATAAATATAGAATTATAAATCCTGACAGGCTGCCTTCACATCGAGAATATGAATATTTCACAACCAGAGGTTACCAAGAGACAAGTAACAGCTAATAACAGAGCAACTAATGGATGAAATCTAAATTACTATTGTAACATCAGTGCAATATATAGTGATTGAGCGTGCATAAAAACAAGCAGAGTTCATAGGCTACCATTTGTTAATGAATGTATGAATGCTAATGGGAAAATTAACTGTAAAAAATAATTAAACGGATAACTAAAAGTACAGGATAAATGGTTGAAATTGTTAGTGAAAAGTTGAGTTGACAGTCTAGCTAGTTGGCTAACAGTAATGGATAAACAGTAAAATAGCAGGATAAATAAAGTACTGGATAAATATTGAGATAGTTAACTAAAAGTAATCGCTTTTAGTTAAAATACTTCACTTACAGCAAATAAACAAATCAATAGTTAAAAAATGGTGGTAAATAACTGAAAAGGTTTGCTAAAAGTAATGGATAAAAGGTTAGACTAATAGCGGTTGAGTTAATTTTGTATAAACAGTTAAAATAGATATGATGGACAAATGCAGTTCAGTGTAGAACTGCTCCCACTTTGATTTTGCATAAAAAAATATTGCAATATAATAATCAGTATGTAATCTGTAGTGTTAACATCCATGTTAAATCATTCTAAATGTACACATATGGTACATGATGGTAGACCTATTAAAGGTTTACTTAAGTTCATTGGAGAGTGTTGTAAGGACAAATAGCATACTATTTGCATATTCATACTATGTTGCATTTAGTATGGCATACAGTGGGTCTGTTGTCATGGAGTTAATTACCTTGAGGCCGCGAAGGAGCTGGTAAATTAAAAACTGCACGTGCTCGTCTGACAACCTCTGAAATTTAACGATGTTATTGAGGTCTGCACCCATCAGGTTAGTCACCAGGTAGCTGGAGAAGGGGAGAGTGTATGTATGAGTCAATGATGGGGTGGGTGGGGGGGATTAGACACAGCTTCAAAAGGGAGAACATGGTGATGCTGCCATGGCAACTGTAAGACATCTCTACAAGATCCCAAGGGTCGCCTCCACCGCCATCACCATGCCCTTCAATAACAGAATCATTGCGTTTTTGGTGAAAAGTCGACAGCTGTAGCTGTAGTGTAGTAAACATCAAGTGATAAAAAAAACTCACAGCTCGTTGAAGTCTTCTAACGCTGCAGCAGGTGTGAAGACGTCCAGCAGCCCTATTACCTGCAGAGGCAGAAACACAGGCAAAAGCAGAGCAGATCAATAACAGAGCGGAAACATGTGGAGAGATGCTGCGTCTGTCTGTCTCTGGGTATTTTTATAAGGAGCACTAACATTCTCATGTTTCATGTGCTTGAGCAGCCTGAGCTCCCGGTACGAGCGGCGACTATGGATCAGAGACTGGAAAGGCCTGGACAGTTTCTTCACTGCAACCTTCTGCCTCAAGACCACATCATATGCAGAGCTGAAGAGAGAAAACAGAAGAATATATGTTAAAAAAACAAAACAAAAAAAACCTTACATACATCAGTTGCTCAGTGTTGTAGCCAAAGTGACTTCCTCACATTCTGCTATCATCGCTAGGTTTTCAGTTGTTATGGTAAAATAAGCTATTCACCCCCGTATTTCAGTTTTTGTACATAACCACTAACTTTCCTACAGAGGTTCTTCAAAGTTCTCAGAGCAGAGGACTCTATCTCTATCTTCAATAGGGATACCCTGAATACAAGATTCAGTTTCAGATTTGGCCAAATTTTGAGATAGAAGATAGAACTCGTGACCAGAAAAAGTATTATCTGGCAGGACTTCAAGACTAAAGACGGTAATTCAAGTCAAGCTACATGTTCAATTTGCCATGCTGATTTGTCTCGCAGTGGCAAGGACCCTAAACAGTACACATCGCTGCTGTTAAAACATTTGCGCATCATGGAATCTGCAGGTAGCAACAGCAGCACAGACAGCAGCCAAAATAGGAGTAGGATTTGATATTCAGGTTTGGACTCGGCCGAATCTTCCACATTGGATTTGGTGTTTGGCAGAACCCCAAAAATCAGGATTCGGTACATCCATAATCTTCGACAATCTTTTCCACTGAGAACATCTTTTCTCCTGACTCCTTTAACACCCCAACAAACACCCTAACCAGCACTTAGTCTGCAATGAAGCACTTCTTACTTGATCTCCTTGCACTTTGCTTTATGGAACTGATCCAGAACTTATTTACTTCCTTAAATGACTCCTACTCCACTGGAGCTTTAGTGCTGTCCCTCATTTCTCAGCGGCTTTAGATAAAAATGTCTTACAAATGACTAAATAAATATTGATACATTGTATGAATTAGTGAGTTTCAAGAGGTTAGGCTTGCTGTTTCCCCTCGACATCCAATCTTTGCAAAGCTAAGCTAACTGGATTAAAAAGAAATCATCTTATCAAACTTGTGGCAAGAAAAAAAAAAAAATATATATATATATATATATATATATATATATATATAAATGTCAAACTATTTCTATAAATATGATATCATCCAATGTTTTAGATTGAAATAAGACTGGCCAAGGAGAGAGAGAGAGAGAGAAAGAGGATGTGGTGTAACAATGGAAGCGAGGACGTCACATATTGCAGAAGTGCAACGATTCATTTCATCTGCGTCTTTTCAAATGTAAATGTCATTCCACATAGTGAACGCCGAGCTCTGCTGCTGATGCCGTTGCCTTTGTGCCGCCAGTGTCTTCTCGGCCCCTGCCAGTTTTTCGACACTTGCAGAAAAAAGGCTAAAACCGTCAGAGAACGGAACAGACAAACAGGAAGGAAACACGGGTGAGAATTGAGAAAGGCTACAGAAACAGAGCAGGAAGCAAGAAGTGAAACACAGTAACTGGAATAAAGTGGACACTGACATTAGAGCAAAGATGAACAATGAAGAGCTTTGTACTGGACATATACAACATGTAAAACTCTCTATTATAAGCCATAAACCTTTAATCTATCTGAGTAATTTCTAATCACTTGGTGAGAAAATCCCCTCTTGCTTACACTTGAATGTGTGCTGTTCATTCCAGGAATTTCTCAGTAATGTGGTGTACCTTTCGTAAAACCACAACATGTCTCATCATCTGTTACAAACATTTGTGATTTCTTACATTTCACATTGTTTGACAGCTCTGTGCATTACGACCTGCAGCGCTAACACCTGCAGGATCCAGCTGTTCATTTTAAATGAGGGTAGAGAATCTCCTGCTTAGTCAGAACCAAACTTTCTATTTTATTCTACTGCTGATACTGTGATAACTGACTCTTCAGCAACAAGGTTTGCACTAAATAACTTTTCATTCTTTTAATTATCAGGGATACACACACACACACACACACACATATATAATAATAATATATAAAACACTGAGACCAAGAAACATGGATGAAACCTTAACCACAACCATGTATCCAACTTTTTGGACTAACCTGGTGAAACAAATGCCTGACAAATTAAGGTGCTATAGTACATTTACACAACAATCTGATAAAGACCCAACAGCGCCATAAAAACAAGCTGTCCCGGTATATCTAGTATTTAATGCCTTGTAAAGGTCAGGTCATCCAACTCAAATCAAGAGAGTGGATAAGCATCTAATCCTAAAATGTTGAACTCATTTAATTTACATCTTGCAGATAAAAGTAAAAGTAGCATTTAAAGGCCTCAGGCCATTATACAATCATTTGATCATAGTTTCTTGTCTCACTCTGTTTTGCAATCTGTAACCTTCAGTTCCTATAAATGAAGGGTCTTGAGGGGTCCACACAACATTTTTTTCTTTTGGCAGCTTAATAAAAGTGTACTGTTCACTGAGCAGTATATGGTCACTGTGAGACAGTCAATGATGCATGTCTCCTGTTTTTTTTCCATCCACAGTATGAAACTCACTGTAAATATTACCGTGTCATTTCATGGTGACCTGCAATGCTTACATGCTTGAGTAAACTGGCTTCCCGTCACCTGCTGCCAGTCCGGATGTCCCCTCCGGGCTTCAGCCAAGACAGCAGCCAGTGTCCTCCATCTTTCTGACATCAACCAGGCCTCATCGGCCCACACATACCATCCTCCCTTCCCCTGCCATCTTCCATACATGGGTCTGACTGGATCTCTCTCAGTACACACACACAAAGACAAAGCAACGGCATCGATTTCACTTCTCTGCTTTGGTCTTGTTACTTTTTATATTCCGGCTCTTGATGCACCTCCGGTTTCAAGAAAGATGAGAGATTAAAATAATTGAATAGGAGATAATTCAAGTATTTGTCCACCAAGAAAAACTGGTTTTATGTTAATTTTCTTATCTTAACAACTATTACTAATGTAATTTGCATATACTGGAGGGTAGAGACTTCTCCTTTTATAGAACAATGTCCGGTCATTATGGTAAACTGCAACTAGCAGCCCATTAATCTATTAGCCTATTAGCCCTTATGCACATTGATCTTAACTCATAGCAAGAACTAGTAGCCAGTGAGCATATTTCGCCAAATATATTAATTAATCATTGAATCATTTGATCTGTAAAATGTCAGAAAATTATGAAGTGTTCAAAGTGATGTCTTCTTTTGTCTGACCATAAGTCAGACAAGACACCCCTATCTGTTGGTTGTTTTTGCGGTTTCTTTTACCCGCCAAAATTTAAATTGTGGTCCACATCTGTCTGTGTATGTTAGAGTGGACCGCTGTCAAGGGAGTGTCCGTCAATCCAGTCACCATCAACAACAAATCAGAACTAGACTCTCCTTTTATGCTCCATTTAAGAAATATTCCCATCAACGATCTGACAAGCAGCTACGAAACACTTCTGACAGTAGACAGTGAAACCGCCATGTTTTATTCATAGTTCCCCAAATAGGGGGCTTCGTGCCAAAAAAATTCTGGATTACTGAACAGATGTTACATATGCAGACATGAGATGAAAGCGGCCTTGATCTGCTCGGTGCATATTCTCCTCCGATGTTCAGTCTGGACTGGTCCGAAGTCAAGAGGCCTGAGGAGGAACATCGGCGGAAAAGAGAATATTCAACTGGATTAGTTTCACAGCGGGAAACTGAGACGACAATGAAGCTGGATTACAGAGTTAAGTCTCTAAACTTTTTGTCTTGTGACAGCAAGAGACGCTGCGTGTTAAATTATTAAATGAGCTTTGTGGTGATGATGCTTCTTACTCTCTTTCCTTGCTCTTATATGCTCCATAGTCATTACTTGCAAATATATGAGGTAGAAATGTCTATTACACCTACTGTCCTATTCAGTCAATATACTCTGTGTTCCTGTGTCTTCCTCTCTCTTGCTCTCTCTCTCGGGTAATGGAGGTATACGTTTTTCAGCTGAAGCTATAAAGGATTATAAGAGCTTGTCAGATCCTTGACCTGAGGCTTTCAGTCTCAAGAGGTTTTGCCGCCAGAACAAGCAGCTATCTGAGATAAATGACGAGACCTGTTTTACTGCACATCTCCACACTTAGCCCACAAGACGAACCCTCCATCACAAAAAAGAGAAAAGAAAAAAAAAACACACACATACAGATGTCATATGTCTATACAACCCCATCCCCCAGCCATTTACTAGCCAAGTCTTGCCATGAGAAAGTCAATGACAATGGCTTGAGATCAACATTAACAATACAGGGCAGAGGTGGGAGCTGAGTAGAGGAATGTTTTTTGTGTGTGTGTAACTGAAGGACTTTTAGTAACTTCAGGCATTGCAACATTACCAGGGAAATGGCTAAAAAAAGAAAAGAAAACATGGATAAATGGCTGAAATAGATATCTTAACGCAGTGCTTCTCAGTGGGGTTTTTTCTAGCAAGTCCTCCCCTTCTTCAAAATCCAAAAAAAGCTCATAGCACCCCCACCCTGCAATTTTTATGAATCATTAACAATGATAAATGAGCGTCGACAAACTCTTGTTCCATATTGCTCCATGTTTTCCCCCTTGATCGTCCTCACACCCATTCTCCCTGCGGCGCTAACAACATTATTAGCTAACAACAATAGCTTAGATTGAAGCGGCCATCTTCTGCCAGTCCGGTAGTTAAGAGTGTTTCAAGAAACATCCGCTTTGAAATCAATTCAAACAAACACATTAAGAAGATGAGGGGTGGAGTCAATGGAGAAGTAATGGAGCCTTTACACTGATCGCTGTTTAACTGGATGTCATGTTCACACACTAATTTATCATCAAGGGGGAATAAAAAGAGTCCTCAGTGTAGTCCTGCTCACGATTCTATTATGAAACCGGAGAAGTTCCAGAAAGTGCTATTTAGAGCAATAAACGAACATGAGAATTGTATTACTATGGTCAGAGCTCTGGCTTTGAGTTTTCCATTACACAGATCAACTGAACCTTTAGAGACCATGAGTGATGACTGTAAATGCCGTGTTGCTTGGGGCAAAATAGTTTCTCTTGACCCAGACAAGCTTTGTATGTAAGTAACAGTAACAGCTCTACATGCATTTCTAGAATCTGTGTCCAAAATGGGAATCAGACTTTAACCTTGGCAGCGTTGCATGCTCCAAAACTGCCCATGTGCCTAATAACTTGAATCAACTGAAAGCAAAGTCGTGATCCAGCTTTTTTTGTTGTTGCTTTTGTGCTATTCTGAGCAGCAGAGAATTAAAGCTGCAATACAGGTTACATGTTTATGATCACACGTGACAGCCTGGATCATCAGGTGCAGATCTAACAGAGAAGCACGTCCCATCTCCTGCTAATTCAGACAGCGTCTTAATTAACATCTGACTTGATGAGAAGCCATCTGTTGGAATAAAACTACCTTTCTAATGATCCAGGGAATAGCTGTGAGATGTGATTGTAAACAGACCCAGTGGTAAGAGAAAGAAAGATCATCTACCCTTAAAAAAAAAACAAAAAAAAAAACAGGTGTTACCCTCAGCCTTGCGAACTAACTAATATTAAAAATGTTGACTTATGGACAGCTTCTCCTTTTCAGAGGAAGTCCAAACAGGAAATGAATCAAACCTTTACAGGG